>CM057813.1:73777477-74269977 GCA_030067965.1 Latrodectus elegans | reverse complement strand
TTTAACAAAAGAAAAATAAATAGAGAAAGATAGAAAAAGTACTAAAATATTTGTTTAGAACGAAAATAAAGAAAACGCTTAAAATGACTTTCAAAAAAAAAAAAAAAAAAAAACATTAAAGAAAGCAATAAATATGTTTTATGACTTCAATTTCCCGTGCATAAATTTTTATCTAACTTTTGAACTTTTTATTTACAAAACTTAATAGAGCAGTACGTTATACCAAAATTTGAATTTAAAAAATATATTTATCTTAAATAAAAGAGCCATTAAAAAATATAGATTATTTTTAAAAACTGACTTGTTTCTTATTTTTAGAATTAGTCCTGGAAAGTCCTACAAAAATATATTTTGATATTTTTGACCTTTTTTGCAGTTTAATGTATTGTCTATGAAACAATAAATAAAATTAAAATAGAGTCTAAAATTTTTTTCAGTAATCCATTGACATTGCTTAAATGTAGAGATAATATATTTGCGATGATATTGGAGTATAACTAATAGAATATAATGAAAAAAATAGATATTTGCTGGTTATTCGAACTATATTAAAGGGAGTATAATTGACTCCTTTTTGAAGTCTTTATTTTGAGAAGCTCTTTGATGACGCATGTTGGCACATGTGAATATAATACACTGCTTATGAAAAGTTTTCCAAGACTGTAATACGTTGAAGACGTAATTATTTTTTTGTTTCACAAATCAAAATATAAAAAAAGCAGGTAAGCATGAAACATCAGTTTAGAAATTTGTTTTTAAATGGGATTCCTTTTTAACAGTATTAATAAATAAAAAGAAGAAAAATAAACAAAAATCGTGCATCACAAGTTCAATGAAATATTGATTTGTATAAATTAACTTCTCATTAAATTTTTGATGCACGATTTTTGTTTAAAATAAACATAAACCGTCGAAAATATTCGTTGCGTTTTAGGATCCAGAATGTTTTATTTCAAAAAGTGTACATACATTAACATTTTTTGAAGTAGAAAATTCAGAAAACTCTCAAGCACGTACTCTGAAAAATGCGCGTGATGAAATGAAGAAATCGTAAACGCAACATATGTACGCAGTATGATGAGTAGAACTGAAACTCTAGAATCTTTCCCTGATTGGGCACAAGTCTTATTACAAAGCTGGGAGAAGATACAAGAGCTGCTATTTATTGCTCAACCTTTTCAAAACTGCTCAGCATTTTATTTGTATTTTTAATTATATATTAGTTTGATGAATTAAAATAAATTATTTTAATCTACTTATGGTTTTATATATAATTGTTATATAATTTATAAAGTTGTTTAGTATTTGTATAAAGCGTAATAAGAAACTAAATATTCAATTTTATAATTCATTTAAATGACAAAATACACAATTTAAAATTTATAATATTCAATCTAAGAAATTAAATCATAAAATTAATGTTTGGCATCTGTATAAAACAAAAGATTTTATAATTTGTTCCTTAAATAGATATCCCTTTAAATATGTATTTTTTTTAACTGACATAGAAGGTATACTCGTTTTCACAATTTAACAATTTTATCGAATACCAATCTTTGAAAGATGTAGCCACATAATAATCCCTAAAGAAAATTGCCACCCTTGAATTTTAAAAAATCATTGTATTTGAATATATAAATTAATTCAGATTTTTTTCTTCTATATATTTTTTTTAAAAATTTTTTTCAAAAAAAAAAAAAAAAAAAAAAAAAAAAAGTTGGCTCTAATAAAGTTATAAACAAACACACGCGCGCGCACGCACGAAGAGAGTGAGAGAGAGACAGGAGAGAGCAACATATAAATTTTGAAAATCATTTCAAAGATTTCAAACAGTCTTATCGCATGAAAGTCTCTAAGGAATTTTTTTATCGAAAGAAAATTTTTACTGAGATTTTTTCGTAAGTTTCATTCAAAAATGAAGCAACAGTAAAGAAATCTATTGTTAAAATGCATCTCAAGTTTTATTATTAAGTAATTCATTAAAATATAAAATCTTAATTACGTTAAGAAGCTATATTTATTTTATTTGTTGTATAACTAATTATTTATTGCCTACATATCCTACTTTATGTAACAATTTTGCATTTTCTGAATGCAAAATAATAAGTGGATTGAAACAATTTTACATGGATTTTAAAAATTATTAATAGAACATTTTCTTTATTGCGAAAACACATTTTTTATTTACTTATATTAATATTATATAAACTAACTACATAGTTTAAAAAGATTGTCTGATTATTTTGTGTAAGAAACTTTAATCGCTTAAGATTTTTGCTACAAGATTCAAAAGTTGAATTTTTGGTTATGCTCAATTATTTAAACTGTATGTTATTAAGTAAGTTTACAGCTTTTGCTTAAAAAAGAAAATTTTTACGAATTCTAAGCTTAACAATTTTATAATAATTGCAGTTATCTATTACCAGTAAAGATTTTGTTATTTATACATGCTATAGATGGAATGATACATATATGAATTTCTTGAAACATTGTGAATTACAAATATTAAATTTAACTTACCTTTCTATTCTTCTATATTTTTTACAATGAAAAATACTTAAAACGTTACAAATATTGAAGCTTAAGTTGCATGCAAACTGAATGCTAGAATTAAAAAATCTAATACATCCTGTAATTATGCTTCTAAATCTTGAAGCATTTAGTTTTACTGAATGCTAGCTAATCTTTGAGTAGACACATTCATCTATTATGGTTTAAGTAATTTTCTGTAATATAGATGTAAATTACCAGATTTTAATAGTGGTTGTAAATAAATCTTGTGTGTATTTATGTGTGTGTTTTCATCTGTTGTGCATTTAGGAATTCATAAGCAATCAAATGATTGCAGAATTTGCAGAGTTGAAGTGAATTTTTGTAGTGAATGTACGAATGTACTGAAAGTATTGTTCAGACTAAAACAATAAAATACTTCTGATTAAAGTTATGTCTAAAAATGCTCATTCTAAAATAATGTTCATATTTTTAGTAATTGCAACTTGAATACAAATGTCCATCAATATGAATAGAAAAATACATAAATTAGTTTAAATTAAAATTCGTAAATATAAAGTAAATAATAAATATTACTACTGCATGTATGTCGAATTAAAATACGAGAAACATTTTATTCGTAAATATCTTTGAAGAAGACGTATCATTACATGGTAATGAAATATGAAATAAAATAAGTAAAAAAAAAATAGAATATAAAGTAAATGGAATGAAATTAATACTTTTTATCGATTAATCATCTAACAAACAAAAAAATCTATAAAATATGTTATAAAGTTCATGTTTATAATGCGAATAAAATAACACATATCAATGCTTAAAAAAATATGCATAAATATCTAAAATGAAGCAGAAAAATTTACGAGATTTAAAATTATCTCTATAAGTTTTTTTTTTATATTTGCAATAGAAAATAATTTTTTAATTGCGAATTGTTTTTCTTTATATATTTTTGTCACAGTTTAAGTGAAATTTTTAAACGTATAGTTATAATAATTATTTTATGGGGGTACTGTATTCTGAAGAAATTTTGATTAGTATTTATCAATGATTTATCAGATACAATTAATTACTTAAATTGTATTTGATAAATTATAATAAAACACTAATTATAGTGTTTTAACTAAAATAGTAGCTGATTTAACTTTGCTAAAAATGAATTAATTTGATAAATTTTACATAATATATAATGTAAAATTGACAGCATATGATTTTATATAAATTTTTATTTAATTATATTGCATTGTTATAAAATAGAAGTCTTAATATTATAAGTAAAAGCATCATGCATGTGAATTAGCATTTGTTAATAATTTAGAGTACGAGCTGTTGTTAGTCTTTAAAAAAGGAATTAATCATTTGATAATTTGTTAAAAAAAATGAACCAGTATGTTTTGTGCTTTTTGTGTAACACTGTATATAAAATAATTAATAATAATAATAATAATAATAATAATAATAAACAAAAAAACAATGCATTTTGAATATAAAGGCTAAAATCATTCACATGCACGTATTCTTAAAACTTTCAAAAACTTCGATTGATAGAATAAAGAATTTTTAACTACAATATTTCCGCAAGAATAAAAAGCAAAAAATATGGTCGCGAGGAGCGTATTATTCATCTGAAAGATATGCAAAGAAAAGTTAACTTTTCAAAACATTCTTCCATAACACGAAACCTCTAGTTAATTCTTTCTAAATTTCGCAGGTAGATTGCACATACTTGAGACAGTTTTAAGTAAAGAATTGAAGCGTCACAATTTTCTAACATCATTTAATCGATCCCACTCGGATGCACAGTAATTTCTGCTTAATTGTTGGGGAATGAAGCTTCAATTTATATTCCACGGGGAATTATTTTCTTCATATTTTGTCAGCCTTTTTTGAATTAATTACTACTCAGTTTTCTCGGGAAGGATTATGCAGGGTTTTCTCTCGGAAAAGTTTTAAAAAGTAATTATCTATCGTAAGGATACATTCTTAAAAATCTTCAAGTATTATTTCGCAAGATAATTAATATGAGCACTGCCTTTGATGATACAAACAAGTTATTAATAAAATAACTTTAAGATATAAAAATTTTTGAAATTTAATATGTATTTTAAAAATATATTAATTTAATGTGAACAACTACTATTGCTTCTAAACAAAAATAATAGTTTACAATAGATTTTTTTTTATCGAAATAACTCTCTGTATTTTTCGACAATGTATACCTACTTAAATTAAAAGATTATTTGAAACAGCCTGAAGGAAAAAATCTATTTAAAATATCTCGAATAATCAAGTTGATCTTATGGATTATTATATATTATCTTTGTGCATTAGATTATTGAATACCCTTGAAGCTAAATTTAAATATAAATATAAATGGTTTAATACGAAATAAACATTAAGATTTTATTTTGAATTTTTTTTTTGCTAATATTGAGATTTATATTGGATCTAGTTATGCAAAAATTGCATTAATATTTCGCTTTTGGGTATCAAGTTAATTCGGGTACAGAGAGATTTTAAAGCTTCAAGAAATTTTTAAAGGAATTAAGTTTTTGAGAATATAATGCAATTATTTTCAGAATTATATATATAAATAGTATTAAAAATTCGTGATCAAGAAAAAATCATTAAACATATTTTATGTAATAATAAAAGCTAATTATTTAAATATTTAGAATAAAAATAGCTGAATATTAATTTTGTTAATTGAGTGTAAATTTTGTTTGATTTTGAATAATTTATAATTTTCAGAAATAAAGATTATTAAATTTTCAGATGATACAAAATTAAAATTATTTTTAGAATTTAAAATTGCATTTAATGAAAAATATTTTCTAAAATGTAAAATATTTTTCATTTTATCTGCTTGGAAATTGATTTGAAATGGTTTCTTTTTAGAATAAAATATAATTATAAAATTGATATTGATAGAAATTAAAATTATTAATTAATTATTTATTAGTTAATTTTAGATATTATAAATAATTTCTCAATGAAAAATGAGAATATTCAGATCACAACATTGAATTGCTTACAGATTTGAATTTTAAAATCAGTGCTGACAAAATGTTTTAAATTGTTAAAAATTAAATTATATTTTAAAAAACGCTGCTTTGATTTCACAGTAAAATTATTTTATGAAAATGCTTTTTTTATTTACAATTATGGCAAATATTTTTTGGTTTGATGTCAAAAGATATGTAATACAAATCTTACAATGAAAGTGCAAAAATAATGCATATCTACGGAGTAATTAAAATTATGCGATAAGAAAAATATCGTAATCATTATAAAATATATGTTTATCAAATTTCTGGAAACTGCTTAGTCTGTATTGAAAACAGCACTTAACATTACTTATCTTCATTATTGTTTTGATACAAATATTGAATTACAGTGAATATACGAGGGTCATTCTGAAATTTTTGAGATACAACTAGGTTTTTAAAGTTATATTTACAAAATTTTAGGTGTGTTCAAAGTTGTCTCCTTCAGCATCAATGTATTTTTGTAGACGAATTTTCCACAGATTAAATGCCTCAAGCCATTCATTTCTTGGAATAGATGAAAAAAAATTCATTTATAGCCACATCAATCTCTTCTGAATGAAAACGACGTCCATGTAAGTTCTTTTTTAGATTAAAGAATAACCAAAAGTCGCACATAGCTAGATCAGGTGAATACGGTGGATGTTCGATCACTTTAATTAGTTTTTGTATAAGAAACTCAACTGTTAATCCAGCTGTATGTGAAGATGTATTGTCATTGTGAAGCATTAGTCCCCTAACATTCAATTCTTGTAAAATTTCAGGAAGACATTTAGTGGTACACCAGTTATCTGTTACTGTCTTTCCAACTTGATGGCTTTGACCAATCCCGTACTTCTGAAGAAAACGGCATACATCACTTTTTTCAGTGCGCGTTTTTTTTTCACCATTGTCGGAATGGGATCATTTTCAGAGACTCATACTTTGCTTTCTTGACGTGTTGGAACGTGAAAAAACGGTATGTACGTTTCATCACCTGTTACAATTTCAGAAATGATGCGGTGGCCACCATCATTTAGAAATTTAAGAGTTTCTTTACTGATTCTGACACGCTCCTTTTTTTCGTGCTCAGTTAGATTATGGGGAACCCAACGGCAAACTACTTTTTTCATATGTAATTCTTCATGAATGATTTTGTGTATGGCTGCGGATTCAATGTTAAGTTCCTTCTGTATCATTCGATAGGTACAGCGATTATTATCCATAATCATTTTTCATATGGCAGACACATTATCCGGGATTATTGCCGACGGCGGCCTTCCTGTGTGTTCTTCATCCTGAAGAAAATTGCGACCTCTTCTAAATTCTCTAAACCATCTGAATACAGTAGCACGAGCTGGAGATTCATCACCAAATGCCAATTGTAACCGTAGAAAGCATTCTTCTTGCTTTAAAATCGTATAAAATCATAGCGCGAAAATGTTCTCGTGTCAACTCCATTTTCTCTTCTGTTTAAAACTTATTCTACGCTAAACAAGTTGAAGTAAGTCAGTTAAAAATCGTCTTCTGTGTTAAAATACTTTGTATTTTAAAATTAAACCGTTATTTTTATTTTATAAATTCTCATCTGTGCGTATCTCAAAAATTTCAGAGTAACCCTCATATATATTTCTAAAATATTTTATTACGTAAAAGAAGCCTTAAGAGGTTTAAGATATCAATTTCATTATAAAATGTAAAATGTTACGCTTATATGAATTTATTAAATTGCGTATAACATAAACAATAAAATTTTTCATAGAAGTTTAATAATACATTAAAATGTTATCAATGTTTATTATATTTTAACTTACTTTATAAATAATACCTCAAATTTATTTGACTATTTCATCTAATAGTCTTATAATAGACTGTCCGAAATGCAGTTCGTCTTAAATTGCATTATCCCATATATTAATAGTATCTCGGGGAACCTAGATGCTAGAATTTATCTAAAGGAACCGATTGCATTCCAGTCCTCATGTAGATTTTTATTATTTATATTCATGGACTTGCCAGACGTATACAAATTAAATGTTTGTTTAATGACTGTTTTTAAAACTAACACAATAAATTTGCAAAAACTGTTAATATTTCTTTATTCGGAATAGCATACATCACTAGATACACATTTTCGCATCTTTCGGGCAATTTGTGAATACCACGTCAAAAAAAATAATCTGTTTTTTGAGGCCAGCCAGTCATCAAGTCAAAATTTGGCGTTTTCGTAAGAAGTGAAGCGCTAGTCAGCCAATGCGTGTCCCAATGATGCAAATAGGTGATAATCGGAAGGAGCCAAATCTTAATTGTTTTGCTAGATGTTCTTGAATTTGGCCATCATCTTTATCGAGTAATGCTTGCAATTCAGCATCTTCAGTTTTTTTTTGTTGGTCTACCACGCTCCTCGTTTTTCACATTGAAATAATCGTTTTGAAACTTTTTAAACCACCTGTAGCATTGCGCATGGCTCAGAGCATTGCCATCCTATGCTTCTAAAAGCATTTGATGCTATTCGGCAGCATTTTTCTTCAGATGATAACAAAACAATTAATGCTCTCCGCGAATCGTGGTTGGAAGGCATAAAAACTCGACATTTTAAACACAGTTATAAAAAACCAACAATGGACGCTGAAACTTTTCCAAATGTATACTAACGTGAGTATCAAAGGTCAAACTATAAAAAATCACGTGTCATGGTTTCGTAATATTTGCCTATATGCGTGGGGACATCTGTTAGGAATCGTCTCATTTAATATGCATACACCTGGTAACTAGATGCTGTTATCGATCAAGTTGGACGAGAAAAAGCAATAGAATTCATATTTATCATGCATATTTTTTTTTGAATTTCCTTTATAAAATTTATTGCACTAATAAAGTAGTCAAAATATTCAGATATATATATATATTTAAATAAAAAATTACCTTCATGGCCTAGACCTTAACTTGTGCCGAAAATTAGACTTTAGGCTATGAAGGTAATTTTTAGCGATTTTTATTTATCTAAACTTAAATGGATGTATGTGACTGTTTTTGGTCAGCAATACGAACAATAAAGATTCAGTTTTTTTCTGAACAATATCAACTATATAAGGAATATGAAAAAATGGATTTATTTCAGAAATTAAGATGCCATGCATAAAAAGAAATAATAAAATTTAGGATTATATAAGAGCTCTTAAAAATACTTAATATAAATTTAAAATAATATACTACAAGAAGATGTGTCAACCCTCTGAAATTTTATAATTACTTTCATGTATGAATTAACATTTGAACACGATAACAAGATGTGAAAACATGTTCTCAAATGAAATTACAAATCATTTAACTGCAAAAATATAAGTTTTTTAAATTTTAGAAATTAACTATATAAATCACATTGTATTTATCCAATCATAATATAATACCCTTGTTTAAAATCATTTAATTTATTCTCCACAGTCTTTTTTTTTTATCACACGAATGGAATAATTCTCACCAATTTATACACGCTTTATTTCAACGTTCAATATTCAGAGGAGTCCAAAAATCATAGATATCAAATTTTCAAATATAAATTATATTTCTCAAAATCTAGTGGTTCTGATTTGTTTGAACTCCAAATGACATTAAGTATGAAAATTGCCAATGCTTCAAAATAATCATGAGTTTCAAAGTTAAAATCAGTTCATATTCGAAGATAAATCTTCTTTGATTAATTTTTCTTGCTACGAAATAAAATTACTAAATCCGCTACGTTTGGTTTTAGTTTGTATTTGTTTATCTAAAATCGGAATGATTTTAAGAAAAAAATGCTTGTTGTTTACTTAAAATGGCTTATCTTACAAAATTGGATTGGAATAAATCGCACTTTATTCTTAAATGATGTCTGATTAGTTATACAATTCAAATAATCAATTTGTACTTTTATTTTATAAATTGATACCCATTAGTAATAATATCAATAAAAATTAAATTAAGTAATTATAGGTAGTAACAAACGCATATGTTATAAAACATAGTCTGTGAAGTATGAAACCTTAATATTAATATAGACTGTGTGTGTGTGTGTGTGCACAATGTTATTACAACATTTCATTTATAAAATAAATTAAGACAATCGCAATGCACTTTTGTCTTATTCCTGCAACCAAAACCTCAGAATACAGCCAATCGAGTTCTAAATTATGAGCCATTTTCAAAGGACTAGATAGGAGTTTGCGATATCATCCTGTTGTCCACGCCACACAAGCAGTGAAGCATGTGATCTAACGGAAGTATTAATATGCATAGATCTTCTCAGCTTGGCAGTCTTTGTATAGGTTATGATTATTAGATGTTTTTTTTTGCCCAACAGGCTATCCAATTCCGTAATGATAAATTTAGTAAAAAATAGCTCGCTTACCATTAGAACTTGACAACAAAAACCTTTTTCAATAGGTTACACAAGTTGTCAATTTATGGAAAAAAGCTTGTTCTAAGTTACAAATCAAACTATATTTGATAATTCTTATGGTTTACTGCAAATGTCAAGATATTTTCATTAATTGTACTTCAGTGTAGATAAAGCAGCCGTATTCAATATGAATTTGCATAATTTATAATTTATACGTAAAAAGATGAGGAAAACCTAAATAGCTTTCCTTTATTTTTATTAATTGTCTCTCTCTCGCTCTCTCTGTATATATATATCTATATATATACATATATATATATATTTATATGTATATATATGTATATGTATATATATGTATATATATGTATATGTATATATATGTATATATATATATGTATATGTATATATATATATATGTGTGTGTGTGTATATATATATGTATATATATGTATATATATATATATATATATATATATACACACATATATATATATATATATATATACACACACATATATATATATATATATATATATATATATATATATATATATATGTATATATATATATGTATATGTATATATATATATGTGTGTGTATATATATATATGTATATATATATATATATATATATATATATTTAATGAAATTTGTATTTTTCCAAAAGATTATTTTAAAAAATCCTAAAATAAATTCAATTAGTAAAGCTCTTCTTCAAAGTTTTAAAATAAGATAAATTTGTGTATTTTATATAAATTCCCGATAATAAATTTGAAATTTACGTATGTAAATTAAAATAGTAAAACGTATATAGCAACAGTGCCTCTTTTGGCCAACAACGAAAACGAACGTCTTAGAGAAGCTGGATTTTGTCGTGAATGGCTGTTGTGAATATTAGATTTGTTTAATTTTATTATTGTTCCAGTGTTTTAGATAAAGTATTGTTTATAATTGTTAAGATATTCTGAGAATTTTGTGCTCACTTCTCAATCACTTGCAGAAAGTGCTTTTCTAACATAGGGTTATTAAATTCTGGTTAAAACGCAAACTTCAAATGGAAATTTAAATTTACTCTTTTCTTTCGTTTATTTCTTTAAAATGGAAAACATTAATCTGACTTTAAAGGATTGACTACACCATGTTGAAATGTGTGTGCCTCCCTGCTTATCGCCAGAATTTATGATTTGTGAAGCTTTGTTCGAGAATAATTCTATTGATAATAATAGGTAACTCTTTAATGTATTTTATATACACAATTTTTTAAGTTGTTGAAATATTATTAATATGCAATTTAAAATAAAAAAAAAGTTTAGCTTCTAATTTAAATAAATGTCAGGGTTTCAATCTCATGACGTCAGCAATCTAAAAATGGAATAAATCATAAAACAATGCTGCTATTACTACTAAGTGTTCTGATTTAGTATTTAATGTTTAGAAAGTTCTAAATATGATATTTTTTCTTTTTATCATTATTTTAGAATAACTTTTTATTTTATTTCGAATTGAAAAAAGTGAATTTCAGACATTTTAACAATATTTCGGATGGAGAGAAGAAATATGTGCCTTTTCCTTCTGTTAATAATTTTACATTTAATGCTTGAAGTTAAAAGTGTTATATTAATATGCTTGGAAATATTCATAAGTTTTCAAAAATGGCATTTATGGGTAGAGCCCATAAAGACGATTTAAAAAATTTAGCTTCAGAACTGCATCTAGCACCACCGAATATTATTAAAACGATTAAATTTAATATGATTATGAATTATGATAATTACGAGAAAGAATTTGTAAAATACAGTCTGAGTGTTATCGTGATAGATAACTTACTATATGAAAAAGCAAAGCAAAGATCTTTGCTTCTTGAAAAAGAATTCGAATAATTGAAACTTCTATTAGAGGCGTAACAACTTTTCACTTCCTCTTGTGTAGATCAAAATATGGATCAACCTAATATTGCATTCAACAGAATTATTCCAAAATTCAAGCCTAAGGATGATGAGATAAGCACTTACCGTACTATTTTAAATGCTAATTAAAATTCATGACAATTATTGAAACTACATGCATCCTATATATCATCGAATCCTTAATACACGACATAGAACAATTTGTCGCAAGCGAAGTTACGCTGATTTATGAAAAAGTGAAGGAGATTCAGAGAAAGATTCAGGATTACTGCTTATAAAATTAGGTAATATTTTTCGTAACATGAAAAAATTCCCGATACAATATAGAGAGGAATTTCTTTGAGCTAAATCATACTTCAATTAATGTATAAAAGATTTAAAGATTATAAGTTTCGAACAGTTTAAAAAATTGGTAATCGCCGATCAAGCGACTGAATAAGCCAGAGGTGTCAAACTCAACTTTGCAGAGGGCCATATATTAAATTTAGAATGTATAATTGGGCCAGATTCAAATAAAAAAATGTACTGAATTATTATAAAATTTTATTTATTTAATTATATAGTATATAATATATATATGTATAATATAATAATATATAATATATACATAATATAATTGTTAAAATTCTTATCAAAGTTATAAAAGAGAGTAATTATTTTGAGCTCGAAGATCCAGATACCTGACTTCTCTTGTTTTTGCCAAGCTCAATTATGTCAGATATCATATTGGTTGTAGTTATAAAAGAATTGATTGGAGATGTTCATTCGCTTAAGTCTTGTGCGATCTTGTTTCGTATTTATTTTCATGACGGAAAAAATTTGCTCACATAAATAAGTGCTACCAAACATGCACTGAATATGTGCTGCATGCTTTTTAATTCCAGGTATTTATCCAAACTTTTGAAATACTATGTATAAAATACACTACTGGCCATTAAAATTGTTACACCAGGAAGAAATGCAGATAACAAAATGATATTTATTGGACAAATATATTATACTAGAAATAACAAGTGATTAAATTTTCAAAACATTTGGCTGGATATATAGATCCAGAGAAATAAGTACCCAGAACAACCACCTCTGGCAGTAATAACAGCAGTTATACGCCTGGGCATTGAGTCAAACAGAGATTGGATTGCAAGTACAGGTACAGATGCCCATGCAGCTTCAACACGATGCTACAGTCCATCAACCGTAGTGACTGGCGTTTGGTGACGAGACAGTCGCTCGGCAACCAGTGACCAGACGTTTTCTATTGGTGAAAGATCTGGAGAACGTGCTGGCCAGGGCAACAGCCGAACATGTTCCGTATCAAGGAAGGTCCGTACAATACCGGCAACATGCGGTAGGGCATTGTCCTGCTGAAACGTAGGGTTTCGCAGGGCTCGAATAAAGGGTAGAGCCATGGGTCGTAACACACCAGAAATGTAACGTGCACTGTTCAAAGCACCGTCAATGCGAACAAGAGGTGACCGAGACGTTTATCCAATGGCACCCCATACCATCACGCCAGGTGATGGGCCAGTATGACGATGACGAATGCACGCTCCCAGTGTGCGTTCACCATGATGCCGCCTAACACAGATGTGACCATCATGATGCTGTACACAGAACCTGGATTTATCTGAAAAGATGACGTCTCGCCATTCATGCGCCCATTTTCGTCGTTGATCACACCATTGACGGCTCTCTTTTCTATGACGCAGCGTCAAGGGATGCCGCATCTATGGTCTCCGAGCTGAGAGTCCATGCTGCTGCAAACGTCGTCGAACTGTTCGTTCAGACACTTGTTGTCTTCCAAACAACCCCGTTTCTTGACTCACGGCTCGTGACGTGCTTGCACGATCAATTACGGCCATGTGGATAATATGCCTGTCTTCTCGGCTGCTAGTGATAGGTGGCCGTTGAGATCCCGCATGGCGTTTCGTATTACCGTTCTGAACCCATCTATTCCATATTCTGCTAACAGTCATTGGATCTCCACCGACGCGAGCAGCAATACTGCGATAAGATAAACCGCAATCCCGGCACGCTACAATTCGACCTTTATTAAAGTCAGAAACGTGCTGGTACGCATTTTTCCTTCTTACACGAGGCATCACAACAACTTTTCACCAGGCAACAACGTTCAAATGCAATTTGTGTATGAGGAACCGGCTGAACAATTTCCTCATTTAAGCACAATATAGGTGTCGATACTGGCGCCTGTTTTGTCTGAATGTGCTGAAAAGCTAACCATTTGCATATCACAGCACTTTCTTCCTTTCGTATAAATTTCACGTCTGTAGCATGTCACCTTCTTGGTGTAGCAATTTTAATGGCCAGTAGTGTATAAGAGCGTTTATCTTTTTAAATTTGTTTTTCAAATTACTGTTCGATTGAAGAGCTATCAACTACATTTGAAAATGAACTGGTTTTTGTGAAGCATCAAAATTAAATAGATTATTAAAAATTGGGAATTTCATTTCATTCATATTGTGGAAATTTTCAAAACCATTGTTGAATTCTGTGATAAAATTTTGTAGAAGTTGAGAATATTGATCCAATTTTTTTTGGTTCACTGTGCTAAAAAATTTCAAATGAATGAAATGATCTAAAGTTTGATTTTTTATCCGGTTTTCCCACTGTCTCAATTTTATTTAAAAGGCTTGAATACATGAATACATTTGAATGACAGAATTTTACCCTCAGAATCACTTTCAGAATTTTTTACATTCAGATCAGTCAAGCGCTTATTCATATCTATCAAAAAGGCACAAATAACCCGCTAGTAATTGTTATTATCAATTGGGTCGCTTTTTTCTAACATGAAAGTTTGAATAGAGTCACGTTATGCAAAAAATCTTTCTAAAACTACGCTTCGACTGAGCCAACGAACTTCGGTGAAATAAGGGACATCTGAAAATCTTTCGTACAAATCTTGTAAAAACTGCCTTAACTGTCGGTGAATCAGTCCTCTGTTCCTCATAAAATTTACTATTTTAATTATAGGTTGCATGACATGATTAGTTTCTAAATGTTTGGATACCAATGAATTATACAGTAAAATCTTACAAAATTCTCTGACGTTTTCTGTTTTAAAAAGTAGTTACAACGCCCGAATGCTTACCAGCCATGACAAGAATGCCATCCGTAGTTGTGCTGCTAAGTATATTCCAGTCAAGTTCATATTCTGCTATCAAATGCTCAATTGCAGAATGAATATCATTTTTACTGTTGTAGTACATGTTAATGGAATGCACTTCAATGGTTCTTCAGTTAATTCAGTTCAGTCAAAGTATAAAAACCGCACGTTGAGCTGTAGTATCAGAGCTCTCGTTAACAACAAGTGAAAAATTTGTAAATTCCTTAATTTTCTGCTTCAGTTGAAGAACCAAATTTTGAGATAAGTCATTTATTCTTGAAGTAACATTGTTTCTCAACAGCTAAATATTTTGAATTATTGACTTTTGAAACGGAAATGAAACATCGGCAACGTTCAGCATACAGTCTTAAATAAAATCAGATTCAGTGAAAGGTTTTGATCTCTTCGCGATTTCTAATGCAATAATAAAACTTGATTTTAGGCTATCTTCGTTCTCAGAATTAGCTTTATAGTAAATATTGATTATTGACTTTGTGAACTTTAGATTTTAAAGAAGACAATGTGTCCATTCTTATTTTTTCAGTGCAACAATCCAATTTTGATTTATTATTCGTATACTAGTGTCTCTTCAAGTTTAACTCAGTTTACAAACAGCAACTTCAAGTTTACAAACAGCAACTTCAAGTTTACAAACAGCAACTGTTTGATTGCAAATCAAACACAGTGGTTTACCTTTCCATTCTATGGAAAAATATGCAATTTCCCTTTTAGACTTTAAACCTCATTACTCACTATCAACCTCTCGTTTTTGTGACATTATGCCAAAATCGTAAGAATTATGGAACTCGACACAACATTTATGAATATCGCACGTGCACGAAATAAACGAATACACAATATCTTCACAATCACTACTTCGCAGTACAATTAAAATCCTTCTACGACAGTATCGCTTCGATTACTCGACTCAACTGACTCGCCAACGCACTCCTTTTATATCGATAAGGAAAGTTCTAATATAGACTCGAAGCGACAGGTTGATTCAAGTGTTCTTAAAAAATAATGGGGTATTCCCTTGTAGTTAAGAGATGGCGTTACTCTCTGTCTTTCTTGCTTGTCTAGTCACGCGCTGCCCTTGAAACTACTTATGAATGTAGTGATTTTAAAACTTCCGTAGAGGAATCGAGTAAAGTCTAAATGCTCTAAAATACATTAATTCTTCTTTCTGTGTCACATTGCGATAGCAGGCCTTCTTGATACGGCTCAGGGGCCGTATCTTTTACATGACTGGAATAATCTTTGTCAAACATCAAGGGCCAATTCTTGAATTTATGGACAGGTATGAAATGATTCTTTGGGATTTGTGGAAGAGCAAGGTACTTATAATAGCTTAAGACATAAAAAAACAATTGGGGAATCAAATTTATTAGGAAATACATTCGAAAAAATAAAATAAATTTCCTATACCAGAAAAGAAAGCAGGAATCTGAAGCTCAGCTAAAATAAACAATGGCGTTCCCTTCTAGATTTCAAAATCTCAAATCTGAGGAAGAAATTTTCGAATCAAATTTTTCTGATGTCAGACATCTGATGTTTTAAAATCAAAGTGTGCAAATTGCAAAAGTTCTGAAAAAAAAAGAAAAAGGAAATAATATTGAACATGTAAATTATTTTACTTTGACTCAGATATTAATACTTCACTTTTAATTGCCATCCAGATACTTAGAGAGAAAATTGCCAAAAGTGCTGATGCAGGTGTTTTCCATTTCATCACCGGAGAATAGTTTTATGAATTAGTAAAAGTACAATCGAATTACTTTTGTTAACAAGAAAAATTTTATTTATGCTGGATAATGGAATTCAACAATCTATAATTTCCTTAAATAGTGTTATAACTGTGTATATAGAAGGGATGATTGTAAAGACTGAAATTCTTGTTTTACCTAAGGCAAAAGGAAACAAAATGTTATTAAGAGAAGATTTTCTTCATGAATTTTGAATTGTCTCGGTGGGAAATATCACTCCTAAAAAAATCTTATTATTATTTAATCAGAC
Organism: Latrodectus elegans; assembly: GCA_030067965.1. Taxonomy (NCBI): domain Eukaryota; kingdom Metazoa; phylum Arthropoda; class Arachnida; order Araneae; family Theridiidae; genus Latrodectus; species Latrodectus elegans. The sequence continues at coordinate 74,253,012 of CM057813.1, read as the reverse complement.
GTTATTATTCCTTAAGAAACTGTTGGAAGAATCTACTTCCGTGTTGCGTGTCAGAGCTAAAATATTTGGCAAAGCTACAATTTGACAATTTCAATTGTTTACTTTAGAATTATCGGATTTGTTTTGAATCAGAAGAAGAGTAATATGTGTCTATGTGCAGTATGTGAAAAATACTTCTTCACATATAACACATAAATATATAGTTAGATACATATAGATACAGTTTATCACGTATTTTATTGTTGTGCCATCATTTCATATATTCCCCGCTAAGAAGAAAATTTTAAAAGAAAAACTCGAGAATTTGTTAGAGCTTAATGTTATAGAAAACGTGAATATAATATGACGAATCATTTCAAAGCTATTATAAACTACGAAAATTCTGTTCGAGGAAACACCATGTATTTAAAAACACTGGTTAATATTTTTGTTGAAATAATAGATAAAATTGAAACAAAACTAGATAAAAAGAAAGGCTTGTGCAGATAAACCACGCCATAAAGTGCTTCTTTCCAACCTAAGGCTAAATCGTTTATAACTAACCATCACAGCATCAATTTATTATCAGTTCTGTTCGAAAAAAATGGCAAAATATATGCCAAAAAAAGAGCAATCACATTGCTGTAACAACACTTCCTCCCACAATAAATAAATTGGTCTATTATAATAATCCCAGTTAGATATTTGAGCCTTTTCTCAAGTTTCTTCCATAAATTCTGTAATGATACTCATGAAATCCAGTAATCTCTCTAAGAAAAGTGGTGGACGAAAGAACACTATACTTTTACTTATGTCTTGTTTGCTCAGGGACGATTTTCGGAACCAGACGAGGAATCTGTAATAAACATGGCAACAACGAAACAGCTCTCTTTTGACCAATTAAGAAAACAGATGGCAGAGTGAAGCGGGATTTTGCTGTGAACGGGAGTGTTTTTAGATATGTTTATAATTTTAGTGTAATTTATATGTTTCAGTCATAAAATAATTTTTTGATTTTTTGTAATTATTAAGATATTAAAATTCATTATAAGACCTAAGACCTGAATTCTGTTCTTTAGCGTGTTACAAAATTAAAATATTATAAGTTAAATTAAAAATCACTTTATTAAGATTTGTGATTCGTCAAATATTTAGACAAAAATTATAAAATTAGAGCTTTCTGAAATCCTTGAACTATAGTTCATCTTGATTTATAGGCATCTACACAAAAGTATATGTATTATTTCCACATCAGATATAAAATACCTTTTCTCTACAACTTCTGTAAGCATATAGAAATATAAAAATTCTCCACGCCAACTCTTAATGCTTTTATTGAATTTTTTTTTTCTATCAGAAGATCGATTCATCTTGATTTTGAAATTCTTTTGATTTCTAGATTTGCTGGAAGTTTCAAACCGTTTCTTGACGGCTAGGAATAATCAGTTTTTTGAAAGAGAAAGAGGTAAACTAAAAATATTTTTAAGTAAGTGAAAACCAATAAACCAATAAAAAAAGAAAATTTTAAATTTAGGACAGCGAAAAATATCTAATGGTTTTTTTCGAAAATACCTTAGTAAAAGATAAGTAATTTTATTTCTGCTTGCTTTTCATCTAGAAGAAAACAGGACGTATGTTACTATTTCAGAGAATTTGATGTTGTCTAGAGACACTGTTGACAGGAATATAATATACGGTACTCATTTAAATTTAATAAATACTTTAATTTTTTATTTTATCAAATCCTTTGACTTTCATTCGCTTTAATAAAGAAATTTGTTCTAAGTAAACAAATTTTTTAATTATATTTGCTGAAATGGTGTATATTTCAAGCTAAAACAATTTAAAAATAATTTTATAATTTCGAACTTTTAATATATTTTTTAGAGCATAAGAAAATTCTTTTTCATTCTCAATAAAGAATTAAACTAAAATTCAAGAAAAACATATCATAAAACTGAAAATATTATAGATAAGCTAATATGATTTTATTACAATAGTTTGATATTATTATTTAAAAAATAATCTAGATAACTATACTTTTTGTTGTAAAAACAATATATTAATAATATCTTCATTTAAATACTAATGTTTTGAAAAAATAAAAGTACTTTCAAAATAATAATTTTTTCCTACACAACATTTTATCTATAACAGAAAAGTTATAAATGTACTGTTTTGATGATTACTCTAAGGAAATTCTAACAGTAATTACACTAGAGCAAATAAATTATTTTTCATAGAATTTAAAATTTAATTAAAATGTTTTTTTAAATAAAGTTATCATTGAAGGTATTTTAAATATAAATTATGTAATGCATAACATGTTCTTATAAATCCTTTCATTCAATTTGTTGACATTAATAACTTTTAGTGAATTATTTTTATCGCATTTAAATAAACTTAATTTAAAAACGTAATTCATTATTTTTATGTAGTTATGTCAGTTTTATTGATCATATCAAATTACAAATCATATAAATCTTAAAATCAACGCATGTTTTAAAATCATGTTGCATTTATTATTTTGTCATTATATTTTATTGTGTCATTTAAAAAAACGAATTAAAAAGAAAACTCAGAAAAAATTTAGTAAAAGGAATTTTTATTATTGCTATCAAATATCTTAGAATTGTCATTAGAATACTAGAATATTCAAATAATGAAAAAACGCACTGAAATTCTTTTAAGAGTGTTCTTTAACAGTATCATTTATGTTAGTACAATTGATATTCATTTTTTCTATAAAGTGAGATATATACCTAGTATCTGAAATCAATCCAGATGGAATAAAAAAAATTTTGTCAATAAATTAAGTTTTATCTTGTTTTGATAAAATTATTAAACAATTATGTGTTGGTCTTGAATATATTTGATTAAAAAATCATAAATTTTAAGGTTATTCTTTTCATATTCATTTACTTAATGTGTCACACACACATCAAATTGATCCCAGGACTTATTATTGATTTGATGAAAAAGTATAATTACTTCCGAAATTAAAAACTTTTCCCATTGGTTAGAGAAATAAGAGCCTCAAATAAATATAGTACAAAAAATAAATGTTAGGAAGTATTTATTTTGCCTACATAATAAGAAATTCATTTAGGAGAAAAATTCGTTGCTTTATTATAATTAGATATTATCTTTGCACTCATAATAACTTATAATCGTACTAAAAAAAAAAAAAAAAAAAAAAAACAAAAACACTACGAGCGAATGATAAAAGTTTTATAGACTATGTGACTAGATAAAAAATTATTTTCTTTCATTTCCCAAATATTTATAATGTAAACATTTTTTCTTTGTAAAAAAATACTTTTGTATTAATATACATCATTGAACTTTACATTAATGAGAAATTTTTGAATTGCAAAATCTAGAATTATATTTGTAAATATATAATTAATTTACTTGAAAATGCCTTTAAATTTGTATCCTCAAATGGAATTAAAAATTTTGTCAGACAATATTAGAAGAAGTTTATATTCTTTGATTCAAAAGTCATACTATTTTTTTATTATTTAAAAATGATACTCCGAGAAATTTCCTAAATTATTAAAGAATATTTTTGTGAATGATAAATATGAAGACAACTGGAAAAATTCATACTAATTTTAAAAATATTTTATTGCTTATCTAATATAGAAACTCACCAAGGCCCTCGGTCAGGAAAACAGATATGGGCAATGTAGTCCAGGAAAACAGATATGGGCAATGTAGGCCAGGAAAACAGATATGGGCAATGTAGGCCAGGAAAACAGATATGGGCAATGTAGGCCAGGAAAACAGATATGGGCAATGTAGGCCAGGAAAACAGATATGGGCAATGTAGGCCAGGAAAACAGATATGGGCAATGTAGGCCAGGAAAACAGATATGGGCAATGTAGGCCAGGAAAACAGATATGGGCAATGTAGGCCAGGAAAACAGATATGGGCAATGTAGGCCAGGAAAACAGATATGGGCAATGTAGGCCAGGAAAACAGATATGGGCAATGTAGGCCAGGAAAACAGATATGGGCAATGTAGGCCAGAACAAAAGATATGGGCAATGTAGGCCAGGAAAACAGATATGGGCAATGTAGGCCAGGAAAACAGATATGGGCAATGTAGGCCAGGAAAACAGATATGGGCAATGTAGGCCAGGAAAACAGATATGGGCAATGTAGGCCAGGAAAACAGATATGGGCAATGTAGACCTTGGCCCTTATGGTCTATTGTGCCACTGATTTCGTTTTTTTAATGCAGATTATGTCACTTATGTTATGTAATGTTAAGAAAGTGCTAATAAAAACTAAAGAAAGTTAGAATATATCTTTTAAATCAAAAATATAAAACAATAGAATTTTTGCAAAAACTCTGAATTGATTTCTCACATATGCTATAAGTATTTGGGTTAATTTTAAAGAATTCCATTTTAATTTTTAACTAATAATTCTTTAAGTATTTTTTTTTTTTGCATTTGCAAAAGCTTTATGGGTTTTACGAAGGTTTTATTGCATTTACAAAAGTTTAATATATTCACAAATCATATATATATAACTTCTCACATATTGATTTTATTTTGTTAAACATTAAAATCTGAACACATTAGTAATATATTGTGTCTGTTTTGGAGAATATTAGGGAATTTAGATTTCAAAAATATTTTATTAATTATACCGATAACGCGAAAATTTCTGCAATTTCTTTTCAAAGGATTTTATGGAGTTAACATTTTAGTATTTAATAATAATATCAATAACATTATTTATATAAGCATATAAAATATCAAACAAAAACAAGCAGTAATGTTAAGATACTTAAAAGCTTATCTCAAAAAAGTTAAGCAAAAGTCTTAACAAATTGCATTTAAATCAAAAGAACACAAGAGCACGAATTTACATTTGTTGATAACTGGTTCAAAATTTATTGAATTAAAGAAATTTTCAGAAAATTTTTAAATCATGAAGTCTTAACACTTTATCTTTGAGAAAATAATTTTAGTTGATAAGCATTTTGAAAATATTCTTTGAGCTCTTTTATTTTGACAGTTTTTGCTAGAGATATCATCTTACGAAACGTCTTGACACATTTCAGCATAACACATAAAGAAAACGAAAATATTTGAAGCTTCAATTTTTGAATAGATTATTTATTTCCATTTCTTTCACATATTCTAACTCAAGTAATACAGGCTGATAATTATTTTATGTAGTTTATTTCCATTTAAAAAGATAGAATGTGTTTCTTTTATCATCATTAAATCAAATTCAAAAGCTATCATGAAGATAAATTTTTGAGCAAAGAGGCACTGTTTTCTTTATTTTGAATAGTTTACTGGTTGAAATGCAAATAAATTTGGTAAGAATTTACTTTGAATTTCATAATCAAGTCATTAATTTCCTATATTTTGAAGGAACATAAAGGTTAAATCCTTGTCTTTGAAATGAAAATCCATTAAAATGAGCATAATAATTAATTTGGAAGTATGATTATATAGTAAAATAAACTGAAGTCTATAATAGAAAATAAAGTACAATGAATATTGGAGTTATTGTTAAAATGCCGACTACAATAATTTGTTGAACTATGCCAATTAAAAAAAAATTGATGAAAAACAAATTAGAATATTTTAACATAGTTGGTATTTGATATGGTATGCAAAATATATCCTAATATTAAGAATAAAAAATTAGAATCTTATTGTAACATTTAAATTTTATGATAAAAGCACTTATTAAAATATGTTTAGACTTTTTACCTAAAATTATAATCACAATTTGTTTCACAAAATGTTTGACACTTGGAAGGCTCAAATTACCATTAATGCGACTTATCGTGAATAAATGATTGAGTAAATAAAAACAGGCGGAATAAACATTAGAGCAAAACAATTATCTATATTTACGAATATTCATACAATGAACTTACTACTGTATATTTAATAAAAAAACTTTGATAACTACTAGATTTTAAATGTTTGAGAATATACAGAGTAGATTAGATTATCTATATTCTGTACTGGTATAAACGCAATAAAATCTGCTTAATTTAAAAGAATTAAAAACAGTTGAATTTGATTATCCAATGTGTTTAAAAATATTTCGTTTATGAAAGATTTGGAGAATAGACAAACAGAAGTAGAAGATCATAAGAAAGTAAAGTGTATTATTGCGACAGTAAAAATTCATGTGATTGATTAACCCGTTACTGATAAAAGGAACTTGTCGAGCTAATACCATAGGCAAAACTTAAGGCTTTGAAATGTTGTTGAAGCAATGGTGATTATCTTGTAAGTACCGTACAGAAATTGGATCTTTTACTATTATTGAAACTGATCTTTAAACCACAGTAAGGAAAGTTGCATTCCATCACTAACTTCTTCAGTTATTTATTTACGTTAGTTATAAACATGAGTGGGAAGTGGTATTTTCCCCTGAAGTTCGCATTCATTTATTCAAACACTGAGAGTTTCATCACGAGGGAATCTATTTACCATTAACAATATGATGTCAAAGTTAATCATTGTAATGATCATCGATGCTTAAGTCCATTCTTAACTAATTATCATTGCGCTGCAACTTTTGATATCGCTAGAACTTAAGAAGTCTTAAAATATTTTTAACTGTTTCAAACCACTATTGATACGGATGTGGTATTGTCGAATAACAACAAGTATATTAACCCAGATTATGTAGCTCTTTCTTTCTTTATAAATTTGTGGTATCTCAGACCCTCTGCAACCTCAGATTGTGTTATGAATGAGTCAATTGTTCCAACATCAGACTACGATCTTATCATTTTGTGTACTAAGCTAGATGATTTTCCTTTAATATTAACAGACCATTTTGACATCCATAAAGTGGCCATTGTCTCATTGTTCAAAGGGTAATCTGATATGTTTGTGAAAAACATCCCGAATTAATAATGTAACGTTAAATTTTAGTTATCTAATATTAATTATATTTATTATATATATTTTTCATATATATATATATTATATATATATATTTATATATATATATATATATATATATATATATATATATATATATATATATATTATATATATATATTTATATATTACTATATATATATATATATATATATATATATATATATATATATATATATATATATATATATATATATATATATATATATATATATATTTATATATATATATATATATATATTATATACATATATATATATTTATATATATTATATATATATATATATATTTATATATATATATATATATATATATATATATATATATATATTTATATATATATATATATATATATATATAATATATATATTATATATATATATAGATAGATATATATATATATATATATATATATATATATATATATATATATATATATATATATATATATATATATATATATATATTTATTTATTTACTAATGATAGAATATTTTTGAACATTTAAATAAAATCATAAAAAAAGGAAAATATTTTATATAAAAATGATTTGTAAAATATTTTTTTAAAAACACATTTCTTTATTAAAGAAAATTTGTCTTCAATAAATAACTTTAACAAGTGAAATATCTATTAGAGTTTGAATAAAAAGTATTTGATCCAGTGATAGAATATCAAAATGAAAAATTATTGAAACTTATTTTATGAATGGATGCGTGGGTTTCTGTTACTGAAAGATAAATACCTATCTGTATCATCTATCTCTATCATTAAATTCGTTTCTCTGGACAAAATATATTGGAATGAGAATTTCATGTTGTATTTTCTTGTTCTTTCATACTTATTTATATATTTCCATTTCTTATAAAATGGATTTATTATCTCTAAACAAATTTTCGAATGATTTTTCTTTTAATATTTTCTGATATATTTGAATTGAACACAATAGAAATTCTTTTACAATAAACGTTCTTAAAGTATATTATTACGTACTGTATTTTGCATTATGCATTTTTTAAAAACATTTTCCATCAAATTATTAAAAGATGTGTTTTGTATCATTTAAGAAATATAATCACAATATTCTTATGCATATTGAATAAACGAGTTTTTTTTTTTTTTTAACATGATTAATGATGCACTTGTAACAAGCCACTTCAATTTCTTGTGATCCAGAATCTACGTATTTCACAATCCAGAGTATTGACATTTTTCTTTTTGAATAATTTTGAAACATCTTTTCATGTAGAATATTTTTCGGTGTTAGTCTATAATTTGCTTGTTATTTATGTTTCTTTTCTGTATTTTTCTTGTATTTTCCTCATAATGCAAATGAGAAGAGCTTTATATTTTCAAACTGTCTGTTTCAGAATAGAAATCATTACTATGGAGAAATGAAGATAAAATTTTTTTTATTTTTAATTAAAGTAAACATCATTCAATCTGAATAAAAAATAAATTTCAATCTTATTTATGCATTTTCATAAAATTTTTCTTATACTAAATAATTATAATACTAAATACGTAAAAAGAACTTCATTTTAAAGATACTTTAAAAGTCATATTATTCCTTAATTTACTTTATTTTATCTAAATTAAATTGAATAGAATAATAGTGCATTTAATGTATGATTTATTTTCAGAAATAAAAAATAGAATTAGTAAATATCGATATAGTTTTACTTAAAATTTTAAATTGTGGCATGGTGAAACTAGCTTAGGAAAATTATTATTGAGAGAAATATGCTACTTTTTAATAAACATTGTTAAGTATTTAAATGGTTACAAAATAATAATAAATGTTTATTATTTTAATCTGGAACTTGATTTATTACTTTTTTAAATGTATAACTGACAGTATGATAATGGTTATTGCTAAGACTCATGGCAAATAAGTACTTAGATATATTTTTAAGTGAATGGTATTCGATGTATATAATTAAAATAAATGGAGTTGCATCTTATAAAGTATATGTGTTGTGTCTTTTACAATAAACATTTATCATAAAACATTTACAACAAATTTAAAAATTTTATATATTAACGAAAATATTACCAAACGATTTAAGAACTAATTTAGAACTTAGTATGAATATAATTATATAAAAAATCATATCCCTACAATTTATAAAGAACAATTTAAGTTTATATATATATATATTAATTACTTAATTTATTATTTAAATTAGTTTTTACTATATATATATATATTTACATATATTTACAACTAAGAAATATGTAAATTTAAATTTTAACGAAAATAGTTTCTTTTGAACATTTAAAATAATTAATGACATAATTATTTAGATGTCTGATTTTATGAAATACTGTAATCACATGGAGCAAAAATACTGGTTGATATTAAAATATTTTAACTTTCAAATATATCACTGACATTTAATTTATAAACTAATGTTAAATTTAAATTTCATTATATCCTAACTGTAACATCCTGTGATTACCAATGAAGTTTTATTTTATTTAACAATCTGCAGTGATTTTTGATTTATTTATAATCTAAACTTTCAATCAGGATTTGATTATGAATAAATTATGATTCAGACAGTAGAGGCTGAAATAATATATGACTATGCTTATTTTATTTTAATATGAAAAACTAGAATGGAAATGAATAAAATACAATTTAAGATTGCAACAAATGGAGAAAAAAACACAATCAGTTTAAATTGTGTTTAAATAGTTTAAACACAATTTAAACTAAACTAGTATTTTGAGATTAGGAAGTGCAAACACAAAAAAATAACTTAAATAATTCTTTGTATTTAATACATTGTTAGAGATAACGAATTCAATATTTCAGTGCAAAAGTGTTCGGAAAATAATTCTTCTTCAAAAGGTCCTGCTTCCCTACGTTTCGTGTTATCATCAATTACATTATGATTTCAGTATATCATGATTACAGTACATGAATTATATCCAGTGCTTATAATTATTTATACTTCTGATACGATGATAGTCTTATCTCTGAAAACTTTTTCAGGGAAATAAAACTTATCTTTAGAAAATAGGGCACATTTGGCGAAGAAAAGAAACGAAAAAAAAAGAACATTATGAATGGCACCGAACAAGTCCTTTTGTTGATTCTAATAATAACTGCTTCTCTTTTGAGAATCACCTTTCACTATTTCCTGAGAAATGAATGAAGAAAAAAAGTAATTTTAGAGAAAAAATATTTCAACTATTGATTGAGAAAACTTTAGGTTACCTGCTTGTGTCAGCAATTTATCACACTTCCTTACTTACAGAAAATGAGAAAAATATCTTATAAATATTTTATAAATATATATATTTATATACTATTGTTTTTTTTTTTTTAATCAAAAGTTCAATTCTTTGGTTAGGAGAAAGCATAGCTCTGTATCAAAATGGACTATGAAACGTTTGATTTTTGTCTGACAGGCACAAATTGTTAAAATTAATTATTTTAAAGGTAACATTTTGTATAGAAACATCAAAACATTTTTCCATAAAAATAATTACATAACAATCTGATCCTAATGCTCACAATTTTAGCTAAAAAAAATTGTGAGTTCGGGGAAATTGGAATTTGAAATGTGAATAAATCTTATATAATGCTCAAATTCATAAAATATCCTTTGTTTCGTGTTTTAGTCTATTGTAAACGTAAAGTTCTAATATTTTAATGAATTTTTTTTTACTTAGAAACTTGAATGCTATTTTTAAATCTAAAAAGATATGCAAATTTATAAGAATCAAATAATTGTAAAAGCAATATTCTTACATATGAGAACAAGGCAGCATTGAAATACTTATTGTTATTTTGTATTATTACCGCATTCCAGTTTTGTCTCTATTTAAGCGAATCAATTTATTTATCTATTTACACTAATGAAAATAACAAAAAATAGCCCCTTTTCGCTAATTTAAAAAAATAACTAGACATAATAATAATAGTAAAAACTCCTTTGAATCGGTACGTGCTTTGTTTGGGTATAAAAGAGTCTGACCCTGCATTGCAGTTTAACGATATAAGTCTGAAACAAGACATCTTAATGCCCATAGCCTAATTATCTTTAGAGAAGAATTTTCATAGATATTGGGCCGTATTCACTAGTCGCAAGGGAGGAATTCCCAAAACTCTTAATTACTCATCCAGACAGACTTGCATATAAAAGGTAGTAGCGCAATCATTGTTCATCTGTGTCTGGGATGGATCTTTGTGATCAAGCGCTTTTTAAAGCGATGATTGTTACTTTGAAGTGAGTTGTCAGATTTCTAGGCTACGATGAATTTAAAACATGGGCTTTTATTTATGTGTATGTGGGTGTCACTAGTAGAGGATGAATCGTAAAAGCATCTTCGACTTTAACTTTAAAAATAGGAATATATTTTCAACTTTAAAAAAGGAATATATTTTTAAATTTGTGATATTTTTGAAAGAATTGGTAACATTAACAAACGAAAAATAACTAAGATAATAAAATGAGTTAGTGAATTTAATTTAAGTACAAAAAAAGTTAGTCTCTTGGTCGTATTCAAAGAGTCGTTAAAATAATGGGCAGATTATAGTTCAGTTTATGGAAACAGTTTCAAGAAATCAGATCAATCTATGTTCAAGACAATTTAAGAATCATGATGGCCAAAAAATATAGCTATTACAAATAAGTATTGAAGGTATATCATCACTTGCCAGCTTTTTCTTTATTTCTATGTCACTATAAGAAACCTAATTTCAATGTTGATTGTTTCCCAAGGGCTGTTTGCAACTAGCCTCACTGCTTTTGTTACGTTTACTTCTGTGAACAGTAGATCCTTTTTAGCTTGATGGTCATAAAGATTTGTACACGGATCATGAGTCATTCTGCTTTTCACTGATGAGTCATTTGATGAGACTGAGATGAAATCATAGATGAAATTGGTTCAACTTATCCACTGATTTTCGATACATTTTTGTGGTAAGGGAACTAGATATATATTATCCACCCTTCAATTGACATTGACATTGACACCAGTGAACTCCCCTGTACCTAACTCCAAGGAGCGTTGCCAGTTTAATGGGAGCTGCAGGGACTTTTATTTAAAAGTATATTAAAAAAAGATATTATTAAAATTTTTACAACAGTTGAATATGATTATCTTACAACATGGCTTTAAATATGCAATCAATTATCGGTTAATTGTAAAGATGAAAACAAGATGACAATATAATGGAGTCTATGAGGAATTATATACTGTTAACATAATAATTGTAATTTTGCAAAGTTCTTGATTATAATTGAATAAAAATTTATAAATCATATACAAAAAGTTTTTGATATTTACAAAGACAGAGCCTTAATTTGGTCAAAACATGTTTTTAGCTAAGTTGTAGAAGAGTTCCCAATCCAACAAACTAAGTTTTCATTGTTTATTAGGAATTCAACTGTTTTATTTAATTTTGCTCTCGCTGTACGATTTCTCCGAATTCTCTTCTTCCAGAGGATCTTCCAATTTTCGCTGGGTATGGCTAAATGCCAGGATAATGTTAAGGAGCAAGTTGTCAAGAAGTGGAGTGGATTGCCTTCTTTTCCACAAGTGCAATCTTTGGAATCAGAAATATGGAACCTGTAGAAGTAAGATGGAAATGCCCCGTGCCCCGTAAAGAAAAGTACCTCATTCCTAGTCCAGTTAAGGGTTTTCCTGCTTACTTTCGGTATCATCTCGTGTACATTTCTTCCTGTTATTGCATTATCCCAATCTTCCTGCCAACGATCCATTATCCAATTATCAAGTAAAGATTTGGTATGACAACGTGGTAATGGTAGGACCTGAGAACAATTACTTGATAGTGCAGCCGCTTTTGCAAGTCTGTCAGCTGCCTCATTTCCTTCTGTACCTTGATGGGCCTTTACCCAACCAATCCTGATTTATCTGATGTTGTTAGGAGATCTTGCATTTCTCGTACCATAGGACATTTGTTAAGAGGATTAGATAAAGATTTAAGGCATGCTTGACTATCTGACCAGATGTTTGTTGGAAGAGGTTGTGAAGCAGCTATTTGAATAGCTTTACGCAGAGCATATACTTCAGCTTGATATACTGTGTTCTCAGGTTGTATCCCAGTACAACAAGTACTTAGTAATCCGAGTTCAGAGTATACTATCATTCCGGATCCAACTTTTCCTTCTACTTTTGAGCCATCTGAAATATGGTATATGGTTTTGCTCATGTATTTTTACTTCGCTCTCTATATTGAAGACTCCAGGGGGGATTGTTTCTTTGTTTATAACTTTTTCAATCAAATTTGGTGCAGGAAAAATAGGATCAACTTCACAAGGAATTTGTGCCCTTGTATGCCTTATAAACTTTGCCTCGGCTTCTATTTTTAGGTAGAGAGGAGGTATTCCAGTTATAACTTGAAGAGTTGCTGTGGGAGTCGTTCTAAACGCACCAGTGATGTTTAGCAAAAATCTTCTTTGAATCGAAGTAAGTCATTGTTTTGCCCTTGTTGTTAATGGCGTTCCCCAAATTGCTGTCCCATGCGCCAACATCCTCTCTATTACAGTTTGATATAGTATGATTCGGTGTCTTTGGGAAATTCCCCAATTGTTTCCTGCTATCCTTAAGAGCTTTTGCTGTAATGCCATAGCTCTACTGGCCTGTGATTTTAGATGTGCTATGAAGTTTAACTTTTTGTCAATTATTGTTCCTAGAAGCTTAACTGTGTCTTTTTTCTTCACTCTGCTGTTTCCCCAAAAAATTTGTGGACCACATTTAAGCTTTGCTATTAGAATACACTTGGTTTTTTCTAGCGAAATTTGAAGAAAATTATCATCTGATCATCTTTTAAAATGAACCAGTGCCTCTGTTGCTACTTGGCCCAATTTTTTCTCACTCTTTGCCGCTACCACGAAAGTAAAATCATCAGCAAATGCTTGAAGATGTATCATGCTTTCTGGATCATGTTGTTTTCCTATATCACTCCAGTTCTTTTTAAGGGCTATATCTGCAATTAAATTCCATAGAATGGGGCCACTACAAGAGACTTGTGGGCAAGCAATAGTTTGTTCCTTGCTGGTTAAACCATCATTAGTTGGCATAATGATTTTTTATCTTCAAGATTACTGTTAAGTAATTTTTTAATGTTGTAAGGGCATTTTGTGGTTTCTAATATTTGTTTTAATTTTAATGTTGAACTGTATCAAAGGCTTTTTTGATATCAATCGTGATTACGGCAGTGTGTAATTTAGCAGCTCTGCATAAGTTAATGTTATTAATGAGTGTCATAAGGGTAACGTCTATTGATCTGCCTTGACGGAAGCCAAAGCGGTTGCAATTAAAATAGCCAGTAGATTCCAAATAATAATCAAGTCGTTTTGTTGTTATTTTCTCTAAGAGTTTACAAATAGTAGGTAGGAGAGAGATTGGTCTATAGGATTGTACATCATATTTGTTTTTACCTTCTTAATGAAATAATATAATTATTCCTATTTTGAGACACTTTGGAAAATAAGACATTTGTAAGCATTTGTTTAGGAGTTTATATAGAAGATCTGGAAAGCTACTATGTATGGACTTAAGAATTGAGCTATCTATTCCATCATATCCTGGTGCTTTACCCTTTGGTAGAGACTTTACTGTTCGTGAAAGTTCCTCCTGGCTAAAGGGTATGTCATTCGGAGTAAATTCAATATCAAAAGGTGGTTGCAAAGGTAAGGGAATTGGATGTTCTGGGAAGAGATCTTCAAGGATCTTATTTGCTGTGTCCAGTTGAGAGCCTTTAAATATGTTTGAAGATGGATTAAAAAGGTTGGAGGGTGGAATACATTTGTTGAACGCTGATTTATATACTTTCCCAAATGGGTCTTTTGCTGCTGAGCAGAAAATTATCCATGCATTTTTCTTGGCAGTTCTAATTAATTTATTATAAGAAGCCACTTTGCTATTATAGATGTTACAGAACTGTTCTTTTTATTTTGTTGGCCACGTTAAATTCTTCTTCTTATGGCCTTGAGTTCTTTCTTTTTGATTTCCATTGATAAAGACCACCAAGTAGGTTTAACACTTAAACTTTGCTTTTTGGTTTTGAAAGATTTTGAGCAGCATTCTGAAATTGTACTTTGTAGCCTTGAAGTTATGTTTTCTAGTTTAGTATTTGTGTTTGCTGCATCAATAGACTTTTGTAAATCTTGAATATAAGACTGAGCAGATTTAAAAATTTGGCGTGGTTTCCATAAGATGTCTTGTATCTTTTTATCTTCAAGCATTTGGTAACTTTGTTAAGGGTTGTTGATATGTATCGATGATCGCTGAGTGTCTCTTCTTCTAAAACGTTCCAGTATATAGTATTCGCTAAGTTTCCATTAGATACTAAAGTTAAATCACGCCAACCTTGTTGTAATCGATTAAGATATGTTGGTGATGAGTTAGGGTTATTTAAAAGAAAAATGTTATTAGACATAATAAAATCTTGTACGAGTTCACCCCTTGCATCATTATGTTAATAACCCCAATTAACACTGTGGGCATTTAGATCTGCTCCGATGAGGAAATTTTCTCGTTATATTTTTCTGACAACTGTACCTAATTCACTAAGCGTGAGTGAAATGTCGTTTGGGACAGAGTCAGTGGAACGGGAGTTTGGTGGTGGATTGTATGCTGAAATAATATTAAATGGTTTGGAATCAACTGTAATTTTAATTGTAATTGTCGTCTCAGTGGTATGAACCAAGATTGGCTTTAAGTCCTTCATCGTAACTATAATGGCTGCTTTGAAAATTTTCGAAGCCCATTACATCCATACCGAAGGAATACCGAAAATTCTTTCATTCAGGATGTAAGGTACTTGAACAAGGAAAACTTTCACTTCATGTTTTTCAGCTGTGACTTGTAAGATCTGTAGGAGGTTTTGATTTTCTTAAATTTATTTGAAAGATTTTCAAGTTAGGTAGAGTATGAGTTTCTATGAAATTACTGGGGTTTGTAGTTGTCAAATGATTATTGCATTCCATTCTTACTAGTGATTTTGTGGTGCAATTAGTTTGATTGTTTTCTTGGGTTTTGATAGTTAATTAGATGTTTATCGTAGATACAATTTCTGGAATAGGCTGGGTGATTTATTGGACAGTTGTTTCCGTTATCATTGGCTTCCTTACAGTTGATACAGCAGTTTAACTTTGATTTGCAATTTTCTGTGCTATGGTTTTTACTGCATTTCCCACAAAATGGTTTTGAAATGCAATATCGGCCAATATAGTCAAAGCTTTGGCAATTGTAGCATTTTCGTATATTTCTGAATGGCCTAACAATTACTCTCCGAAGTCCGAAGAACAAATCTTTTTTGTTTATGAGTATGTCCATCATTATTTTGTCAGCTTCAATAACTACGTGATGAAGTTCTTCTTTGTATCTGTGCGCTCTAATTTCGGTTATATTTATGGGATTGTCTAATCTTTGTATCTGTGCTTCATCCTCCAATACTTTGATGATGTTTTCTTCTCTCATTGAAATTGGGACATAAAGTAGAAAAATCTTTTTGGTTGGGTTTCTTGATTCTTCTAAGGTGTGAGCTTCTGCAGTAAGTTGTTGAATCAATTTTGATTTGTCTGTTTTATTTTTGCAAAGAATTTTGGTTGCAAATCTACCCCAAGCAATCCTTCTTGGTTTAATTGAGCATGAAAAGTTAACAAGTTTTTCCTTATGAATTTCTGGAGAGATACTCTTTTTGGGCAGAACTATAACTGTGGTAGCTTTTTCTTTTTCCATTCTCTTCTTTAATACCTCACTATATATTGGTTTTTGGGTACTTTTATTTGGTTTCCTCTCTTCTTCGGTGATAGAAACTTCTAATTTTGATTGCATTTTGCAAATCTCATTTAGTTTAGTGTTGATGTTTGAAAATTGTTCATGAAGGTAATTTTGAGTAGAGAGTTTCTTATTTGGTTCTTCAGAGATGCTTCGTGTGTACGGTTTTCTTTTATTTATTTTCACTAAATTTTCTAGATGATTAAGAATTTTGCCTGATTCTAGACGTTCGTGTTCAGATAATACGTATTTCGAAAATTTTTGTTGCCAGATTATCCTCCTTAGCTTTTCCAATATTTTACTTTCAGGTTCTTGATCGTTATAATATATGTTTTTCTCATTGTCTTTATTGATGCTAGGTTCTGTATCTGGTAAGAGCAAGACATCATCTTCATAATATAAATTAACTCTCTCTCAGTTTACTACAGGCTTGGTTGCCATTCTTGTCTCTTGGGTTAAGATTCTTTTTGCTCTAGTTCCTTGCCGAGGTCTGAGAGAATAATTATCTGTTTCTTCGGTTGAAGTGGTTGAAGGAAAATCAATCTTCTCTGGATGATCCATATTTATTTCTTTAATTATATATTTTGATTGATGAATAACGCTGATGGGTAAGTCGTAAGTGCCAAAATTATTTTAATTTATAAAGCAACTAGTTTTATTTTATAGATAGCTTAAGTGGGTATAATTATGGAAGAATAAATATTTTAATCGAGTTTAGGAGCTACACTAATAACACTTTATTGAGGACATTACCTTGCGCAGAATCCAATCTAGAATGCGCAGAATCCAAAAGTGAACTTGTAAATAAATTTAAATGTAGGCGTAGAAAGATAGCTGAGAATTTGGATATAAAATCGAATGGATTTTGAGGAATTGTTGAACTGCTTGCCAAAATTTATACAAACATCATTTGAAAATTCTAAATTGATTAAAATACAAGATAATAAGGATCTAATACAAAGAGAAAAAAATCTTGTGTCTCTATGACTGATAGCAGTTGAGATACAGGCTTGATTAAAATTCCCTAATATGGTAATCAACCAAAAATAATTAGTGCTCAAAGGGTTAAGATACGAACTGCTGAAGGAGCATGCGCAGAATCCAAAAGTGAACTTAGAAATATATACCATAGTAGCATAAAAGACTAGATTAAGATTGAAGAACCGCAGGGAGAAAAATAAATAAAACACGATTTCTTCAAGTACTTAAAAATTAATATAAAATCAAATACGTAAGATATTGTAAAAATATTGATACCAATCAAATCCTGATAAAAAAGGACACAATATATCAAAAGAACAAACTTAAATAAAAAATAATTAAATGTATGATGACAAACTAAAAGCAAAAGATAGTAGCAGAGAAACGCAAATATTTACTGTTTACTCAAATCATGACCTTACTTTAAATTTAATTAAAAATCAACGATTGCAGTGAGAAAAACATTTTTGGTATTATTTTAATCACCGAAAATTTAGGATTAAAGCTACAAAAAATCCACTCAACACAATCATTAGTTTTTGATTAATGACTAGTTAATTATGAAAAATCAAAATCTTCAAGTAAGAAACGAAGAAAAATATGGAATTTTTAGATTCAGAAAATAAGTTATATAATTAAGTTCTAATTAAAACTTTGAAATTCCGCAAAAGGTTGCTATTTAAGTATTAAATTATCTAATAAAGGATATAAAATTTAGGCACTTACTGCTTTTCATTAATTTTTGATGTTGACTTGAAGTTAGAAAATGCTTTAATCGTAAGTATGAATTCAAAGTTCAACATAAAATCTTGCTTCATGAAAATATTTGAAGGTTTTTCTTGAGACATTTACAGGAAGCTTGAAATATCCTTTTGATGTAGTGATGAAAATTGAAGTTCTGTTACATTTAGGTGATGAGATATTAATTATTTTGTATCCGCACATGGGAGTCTCAAATGCCAGTGCAGGGGAAGTGCCGCTTCTGTTGCTGAGGGGTGTTGCTGCCGGAAGGGTAGCGTCACTCCGACTCCATTGAAAATATTTTATTATTTTCAGTTTTTTGTAAATAACAAAAAAAAAAAAACTATTAGAAGTTAGATTGTAAAATTTTGGTACTTTTTATAACTTTGAAAACTGAATCGAATGATGTTACATAAGTAAATATTCAGTTAAGGAAAACAGTCCTAATCCTTTGTCGATTGAAGACAGTTCAATGTACGCGTACGCCGCTAGAAAAAGGGGGTGGGGCCTCTTCCTAGGGGGTGCGGCCTCTCCCTCCATCCTTCAATGCGTCCGAGAAGTTAAGTATCACACCAATGTAGATTAAGGGAATCTACTCATGATACTGGATAGCCTCTTCATGTTGTTTAAAGATGCGCCATGAGGATGAGATCTTGAAGTCTTATGTTCACATTTTCAAGATTATTTGTCCTGATTTCGTTTTAATTGAAAATAACATATTATTGAATTTTAATTTTCTTGTTATTGATTTGATAGACTTTTACATTAAAATATTTAAAAGCAATATCACTGCTATATTAATCAACATGATAATTATAATGCACTGCATTTTAATATATAAATCTAATCCTAAATATTTCTGAGTATCCCTTTAAAAAGTCCATTCTAAACATATTTTCGGATCATTTTTGTAAACAATCTTATCAAAAATGTTGCTAAAATATATTAAATTCAATGAACTGTTACAAATTAAGGATGTAATAGATATTTGATTAAGTCTTAAGCGAACGAAATTTTTTGTTTTTCATAAACTTGTGTTAAAATGATTGCATATTGTTTTGATATGATATCTGCTTAGGAAAAGACAATTTTACAAACAAATACTTTCTGCAAATAAAGTAAATTGCGTATGAACGGAAATATATGTAAAATTTAAAAAATCTAATATGCGATCTTTTCGAAGCATTGTATAAATATTTTACAATGGCAGAATTATGAAACCTGAGGAAAATCTGTGCTTTTTTTCATTAAGTGTTACTTTATTATCTCGTTTAACTAAGGTTTCCTGAACATATTTAAATCAACAAACAAGCCAAGCATAAGAAATAGGAAATTGAGTAGCCTATCATCCTCAGAGAAGAAATAAAGGCGAAGATTAGAAATAAATGTTAACAGATGTTTATTTTCTAACAATTAAGCAATTGTTATAATAACTAAGAAATTAAATTTAACCCATTATTAAACTACATATATGTATTTAATAAAAAAAATTTTATACAGTGAAGGAAATGCGTTTCTATATATTAAAAAATAATAAAAAATTAAAGAAATTCACTGTTGCATAAATGCTGTATACCTATTTGACAATTCTTTGTGGTTTGTTTGTTATTTTAAATCTGCTACACATGTGGAGTAGGTTAAGCTATTGTGATGTTCGTTTGAATGTCACGAAATATACAAATATCATTGTTATTTTGAACTGAAGTTAAGCGACAGGCTTGATAATCAAGCTGACACCATCCTGTCACCACTACATCTTAATAATGATTGCATGTACATCTCTGGAATATGACCTCACATTCTAGAGAAAAGAATTTAATAATGATCAGGATAAATATTTCTCGTGACTATTGTGGAAAAATTTTGTTTCTATCTTACTGATGACAATAATTTTATAAATAACTCTATATATTATATATAGCACAGGTATTAAGCATGCAAACAATTTTTCTGATAAACTGATGACTTTAGTACAATATTTGAAAATTTTTTTGAATAATTTGTAAATATATATTTTAATTTATTGTATTTTAAATTGATTCTTTAGTCATATCATTTTTCAAATTTTTCGTGTCTGCCATTTTGTGGGAAAAAAAAACAATTCAAACATAAAACGAATATGTAAGTAAAGCGAAAAATATCTCATTTAAGAAATTTTATTTGAAGTTTTATTAAATGTAATAAAAAATTAAAAAGTAATATTAAAGTGAAATTCGGAAATATTTAAGTGAAATTAAAGAAGATTAAGAAATTAAAGAAAATCTTACTTACTCCTTATTAATGAGTTCGCAAGATTATTAAGTAAATTTTATTCGTTTTCTTTAGTGTAAAAATTTTCACAAAATGAAATGTTTCAATAAAAATTTAGTTTTATAAAGCTTGTTTAGAAATAGATATAATTTTTCATAAAAATTTACTAGACTCATAAGACATTAAATAATTTCATGAAAATAAATAATAAAAAAGGAATTTTGTTTTTTCTTCATTTTGTTCTAGAAATGATTTAAATTATTCAATAATATTGACTTTGTACTTTATTTGTACAGATTCAGTCTATAGAAAATAAAGCACAAATTCAATTTTAATAAGATACAACTTGTATTAATATTGGATTTATAACTGATTCCCACAATTGTAATATGTTTTCAATTATAAATTCCTATTTCTATACACACCTTTCAAAATTTTGTAAAAGTTTTGATTTATTTCTCCACTGTAAATATTTTTGTTACTTCTTTAAAAAAAAGAATTTTTCGGTAACTTCATTAATCTGCCATATGTTGAGAAACATTCATAATAAATATGCATTGCGGTTGATAAAAAAAAAGCAATGTAAAATAAATATATATACGCGCACATAAATATATTTTTTATTTATAAATGCAAAATGACTTATATTTACAGCTTTGTTATAAATGTAAGACTTTAATAAGCACAATAAAAACAAGTACAATAAAATTTATCGTTATAAGGATCATTTTTATATAAAGTTTGAATTATATAAATATTCATTATAATATTGCTAAGGAAAATAATTCATATTATGAATTATTGTCTTTAATGCAAGTTATTTTTATGCAACTTGCACTGAGCAAGGAATATACCTCAGATTCCGAATAAAATAGCAAATTTCATTCAAAGAAAATAGCAAAGTACACAGTAAAGATAAATAAAGTACTTTGAGTAGAATATACCTGTTTTGATATTTGAAAGGTTTTAGGTCATACTTTTTTTGGTATCAGTAATGGTAGCTTGCCATTCGAGAATTGCTTTTCGACACTTAAAATGTTCTGAAAGAGAACCATTATTTTAAAAACCAATTCAATCGTTCGCTGGCTGGTTAAAAGTATCTGGTTGTGTCAGCAAGCTTTCATTTCTTTTCATTTTTCTTTGAAGAAAATAGAAAAAATTCTTTACAGTTATAAATAAAATTATATTTATAAATATATATTTATAAAATGAATATATATATATATATATATACATATATATATATATACATATATATATATATATATATATATATATATATATATATATATATATATATATATATATACACACTACTGGCCATTAAAATTTCTACACCAAGAAGGCTACATGCTACAGACGTGAAATTTATACGAAAAGAAGAAGGTGCTGTGATATGC
Organism: Latrodectus elegans; assembly: GCA_030067965.1. Lineage (NCBI taxonomy): Eukaryota > Metazoa > Arthropoda > Arachnida > Araneae > Theridiidae > Latrodectus > Latrodectus elegans. The sequence continues at coordinate 74,230,958 of CM057813.1, read as the reverse complement.
AAATGATTAGCTTTTCAGTCAAAGCAGGCGCCAGTAGCGACACCTACATTGTGTTTAATTGAGGAAAATGTTCAGCCAGTTCCTCATACACAAATTACATTTGAACGTTGTTGCCTGGCGAAAAGTTGTTGTGATGCCTCGTGTAAGAAGGAGAAATATGTACGAGCACGTTTCTGACTTTGATAAAGGTCGAATTATAGCGTACCGGGAATCCGGTTTATCTTATCCCAGTATTGCTGCTCGCGTCGGTCGAGATCCAATGACTGTTAGCAGAATATGGAATAGATGGGTTCAGAACGGTAATACGGAACGCCATGCGGGATCTCAATGGCCACCTATCATTAGCAGCCGAGAAGACAGGCATATTATCCGTATGGCCGTAATGGATCCTGCAACCAAGACAACAAGTGTTTGCACGAACAGTTCGATGACGTTTGCAGCAGCATGGACTCTCAGCTCGGAGACCATGGTTGCGGCTTCCCTTGACGCTGCGTCATAGACAAGAGCACTTACAATGGTGTGATCAACGACGAACCTGGGCGCACAAATGGCGAGACGTCATCTTTTCAGATGAATCCATGTATTGTGTACAGCATCATGATGGTCGCATCCGTGTTTGGCGGTATCATGGTGAACGCACACTGGCAGCGCGCATTCGTCATCGTCATACTGGCCCATCACCTGGCGTGATTTTATGGGGTGCCAACGGATACACGTCTCGGTCACCTCTTGTTCGCATTAACAGTGTTTTGAACAGTGCACGTTACATTTCTGGTGTGTTACGACCCGTGGCTCTACCCTTTATTCGAGCCCTGGGAAACCCTACGTTTCAGCAGGATAATGCCCGACCGCATGTTGCCGGTATTGTACGGACCTTCTTTGATACGGAACATGTTCGGCTGTTTCCCTGCCCAGCACGTTCTCCAGATCTTTCACCAATAGAAAACGTCTGGTCAATGGTTGCTGAGCGACTGGCTTGTCACCAAACGCCAGTCACTACGGTTGATGAACTGTGGCATCGTGTTGAAGCTGCATGGGCATCTGTTCCTGTACTTGCAATCCAATCTCTGTTTGACTCAATGCCCAGGCGTATAACTGCTGTTATTACTGCCAGAGGTAGTTGTTCTGGGTACTGATTTCACTGGATTTATCCAGCCAAATTTTTTGAAAATTAATCACTTGTTATTTCTAGTATAATATATTTGTCCAATGAATATCATTTTTTTATCTGCATTTCTTCCTGGTGTAGCAATTTTAATGGCCAGTAGTGTATATATATATATATATATATATATATATATATATATATATATATATATATATATATATATATATAATTTAAAAATAATTGCTAATAAAATTTTTAACGAAGATAATAAACAGAATTTATGAAGTAGTATATCTATAGCTAAATTATATCCTGCAAGTAACAAATTACCGGTTTCATAACGAGGCACAGATTCCACGTTGATAGATTGCTAACTATACCTAATTAAGAATTATAGTTAAAATAATTCTAATTTTACTTGTAACATAACTTTTAGTGTTTGTCTTAACTCAAATTGCTTATGAAAGAAATGAATACTAAGAAAAGGCTTTTACCATTGGAAGTTAAAGAGCTTGAATATTTATCAAATAATTACAAATGAATTGTTATTAAATATAGAAATATTGATGCATGCATATATATATATATATATATATATATATATATATATATATATATATATATATATATATATATATTCTCATACGAGTGATATCTTACTTACCTTTCCAGAAGTTGCTAAGCTGCAGGAGTCCGGTGTGACCGTCCTTTGTTATCTATGAAAACGAAGTCTGATCCAGGGGTGTCTTTGAACTGTAACTTACACAAGATTTAAGAAATGTAACTCGTATGTGCCAGTTCAAAGAGGTACCAGTGCCAAGAATGTGGAACTCAATCCAACTATTCAGCATAATGCCTCTTGTATTACCAGGACTATTAACGGTCTGTGTCCGAGATGTTGCGGAAATGAAATTGTATGCAAATTTTTCTGAAAATCAACAGGCTACGAGAAAAGTTTGTGGCACTGAAATAACTCTTCCGTAAAGAGGACACGACAACATAAATGAAATATCCAGTTTTAGTACTTGTATCTCGGTTCGCGGTGGGCAGATTTCCAATTTTTTAAGGGAAAAAAAATTTATGAACACGAGTGTATAGGCTGTCTTAGTGAAGGCACTTGGGCACTGTAAATTGCGATTTTGTCGCCTCGATTTTATTCACAGTTGCACTTGATGATTGATATTGAACTATTTACCCAAATAGAACGATAGATTATTCATCCATGTTAATTGTTTACAGGGACGGCCATTGTGAAATTTCCTAACAGCTGTTCCAATGGCTTGGAAAGCTTTCCAAGAGCATGAAATTACACTTTTATTGATTTTGAGTTACACGGCTCACACTACTTTCCTCCTCCAGCTTTCCGATCATTCTTCAAATGTGGAATCGTCCAAGTGATTTCTTTTAGCCATATTTCAGAAAAGAATTTACTTTCATTTCCGGTGAATATCTTTAATTGCATTTTTGTTCTTCTGTTTCATTGTAGTATGGATTTGCGTCCGACGATCTTACAAGTTTTGCGTATTTTCAAGTGCTCTGTGGGGTTCTGTTTCTGAGCGATGCATACGCATTATCTTCCTATTGAGTTGCGTATTCATTGTTATTAAAGCAAAAAACCCTTAAACCCTTTTTTCAATTTCATGGCTACTTACTTTAAATTTACATACATTGTTACTTATGCTCTGAACATCAATGTACTATTTCTATAACAGATTTTAAAATTAAATTAGCTGAAATGCAAATTGCATAAATTAATTAAAATGTGAACTGCTTATCGTATTATTAATATTGAATATTTTTATTAATAATAAATAAATGAATATATTACTTAAGATAAATGAATATGAAAAATAACTTCGACTGATTTAATGTCATTCATTATATCCTATTTTTAACATAATTGATCTATTTGTATGATTTTAAAGTGAGAATTTATTGTTAGTCCAATGGAACAACTAAAATTATAACTTTATTTTAATTAATTAAGAACGCAAATTTTGATAAATTTCGTATTCTATCCCATATTTTAAAGATGGTGAACTTAATAATTAAAAAGAACTCAACGAAGAATATTTCAGGTTGTCAAAGATTAATAACCACTCTTATCACTAAAAGTAGAACTGATTTCATGCTATGTATTCAAATGACCAACTTAAACAGTAGATGACCTCGACTCATGCTGGATGAAGATAGCACTCTTTCACAGTCAAGATTGCTATTTGGGTAGTTTTCTCATTTATGCGTAATTTTTTATTTTCCAATAGGAAAATTTCTTCTACATATTATATTTTGTTTTCAGACATTATTCTATTCATAAGTCACAATATTTAGTGTATATGTATAGTATTTTATATAGTTTTGGAAACCATTAATAAAACTGCTTTTCACAGCAGAGATTTCTTTCATTTGGAAGGATATTTCTGATATTTGATACAGAAAATTTTAGTTAATAAATTCCCCAAATTTTCCCATTTTATGTGGTCGGTTAGAAAAGATGAATGGACTTTGATGTTACCTGTTTGGTAAAAAAGCAGAAAGCGAAATTTAGGTTATATGTAATAAAAAAAATGCCGCAATCAAAAAATTTGAACCACACACGTATTTATGTATATGCTTTTAAATACGTAAAAGAATTATGTTAAAATACATTTTATCAGTAGGACGAAATGGCCTTAGATGTTAGATCATCCACTCTCGTAATGGGAAGGTAGTGAGTTTGAATCGCGATCCAATTAAAGATCTGTTGTTTTCGCTAATTGTGCGTGGGGCACTTTAAATATATATGTCATGGTCGCAATATCCTCCATCTGAAGTAATATCATTGAGGGTGGTAGGACAACTCTGGGGGTCTTGTGCTTAATCCCTGACTCTAAATTACTGGGACACCTACACACTCTCGGACCGACAATCGTACATCCATTGAATGTCCCACTATGTAAGGTGCCATCACTGTCACCCCTGTAGTGCTGAAAAATGCAAAAATCTGCAGATATGAGCATTGAAAACTTACCATATATATATATATATATATATATATATATATATATATATATATATATATATATATATATATATATGTATGTATACACACATATATATATATAAGCAAATGTATGTATATTTGAAAATAATCAGTTGAGTTTCCTCAAAATCAACAAAGATAATTTTGCTGGACAATTTGATAATATTATCAGAAACATCTTAAAAAATTATCTTAATTGTTAAAACAAATCAACCTTCCTTGTTGCTTAGCACAGAAATACATTTAAGGTATTTTAAATATAATTTCCTAAATTGTTAAATAAAAAGCATTATTTCTCAATGTATTTATCAAATTAATAAGTAACCACTTTATTTTCTTAAAAATATATTCATCATCTGAAATAAATGAGAACTACTTTTAATTAGAAAATGCAGGGACGTAGGAGAAAATCCTTAACATAATAATATAGATAAATAAGAATGCTTTTCTCTTTTTTTTGCGTTATTCTATCAGAGTGAAGCAAAGTAGATAAATGTTTCTTTTTTACAGATTTCTGTTATCTCTAGTTTCATTACGTGCGCGCTTTTGGCATATTTCGGTCTAAGGAGTTTTCAATCTATTTATCTAATGCATGAAGATCCTTTTTCTTATCAATTTATCAAGTAGAAAATACTGAAAAGAAATGGTTGGTCTACATTCTCGCTTGAATAATCTGAACACACATAAGACTAATGAGAAATTTATGATTGGTAGGAAAAATATAATTTTAATAGCTAAGAAGCATGATATAATCTTTAAACTTGACAATAAATGATTTATCAACTAAATTTACTTTTTCTTTTTACTATCTCTGTTTATTTCTACGGATTATCATGGATCTTTTTTAGAAAATATGATTGTGTATTACATGCTGATTGACAAACAATGATATGTGATGAATTACATAAAGTTGTGTCAAATTTAAATAATTAATGTCTTTAGTACACAATAGACTGAATGATTTCAGTTTAATCTACTTTAAAATAAGCGAGGGAATTCAAATAAAATTTAAACATAAATAATTTGATTTATTTACATGAAAATTTGTTGTTATCTTAATACTGCCTGTCTTCTACACATATGAAATGCAAAAGCTATTTATATAAGCATTATTTTAATTTAATATCTTCTGAAAAGGGAATTCTTTTCGGTACTAATTTTGTGCATCAAAGAAAAAAATTTACTTGATTAAAAAGGATAAGTTTTAGAAGAATGTATACATTAATTATTTCTGTGGATTTTTTAAAAATGCATACAAATACATATTAATTGTTATTTTATATATAGATATTTATAGATAAAATCAAATACTTTTCAAGTATTTTTATTGAGGCCTATAAAAATCATTGTTTATTATTACCATTATTTATATCTACAGTTTACAGTTTAAACAAAACCATATCGAAGTCTATCTTAACTAAGAAGGCTACATTTTCATATTGAAATAAAAATTTAGAAAAAGGGAGACGAACTTCAAAGGTTTTTATAAAATATTACTATACATTTTATGAAAATTTTTGAAGTAAGAAACTAACACTTTAAAATATACACATTTTCATATCATTGCAATTAATTGTATAATACCCCTTTTTTAAGTTTAAATTAACCAAATATAAACCAATTATATTGTGCTGAAAATAAATAAGTACTATATCATGCTTTGCTATTAATCTGTATTTTGTGTTTCTAGTGTTTTAAGTATAAATGTTCTTGCGAGTGACATTTGGTTGACTTGTAAGCAAAGATTACGCATCTCTCTATGATTTTATTTCTATTACTGTATCGATATGAATATAGAAACTAAACCAAACATTAATTCCCAGTAAAGTAATTCAAATTTCTTGCATATTTTACATGACTTTATGTTCGAAATCAACAATTTGATGTCAGATTTCGCAGTCTCTTCACAAGGTAACTATTTTTTTTTTTTTACCCTATTTTATATTTCGTAAAAAAATTAATTTTTAATATTCAATCGCAATTTTTGATAGAAGCACAGGTCTTGATGATTGGCTAAAGTATTAGAGTTTTAAACACCCACTTATTATTGGTTCTGAAATTTTGTCTTGATAGTACCAATCAAGAATGGGAATTAGTGATGTTGTCGAATGAGGGTTATTTTGGAAGAATTCATTTTTATGGATAAAAATGAATTCTTCCAATAATATCCTTCCATCATATCCAATTCTTCAATACCATCCAAGAAATTCCTTACATTAATTATCAATATTTTAATTCTGCTGAAAAACATCAGGGAACTTTCACAGCAACTGTAATTTGCATTTTTTACGAGTATACAAATCATAGGAAGCAAAGTACGTAAATACTGTTTTAATTAATTACACTAGATAAAAATTCAACAAACTGAAATAGATAAATCAAGAAGCTTGAATGAACAAAATAATCAATGCATATTATAAAAGAAAGTGTACAATGTGCATGCCGCTAAAAACTTAGGACTCCCCTGTACGAACAACGTAGGGGGGGGGGATTATCACACCATAAAACTCCCTGTACGGGAGTTATATGGTGTGGTAATCCCCTATCTCCAGTCCATGAAGAAGGTTCCCGTTTTTATCTGAAGTGCATACTTTTTAAGATGTAGGGGCTGGACGTTTTTCCCGATAAAAATTTCTACAACAATACAGCACATTCGAGATCACTTCCCAACATTCCAGAACATTCTGGAATGTTCTGAATTCCAGAATATTTGAAAACTGGATCTCCAATGATACTACTGAGAAATCTCAACTCATCAAAACTATATATTGGAACAAAGATGACTTATGACTATGCCGAACTTATGACTTATGACGAAGCCGAACTTATGACTATGAAAATTCAAAGGGCATACAGTATTCATCACTTGAGTATCATTGATCTCTACAGAGCTGCCATTCCAATTTATAAAACTGTCTCTAGTTTTACTTTTAATTAACACACACACACACACACACACACACACACACACACACACACACACACACACACACACACACACACACACACACACACACACACACACACACACACGCACACGCACGCACACACACGCACGCACGCACACGCACGCACGCACGCACACGCACGCACGCACGCACGCACACGCACGCACGCACGCACACGCACGCACGCACGCACGCACACGCACACCTTTAATTCTTACAATGTAATTCAAGATTTTGCGTTGAGTTATCAGCTATTTTATATATAAATATTTTATAATTTACTAAGTACATGAATCGTTGTCCCCAATATGCACTTATTATACGAATCAAAATAATACAATTTATGGTATTTCGTGTCTTCTTACAACTTAAAATAGAAAATTTGAAGTATTTAAGAATAAATATTAAGAAACTTCGATTAAAATTTTATTATAAAATAAAAAGTTTCATAAAAATATTAACTCCAATAAAATAAAAAAAAACCTCATTACAGTTAACTTATTCAATAAAATATTATATTAATTTAGTTCATGTTTATAAATTTGTCGCTCATCAAATAATGATTAAATTTTAAATCGTTTTATGAATACTTTACTCGTATTCTTCAAGTATTATTAAAAATGTATTATGGACCAGTGTATTCATTTCATCTGCAATACTACTAAAAATCAAGGCTTAATTTTTATCTAATTATCCAATAATAAAAACAAATTTGATAAAAATTTATTTTTCTTTAAAAGATTCTAAGAAATCTTTTTTCCCCATTTAATGAAAAGCCTTCCATAATAGTATAGAAAATAAATCTTCAGTAATTTTATGGAAAAGATATTCAATAATTGCTGAGGGAGATCTCAAACATTTTAGACGTTTTATTTTTATAAAAAAAGAGGAATTTATTTATTGGAATGTATTATGATTTATTTTTTTCTAGAAAAGCTTAAAAAGAAATGTTAAAGAACATTTCATTGCTTATTTAGAAAAGACATGATAATATTTCTGAAGATGACTTTGATGATTTGAGTTTGCATAAAAATATTAATTGGACAGTAAATGTTTATTTTTAACTAATACTTAATGGTATATACATTTTTCACATACAACAAATTTAGAAAATATGTTATAGGAGTTAAAACAGTTTAATTTTCTTAATTGAATAATTTTAATATGCTTTACAAATCCTTGTTTGATCGATATATGCTGAACTAAATAGAATTCTAATATTTCGTTTATTTGTCCCTGAATTCGATTTCTTCCATAACTTGTATTCGTATGGTTTTGAAAACCAAATATTTTGGCTTAAATTTATATTTAAGTGAAAGTGAAGAAATGTATTTATTTTAAAATCAGAGGCAAAATTTAAATTATGATACTTTGAGCTTTTTGGAAATATATGCAATACATTTCATGATGTTTTTATATTATAAAATTGTATTTACCGAATTCACACCACCATACACGAAAAATTGTTGAAAACATATTTGAAGTTTCATCTCTAAATCAATAACAATGGCCTGAATTTAAGAAAAGCCAAGATATACAGTATATATTTTATTTCAAAACATTTCGTCGCAAACCAAAAAAACAATGAGGTACTGTTTTTTAGAATTTCCTATCAGAGCATTATTTTTCAAGAGAAAGATTGAATGTTGTCATATAATTGAATGAAATTCTTTATGGAATAATTTCTTTAATTTCTTACATGAAATTTCAAAGAATATCTTTTCTGAGAATTTATTATTTACTGAAAAATCATATAAAATATCTTAAATTTACGTCTTTATTTTATATTTCCTTATTTGAAGTAGAAGTTAATTTATTTAAGAGTTAACTTGAAGAAGTTTCAAAATTATATAAATATAAATAAATATAATGAATTTGTAACATAGGAAGTAAATAAAAAACATAATCTAAATCTCTTTCATTACATTTGCTAATATTGGAATTTTTTTTAGCAAATAAAAACTGGTTTTTCAGAATGGAACTGGTTGACTCCATTTTGAAACTGGTTTTGGTCTGAAAACTGGTTTTTCAAAATTTCTACGGTGGGACTCCAATTATCCAAACTCTGCCTATCCGAATCGCTTTCAGAATTTCAGAATAATAAATTATATTGAAGAAAAGAAAAATGTGAAAATTGAAAAAGCTCAAGAGAAGGAAAGCTAAGAGGGGAAAAATGTGAATAATGTGTCACGTGTTGAATTCAGAAACATTCTTTAGAAAATTGTTGGGCATTCACAAGTTAGTTTTGAAGATACAAACGAATGGATTATGAATCAGTCTCAGGATGTCAAATTACAAATAATGGTAAGCTAATTGAAAGTGTCGAAAGATGACCTTAATGTCTAAGTTGAAGCAGGTATTGAACCATAAGTTATTGATGCATTTGTTAGTTTTAAAATTGCTTTGAAGTGGACGGAGTGTTAGCCGCAGTGTAACCACACACAAATTCTTACAGTCAAGCAGATGCGTTACTTCGCTGCCCTAAAACAGATGAGGGGAAAAAACAGATGAAGATTCCTGAAACCGATGAATGTAAAACCTGACCAAGATGTTCAGTAAGCACTGACTTTCATTTAGAACATTGATACATATTATATTAAAGAACATGTACCTTAACATATAAAAGTGTTTCTTTTTCATTTAGTTGGTTAAGTGTTATTTTTCTTTAAAAATATATAGTTTTTCTTCCATTTTTGAATATACAGTAGTAAATGAAAATAAACCCTTTTTTTCAAAAAAATCCATTTAACCGAATTTGTATCATCTGAATGAGGTCCGGTTCCAATTAATGTCATTAATTCTACTGTATTTACTAGACAAGTTTCATCAAAATATAGAGGGATATTAATTCGTGTGGTACTCTTGGGCGTGGCAAAAGAATATTTCATATATGTCAATAAACATCTATTCTAAAGTTGTAAAAGCAAAAGAGAAAGAAATATGCAGCTATTTTTATTATTGTTATATGTATTAATATCATATTCAATTTCTTACTTTCATTCATTTTCCATTCAGCTTTGTTAGACGTTTTTTGAGTCGAAATAATCACCAGATACTTCGAGTAAGACTTTTTGCTTAGTGTATATAATCGGAAAAAACGGAATAAAGCCTCTGCTTGCCACACAACACGGGAAGATGTAGCATAATGTATTGACAGAAAGCCAATTTTGTGATGAAGATCAATAAAAAACAGAACTGCAGTTTGAATTCATCTTTTGATGTATATAAAGAGAATGTCCGTTCATTTTTTTGAAATGATTGTATTTTTCTGTTTAAAGAATATTTTACTTGGAAAATTTTATTTTCACGAAAATTTCATTTTCCTAAGTAAGCCTAAATTATTGCTTTTTCGACAAGAAAGTTACATTTGCATGTAAAATATTATTATATATATTAAGAAAGCTATAGATTGAAAAATATTTATTCCGTAATTATTTATACTCAATTACTAAAAATCAGTGGGAAATTTATGACTTTAATAATTATAATTATTTATTAATGCCATATTGCTGTTATAATACGTTATGATAATTATTAATTAATTGTGTTATCATTGTTAATTTAAATATAATTGCAATATTAATTATCCTAACTTTAGATTTCTTACATCTAAATTTAGGATTCTTTATACTAACGATAATAAAATAGTTATTTTAAGAAAGATAAAATACATGGAAAACTATTTCAAAATAGAAATAGAAATACAAAATAGAAATATTATAACAAATATCTGTAAAAAAAAAAAAAAAAAAAAAAAAAAAAAAAATTTAAAAGCTTTTATGTTAAAAAATTTTTTCTAAGTCAAAGGATTGAAGAAAACTTGTTAAAATTCTCATCTGTAAATACTAAAAATAGTTGGAGTTTACGAAAAGCAAATAATAGTTGAAACTGAAGATAACTTAATATTTTGACCAAAACATTTCGCCAAATTCAGATACTCTTTGCAGAATTTTCTCGGAGAAGTATTATTCAAGAGAAAAATTGAATGTCTTCATATAATCGATGAAATAGAGATATATTTAAATGCTTGCATAGGAAAAAGCTATCCATTATAGTTATTTGGTTGAAGAAAAATCACATGTGTTCGGATATGGAAGGATTTTCAATGAGTTTCAAGTTTATTATAAGTTAAAAAATTGAAACAAAAAATAGTAATAAAAACTAGGACTGATAGAAATTTATCATAAATATATTTGATTAGCAATTCCTAACCTGAAATATAATTTATTTATCTTTTTTTATTTGTTGAAGATAAAAATGTTAAAAGAAATGAGTGCTTTGTTTATATATATATTTTAAGTTTAAATATCAGATAAAATCCTTATAGTTAAAACCTTGTGATTTTTGTACTTTTGTATGTTTGTGTGTGTATGTGTGGATTACAGAAATACTTAATACCTAATTGTTGAAAGTTGTCTAAATTTAATTTTTCTAGATCATTTTTCATTGCTATTTTTGTAGTGAAATGATTATTCAGGTATAAATTTGTTTAAATTATAATCAATGATAAATATTTTTATTCGAATAATATATTATTTATTCACATATATAACTATCATTATATATAATACATAATTAATATTTTATTATAATAATTATGTATACATAATTATAATAATTAATATTTTATCATAAATATATACATAATATATAATTATATAATAATACATAATATAATATATTCATCATATTATATTATTTATTCGTATAAATATCATTCTTTCGGATATTTGTGATATAAAAATATAATTAGAGTAACAATAACTGTCTTTCGATTCCTTTTCTTAAATCAGCGTTTGGCAACTTTTTTTTGGTCCATTTACCATTTTGTAGTGTATCACGTTAAATTGTACCACCTCAAAATTGTATTTCGAAAATTTGTGATGCACTCGCAATCATAAATTTCACGAAATAAATATAAGAAAGTCTTTTATTAGTATAATTTTTTTATCACAATCAAATTATTCTGTTTTTATCACAATGAAATATTCTTTGTTTTATCACAAAGAAATATTAAAATAAATTTATCGAGGATTTTTTCGAATTACGAGACTATTTGAAATGTGGTTCGAAAAGTTCGAGGTATACCTTTAAATCGTCACCTCTGTATTTAATCTGTTTCCATACTTATTTTTTTAAAATAATGTATGAAGAAAAAACCATTTCTATTAATTTTATAATAGTGTACGATTATAATAATTCAAAAGCTTTCGTAGGAAGAGTTGTTCATATACTTTATTAATGTTTGACAAAGCGTTAGATTTTGACGTTTAAATTTTACGAGTAAATTTCTGTCACATGATAATTCCAATAGAATTATCAATTAGATTTTCTTCATTTCTTATTGATAATGATGTATTATTTAAAATAATTCTCACAGGAGCAGTTCAAAATCCAATTATCATTAGTGTTTTTCTATTTTGGTAAATACTTCATCGAAGACAGTTTCAATCCTGTTAAATAAGCTATTACATTTTCTTATACATATTGAGATGGACTAATTTCTCATTTTTAAATAAAAAATATGTGGTTTCCTATACTTGTGAGTGATTGTTATCGATATACAGTTTTTAAAATTCTAATTTCGTAATTACACTTTGAATTTTATCATAACGTTAAAAATTACTAACGAGAAGCTCTGAAGTTACAAATTTAAATTATGTATTTCCAAAAAATATCAGGTGAATATAACTATTGTGTAAAACCAATTATAATCACATAATTTTAAAGAAAGATTAAAAGAATTGTCGTAACCCGTGCTTTTGTCTAAGTGCGAATAAGTGTGGCTAAAGAGATCAAAACCAAATAGTTATCTCACTTCTGTGGGAAAGATTAGGGAAGTATAAAAACTTCTAAAGTCTTCTATCATAACGTAAAAAATTCTGAATTTTTTTAAAGCTTTTCTTTATAAAATTAACAATCTTTACCACATTATTGAAAAGGTGCTTTGTTTATAAACTATGCCAATGCTTTGTTACCCCCTTCAATAGTGTCTCCAAATTACATTAGGAATAACATTCAAGACGTGCTTCCAAAATTATAGTAAAGAGCCGATATTCAGCTTCATTATCAGTACACAACTCACAACAGTTTAATTAATTAATACGCTTAAATAGAAAATAATTATTAATGGCTTTAAATATTTCTTTCCCCGTTGTGTGTAGGCAAAAAAAAAAAAAAAAAAAAAAGACAAAGTAAAAGATTATTATCAAATTCATAATATTTGATGCATCTAGCAATAATTAGTAACACAATACTGTTAGTAACATCTAATGCAGTACTTACTTGAACTGAAAAAATATTTTTTCTATTATCTTTAGCATTGTTTTCTTAATATCCTTGGACATATCGTGGCTTCTTCTCAATACTATGAAGTTTATTAATTAAATCATGATTTTAATAATTTCTTATGAGTATTATTGGTCAACCATAAGTCCAATGACAAATTTTAAGCAATTAGGAAAATGAAAGAAAAGATAAAAATAAAAAATATTCTCCTATTTGATGAATATATAACCATATTAAATGATTTGTGCGGTAGTTGATACAATAACTTAAATCTATTGCACATTCATTATCCTTATTAGCAGGTACAATGCAAGATGATAAAATAGACACGTTATTTTATCCTTTTTTTAAACGTTTAAGAAATTATAATCTTTGATTTTTTGATTCATATGTTTTTAACGTAGTTGTCGTGAAAAAAAAAGAAAACTTCATAAATCGATTTTCTTGCATTAACTCACACAATGCACACGTAGTCTTAACAGTTTTCTGTCTTCCACTCCAATATAAGAATATCAATATTTTATATATATATCCCAATATATTTTCTGTAAATATCTTTTTGAAGAATTAAAAGACTGCGGTTTTAACGTTTCATATCAAACTTTCTGACCTCTCACTCTTAGAATATCGTTGTTCTTGTTTCACTTGAGATTTTTACACGTGCCAGCTTTTAATCACAGGTCCATGCTTGATTAAGAAATGATAATCAATACAAATGAATTTTAATATGTAAAGATGAGGGATTCACGAACATCAAATTTTCACTTGTAAATCTTGTTGAGAAGTGAACGAGAGTGCAGCGCCATCACGACAGTGGCGACGCCATATTAAAGTTACTAATGCCAAGCGGCTTAATTTAAAAATGAACCTAAAAATAAAAAGATTCAATTTTAGACTATGTACTGTGTACTTAACAATTTTATTGAATAATGTTGTTAATTAAAATAATTTTCATGGATTTTTGGAAAAAAAACGTTCTTCTTATATATTAAAATATTTTTTTATTTTTCTGTCCTCCATCAATGATTATTTTTCGCGTACCAGCAAACAGTGACTTGCGTACCATAGGTTGGGAAGCACTGTCTTAAACAGTAAGAGGTGTACAGTAATATACTAGGTGATTTAAGAATATATACGCACTTCGAATCGCCATTGAAAAATTATATTGTGTTCTACAAGGTTCATTGATTGGAAATGGACAGCTTAAAGTCCAATTCGAAACTTTAATGCACTTTTTCACGTAAATGTGTCTACTATTAAACATGGCAGCCTTTGGTTTCTATACATTTTTAAGCACAAGTTCCCACTGATTCTGTATATCGTATGAAACACCAAATGAGACATCTGCGCTCATCACTTTAATCTTTTCTAAAGTCTGTCCAGGTGACATGGTTTACGTTTGTAGACTTCATACTTTTCTGTGCCCATCAGAAGATATCCAGTGAAGTTAAGCCTGTTGAGCATGGAGAAAACTCTATTGGTTCCCTGCAGCCTATTCACTGGCTTGATAAATTTTGATTCAGGTATATTCGTGAGTCTCGATGATAGAGCGGCAATGCAGCTCCTTGGTGTTGGGGATAAAACGTGTCATTACTACAGGAATGTCAGGGAATTACAATTATTAGATATTTTCGCCTGTTAGATTACCTTCAAAGTGGAAAAGTCAAAAAAGTTCATTGGCAGACAAACCACATTACATTATTTATTATACATATAGCCCTGCTTTTTTTCTAGAAATTTAACCTTGTACCACAAGAAAATGGCTTCAAAGTAAGCTCAAAGTGAGTATACATTTTTAACTAACTCGGTTATTCTAAATTTGAAAAATAATTTATTAAAAATTTCACTACTTGTTTTGATGAAGAGAATATTTTAATATTTTTCATATTGTGTAATATAGTAATGAATAGTAGTTCGAATATATGTTTTATTTTTGCTATATAATTTTATTCTAGTTAGAATACTGTCAATTAGAGATTATGTTGTGGTTTTAATATTAGACAATGTATAACACTGTATGGTATAATTATAATAATATATGTATTGTAAAATTATAATATTATATATAAGTATAGATGAAATTATATTTCATCACACAATGACAAGAAATAAGGTAATATTGCATTAGTAGCGCTTTTCTTATAAAATAATTTGTATTATAAACTGCATTATGTAAAAAGAAATTTTTAATATTAGTGAATGATCTTGTTTAAAAAAATATAAATAAAATGAATTAATATATCTTCTTTTCTTAAAATCCCCCTAAATTAAAAATAACAGATAACAAATTCTAGCATTTTATTAAGTTGACACTAAAATGTCCATATAAACGTAGTAAAGATAGATGATAAAAATTTCGGCTGATTTTCATAAATTTAGTATAATAGTACTACAAAATCTTTCATGTAATTGACATGCGCATAACACTAATTGCAAGAGATATGGACAAGTATCTATATCCGTAAAAATACAACTTTCCTCGCTAGTTGCAAATAAAAATGTTAACTGCTAAATACAAGCGCCCAATCATTGGTAAAAAGCAAAATTAAACTATCGCCACATTTTTGTTGGTAATTTTACAAGTACCTTTATCTATATAAGTGGGGTAAGATCTACTAAAAACTTAGTGAATTCACCAGCTTTCGAATGAAACATAATTTTTTTTTTAACTCAGGAGAAATACGGCAGTTTGAATCTTCACTTTTGAAATTGGTATTCATCGAGAAAAAAAAATAATAATCCGTGGAAACGTTGTAGGTCAATAATCATTTCAAGTTTATGCATCCTCACTGTTCTTTCCCGGAATGTAAAATGAATATGTGAGATAAAAAATGACCCATTTATATTCTAATTATAAGGGCAATTGAAAAAAAAATATGGCATTTCTAACATGTTTCACAAAATAGTGATAAAAATAATGAATTTCAAATCTGTTTTTATAATTGATTCTGATGGCTTTGTATATGAGCTATTCGTTACTATAAATATTGATTTACTGATTTGTATAATTGATTCTATGATTCTTTAATGAATTTTCATTAATCACATTGTTGAAGTTTACCGAATATTATTCAACAGTTTTCTTTAAAGACAGGGTTGCAAACGTCTTGAAAACGAAGTGCTAAATTTTTCCGGAACTAGATTTAGATTTTGTTTATTAAAAGACTCATTCCCAACCTGCTTGATAAAATGAATTTTCTGTAAAACTGACCGCTTAAAATTAGAGAGATGCTTCTGTGTGTGTGTGTGTGAAATTACTGGCTAAAGGTTTTATGGATAATTTATTTGCATTTCACAATTCTGAAACGGTTACAGATAAGAAAGGGTGGACGCTGTTACATTTCAAATTTCTATCACTCACTTTGCTTGGCAGATTATTTATTATGTACATTATGCACACACACACACACACACACACACACACACACACACACACACACACACACACACACACACACACACACACACACACACACACACACACACACACACACACACACAAACACACACACACACACACACACACACACACACACACACACACACACACACACACACACACACACACACACACACACACACACACACACACACACACACACACACACACATATCCCCTCATTTAAATATAATTTTCAATATTATTTATTATTCTCCTCTTTTGAACAAAAACATTTTGTTAAATTTTCATCATACTTTGTAATTATATAAATATTTTATACAGATGTATCGGAATAAATACAAATGATTTCTAATTGACTTACAAATTTGTAAGTATTTAAATTTCTATTTTGAAAAAATTCAGCTAGTGGCAACAGAATAGTTTTTTTTTTTTTTTGCATTTAGATTTTGTAGTTTATTTTAACTTCGGAAATGAATAAAACATGTTTTGAAGTACACAGTACAAAGAATTTTTCTATGTTTTCTCTGAATTTATTCATGATGCATGTCTCTTAATAAGCATATTTAAGGTGAATTTACATTAACTGTTTTCTTTTCTTTATCACTTGAATGATCATTGTTTGAATAAATTTATTTCGGTTGCTTTTACAAATATATTTAAATATGTGCAGTTTGAAATTACCGAAACGAAAAGAGTAATGGATGCAATTTGTATTCACGACCTACACTAGGAAGAATAAAACATCATGTAATTGTAGCAGGATGTCTCTTTCCAACAATGCAACATATTTTTACTATTTGACGATGCAACTGAGCAATGAAAGAGAATTGAGTTTTCCCTTTTTCGTATGACAGTTTCTTCATTTTGCTCTTCTTTATTTAGAAAACTCATGAGTTTAAATAAAGAAAAATAAAATATAATTTTGGTATTTAACTCAAGTTTTGCAGAAAAGTTTATTTATTCTTTATATCATTTCATAAAAATTTTTCCTTTTCTAGAAGAAACTTACATTTTTCATAAAACTTCTGAAGACTACAAACATTTTTTTCTCTTGAAGTATTTATGAAAAATAGACTCTGTTTTCTGTAATACATGACTGCAGAATCTAGTGAAGGTAATTAATTTATCATTATGAGTGAATACTTTTTAAAGTAGGAAGTCTAAACTTTCTTTACATAAATATTAATTTTTCAAAGTAAAGTATTCACATAAGTTTAAATTGAAACTTCTTTATTATAATTATTATTATATAGATGGATTATTCAAAATAAAGGAAACATTTAGCTCAAAACAGTGATTGATGTTATAAGATTAAATTAAATATATAATTAATAATATTTGCAGTTTGTTGTTGCTTATATTCTCGTGTGTGAGTATATATCATTACTTGTTAAATTTCATTTCAAGTGCAACTAAAACGAAAGACCTATCGAAGTTCCAAAGACGAAATTGAGTGGGACTCCATCTTGTATTTTTTAATGGTAAGCAATGTGATACAACTGTTGAGTGCATCAATAAACACCGTGTAGGGAAAAAACAGCAAACTCAGATTATGGCAAAACTCACTTTCCCAGAAGGGGTAGAAAAATGAATGCTGAGTTGAATAAACATTTTCCAAACCTAATATCGACCCATAGAGTGTAAAGGAATTACAGGAACAAAAATTATTTGGATCAGATCTGCGATTGCAAAACATTTTACACAAACTTAAAACGGAACGGGTAGCAAATAACGCAAGCGCCATAAAATCTGGACCATGGATCAATAGAAACTCAAAACAGATCGGATCTATGTGGCAAACCCATACAAAAGCTTGCAACACAGATTGTCCTTTTCTTAAGATGAAGCAGAAGATGGTTTCATAATCACTTGAAGTCTCATCTTGTAGCTTGGCGAAGGTCCCCTTAATATTTTATAGGCAAGATCTCGAAGGTTGATTATGTCATGCTTTGCATTTCTATATTTCAAATGTTGTTTTTATTTGGAGATTATATTAATCAAAATGATTCCTCAATTCATTGTAGTTGGCGCAGCATGTCCATATTTGGACCTTGTGCCATAAAACCCAGCCAACCAACCATCAATTCATTGTAGTCTTATTGTAAACTCGATTATGGTTTTTATAACACGAGGACTTAGTTGTTATTGAGCTTAAACATCGTAGAGCCCGTATGGTCAGTTTTTGAAAAAAAGAGCAAAACATGTTAGATTCATCCGCGTCTCGCCAAGAGCTAGAGCAGTGTCTGTATGAGCTATGGTACAATTACATCCCACTTACCACTATAAAGAATATGTTCATTTCTTTTAATAATAAATTTACAATTCGGAAGTTTTTAGATTTGTTGTTATTTAGATATTTTCAAATTAACGATACTCAAAAACTATACTCTGAAAATTAAATTGAGTGATTTTTAAGTTATTGAAAATAATTTAAGTTTAAAGATTTCTAATTTAACTATAATTTTATAATTATTTTTATAATATACTAGAAAATAACGGGATATTATCAATCTTTACTTTTAAAATTTCCCACTGTTTAATGAATCAAATCATAATTACATTATAAAAAGTTTGCTATATGGAATTCTGATTTACAGAGAAATTAATACAATGAATCAATTTCTTACTTAAGTGAATTATTCATGTTAAATATATATTTAATACTTCTTATTATTAAAAATAATTCGTTAAAATAATCTTTTTAATTAGAAATTTGAATCTAAAATTTAAATTCTTATTTATTATTATCTAATTAAAATATCTGTCAAAAAATAACATTATATGTGTGTAAAACAGATACAAAACGCAGACAACACAAAGTTAAAATATAAGCCTGAAATAAATTAAAAGAAATTATTACAAAATTATGATTTTCATGTTTATATTTCAATTGTTATTAATTTTGACTATGCATTACATAATGTGGTGTTAAAGTTTAATATACTAAAATACAAACAAAAATTTCAATATTGAGATTTTTAAATCATACTCTAAATTCAAATAAAATCCAATTACTGTGTCTTGTAAGAAAGCCATTATTTATATTTCTATACAGTTTTTCGGTGCTAAATCTTTAAAAGACATTTTTATTATAAGGAACTTTCAATTTGTTTATTTAGATTCATCTAGTAAATATTATCTTAAGATTAATGTTAGAATAATGTGATTTTTTATTAAGTTCAAATAATAGAAAGGAGAACAAGTTTTTTAACATTTGTATTGGAGAAGATTTACATGATTGAATAATTAGATGCTGGAGGTAAATTATACTACAGACGAATTAATTCAGATGCTTTGTTTTGCTATAAATTATTATTTTATAATCTTATAATAATAATAATTTTGGTTTAAGCTGTTAATTAAAGCTTGTGTGCATTTATAAAATTAAATTTTTAAAAGGGAAATTTGATGAAAATTATGAATAAACAGAAATATTATGAATATGTATTCAGAATTGTAATAATGAGAGGGAGAGAGAGGGAGGGAGAGAGAGAGAGGGAGAGAGAGGGAGAGAAAGGGAGAGAGAGGGAGGGAGAGAGAGGGAGAGAGAGGGAGAGAGAGAGAGAGAGGGAGAGAGAGAGGGAGAGAGAGGGAGAGAGAGAGAGAGAGGGAGAGAGAGAGGGAGAGAGAGGGAGAGAGAGAGGGAGAGAGAGAGGGAGAGTTAGTTTCAAATTTATTTACTAGCTTACTAATATTACTTGAAATTTATTTTGGAAATAAATTTTTATTTTTAAAGTGAAATTTCTCGATTTTAAACGAAATAATTGCAATACATAAAAAATAATCTGTCAGTCTCCTACTTATAAATTGAGACATGGCATTACTGGTAATGGGGAGATTGAAATTTATCATTTTACATTGAAAATGGATTTGAGAGTATTGAATAAACTAAAATCACTAATAGAATTACAATTATTGTTAGAAAAATTACTTATTATTTTTATTAATAATGGACTTAGTTAATCAAATAATAATAAAATATAAAAATTACAATATATTCAGTTAAAAGGGAAATATTATTTAAGGAAAATTCTCTCTCTTTCTCTTTCAAAATTGTATAAAAAATATCTTATCTTTTAGCCAGAAACGTATGTAATTTTCATTAGACTCTTATGAGATTTAAAATAATTGGAAAGAATTTTCTAATTGAATGAATTTATTTTTCTAAAGACTGTTTCCACTGTTTTGATAGTTTTTACAAACACTAAAGTATGTTAATAAATCCATTAATGGATTTACGTTCACAGAATAATCAATATTTATATTTTATAAATACTTATTAAAAATGTCATAGGTTTTAAATAAATAAAAATTCTTTAAAAGTTAAGATTTTAATCTCATTAATCTACGTATGAGTCTTAATTTAAGTTCAATGATTATTTTAGGAAATAATAGAAACAAGTTATGCAATTTTATTTAGGAATATAAATTTAATTTTTAAGAAAACATTAATGTTTTAAAAATTTTGAGGCTAATTTTGGGATTCTTTTGTATTAGAGAATTTGTTTTTAAAACATATTATCTTATAAAATAAAAGAATGAAATAAAAGTAAAGCAAAATTGAAGCAAAGGGAATTATACAACAAAATTTAAGACAATTAAGAATTCATTAATGATTTTATGTTCAAAAGGTAATCTAAGTCTGAATTTAGCAATTGTGTGTGTTCCAGAAAAAGGCTTTACTTTTTAAATAAATAAATATTTATTGAAAGATAATATAATGCCAACGTTTAAATAACGAATGAATATTCTCATTTGATTTCCTTTTAATTTTATGACATTTTTCTATCAAATGATATGAACAAGTTACTCAGTATTAAATAAGATTGGAAAGTTAAGTTTTTTTAGGAAAACTTTCATGCTTTTAAAGAGTTTGAGAAAAAGGGCTGTTTTACAGAATTTATCCGATTAAAGATTTATTCTTTACACTTTAGGCTTAGTTGCTTTGCTTCTTTTGATATTTTTAGGAAGTTAATGAAATTTATAAAAATTTCTCGTTTACTAAACATAAATTTTTTTAATGCTAATATCATTGATTTTGATACATTTCTTTTAAATTATAAAGTGCATTTTTTAACTTTATTCGCCTTATGTTTAGCGTTCAGTTATATTTGAAAAAAAGAAAACTTTATTATTTCTCAGAAATAGTCATGTTAAAATGGTTTCGCTAAAATAATTAAAATTACATTGCAAAAAGTATTTTATTGATTTGTGATTTTTATGTAGATAACACAACATTCAGAGCAGTTAAAAAACCATTTTCAACCACTATAAAATACACATAAAAGCTTTTTGGAAACTCTGCTCTTTTTTAACTCGATCTAAAACTTCTTTTCATTTTCATTGCTTTAACTCAATACTTATATACAGGGTGAGCCAAAAGTTCGTTACAATTTTAAAAATTCATAAAAAAAGAAGAAAGTAAGATAAAGAAAAGCGGTTTGCAAGAAAGGGCTCACAGGGTAGTCGGATTTTTTTTTGCAGCAGCAAAAAAAGTTTTAGTTAAAAAAAGTCGCCTATAGATGGCGCTGACTGTCCGAAACACAATGAAAAGGGCAACAATACGCTCCCTTCATTTATTCTGATAATAACAGTTGTTCAATATGACCTCCAGTACATTGTACGACACAACTAAGGTGACTCGCAACGTCCGTTACAGCTTAATGCAATATGTCGGAATGAATTGCAGAAAACTCACGACAGATGGAATCTTTGAGTTCGGCCAATGTTGATAGAGATGAAAGGTACACACGTGATTTCAAATAGCTCCACAACCAGAAGTCGACCGGAGTGAGGTCGGGTGATCGTGGAGGCCATGCGATTTTGCAAGCTCGACTGATCAGTCTCTCTTCACCAAAGCTACTCAAAAGGAATCGTTTTACTGGATTGGCATAATGTGGTGGTGCGCCATCCTGCATAAAGTTTATTACAGATAACACACCTCTTTGGTTTAATGCGGGCACGACTTTGTCACGCAAAAGAGTGAGGTTACGCTTTGCAGTTACTGTGCATGTTTTCCAGCCCAATCTGGGACACGGTTCTTCAAAGAAGAAAGGTCCGACAATGAAAGATGAGGTGAAGCCACACCAGACTGTCAACTTCGCTGGATGCAGAGATTTCATCGTGTATTCACGAGGATTAGATGTTGCCCATATACGAGTGTTATGGGGGTTGACATCCCCGTGTAGTGTGAAGTGTGCCTCATCCGTCCAGAAAACGTTGAACAACCACTGAGGTTTGTTTTCGATTCTTGCCATAGCCCACTCGGAAAATGATTATCGCATAGCTGCGTCTCCCGGTTGTAACTCCTGCAGTGACTGCAGTTTGTAGGGATAGAGATGCAATATCCCGTGGAGGATACGTCGAATCGATGATTGAGGCTTATCCAATATTCTTCCAGCTTCGCGAGCACTGCTACTCCCAATAGACGATTCCGCCGCTAAATCATTCATTGTGGTTTCCACCGCAGTAATTTGGCTCTCCGCCAACGAGGGTCTTCCACTGCGTGGCCGATCCTCCAAAGAGCCAGTTTCCTCGAACCTCTTGACAAGCTTGACTATTCCAGGACACGATATGGGGCCTTTCTTCGGCTTCAGTCCTTTCGTCGTGCGAAATTTTCGCAACGCAATAGTTGCTGACTCTCCGTTCAAATAGAAGAACTTCACCAACAACGCTCGATCGGGTAATGATAACATTCTGAAAGTGAATGAGAAATTCTCGAGTATCACGACCTTTTATCGCAAGATTAATTTACATAATTCTACTGAATCTCTCGATGTCAGCGCCATCTATAGGTGACTTTTTTAACTAAAACTTTTTTTGCTGCTAAAAAAAATCCGACGACCTTCTGAGCTCTTTCCTGCAAACCGCACTTCTTTAACTCACTTTCTTCTTTTTTTATGAATTTTTAAAATTGTAACGAACTTTTGGCTCACCCGGTATATAAAACAGTAATACTACTTATACTTTAAAGTAGTCTAATGTAAATTAAAGTTTCTTAAAAGTATATTTTTAAAGACATATTATATGATCATCTTTTCTATAATTGATTATTCCAAGTAAAAATTTTCATATTTATTTCCTTTATATTTTCTAAAAAAAGCTTAAATAGGGAAAAAATGCTGTTTTTTTTAAAGAAAGGTAGAAAAAACAGAAATATTATGAAGGCAATCTTAATTAAATAACCTCTTCTCATGAATTTTAATGAATTAATATTAATTTTATTTTAGTTTTAAAACACAAAATATGTTTGTTTTCAAATATTAGGTTAAAATAAAGCAAATTTATTTTCTTGGTTTTCATTAATTAAAGTGCATTTCTTTGAAAAAGAATTTTTGCATTTTATAAAAGGGATATCCATGAGAAAATGAAAGCATTCATCCATTATTTTATCAATAACCTCAAAATACCATATAATCTTCAATGTAATGTTTATTTTCTATAATGTTATTTAAGATCATTAAAGCATTTTTCGTATTTCAAAATGTTATTAATCATAATGAAATTTTTATTGTAATTGAAAAGAATACATTATGGTGCACATTTTCCATTACAGGCTTTTTTTAATGATAATCTGTAAATGGATTCTTTTGAAATAAAGGATTTTCAGCTGCAAATAATTTTGGAACGTTATCTGTGAAAAATTTATTTTCGGGTAAAGATAATGAAGTTAGTTATTTTAAATTTTAGATATGGACATTTATTATAATTATGTCACACATATTTTAAACATGTACATACTTTAATGTATGTTCATACATGTACACCTTTATAAATGGTTTCTTTTATTATTAAGAAAATAATTTCTAAATATTTAAACTATTCTTAAATTTTTAATAATGTAATTATTAAAAATTTAAGAAAATATTTTGAATATTCAGATATTATTATGACATCACAATTTTCATTAAAAAAAACTTGTTTAAGTGACCTTAGTAATATTTTTTATTTTGTTTTTAACTAAGTTATACAATTACTGAAGATTTTATAATAAATTAAAAATGAATGTTTGAGAAACATTTTCATATTCATATGAAGTGATTAATCTTATCTGAATTTGCTATTCTAAAAATTCTTTGGACTTGAAACTAGAAAAATCTTTAGAGAAATTTTGACAATGAGTTTTAAAATTTGCTTTTAAAAGTCATATAAAGAAATATAATTTCAAATTTCTTATACAAATCATTCCTTAAGAATTGATGGAAAAATGTCCTTAATAATTAATTTCAAGAAAAGCTTAAAAGACTTGATTTATGAAACGTAAGTTTCTAAGGAATAGATTTCCTTTAAAATTTTATCATTCTTTGTTAGTTTTGAAAATTTTCTAATCTATAATCTAATTATATAAGTTGAATCAAAAAAATTATTTTGAATTTATACTTTAAATTTTTTAAGATCCTTATTTTTATAGTTTATAAAAAGGAATTGTTCAAATGTTCTACCAAATAATGATTTATTAATGTAAGTGATTGCTACTTTTGAAGCATTTAAAAAGAACATTAATATTATTGCTTGATAGAATTTAGTTTCGAAATTTCTGTTAGTATGTCCAAAATCATGTTCTTCACTTTCTCTCTTAAATCATGAAATATATATACATTTTAATTTTCAGTATCATAAGTTAACTATGAAGCGAATTTGAATTTTTTTTCATTCCAAAATTCACACTCTTACAGAAAAAGTTATATACCTTAAAATATTTCTGATAATATTACTGTTATTTTAATCGTAAAACAGTCAAGGGATTCTTTGCTAGCTTTCTAAATTCATAATTTAAATTCTTAATAATTATTAAAAACTCATTAATCGCAAAAATTGTCTTAAATTTAAAAGATCATCTTTGGACTTTGTGAATGGTTTCCAACCCTACATATGCGTAGTGAGAAAATCAAACTCTAAGCTAAATTACGGTTCAGTTGGAAAAGTGAAGCAGTGCACCCCATATTGAAAAGCTCTAGCTGGCATAAGACAACAACAAATTCATAAGAAATCTCATTTGTGATTTGTATTGTATTTTGTATGAATATAATAAGAAATGTAATATAATATTCATAATTTCTTATGTAAATACGAATGGTTATAGTAAGTTATTATTGTAAATTATGATGCTATTAATCTAAATCATTTACGGTGTGAGCCTCCGAAACCCATTCTAAGATCCAAAACATCATATATGTACGAATATATAAGTATATATTCGTACATATATGATGATGTAAATTTTGTTATGTGGATTTACATTGATTAGAAGGAAACAGAACAATTTTAATTCTGCTATAGAGATTTCTTAAATTACTTTTCAAAAACTCGGTCTTAAAGACGACAGATTTTCAAAGGTGATTTTATCGTTTGAGAATGATTTATTTTAATTAACGTTTGCAGAGTCTTTAATTTAACCAAGGAAACTTTTAAGAGAAAAATTTTCTTGCTGTATAATATTTAAAACGTTCTTTTTAGTTATTATCCAATTAGTTCTTTATCTTACTATTTTTATCTATTTAGTAGCTTTCTATAACAAAACATCTTAGTCTCTACACAAAGAAGTCTTAATATCTTATGACAGTAAAATGCATAATATAGAAATTCAGATGGAAATAAGAATATGCTCTTTTCATTCAGACAAAAACACATCAACATTTTCATTCTGTATCAATGGATTAAGCGAAAACAGGGGTCGCAAAAATATTTGCTTTGTAATTTGACTTCGTTTGAGAGAAGGTTTTCCATAAAAGCTAATCTTGTTTCTTATCTAAGGAAAAGCTCCCTACACACGTTTCTGGGATTGGGACTATTGGCTCCGTTACTGATGCTTTGATTACTTCGCTT
Organism: Latrodectus elegans; assembly: GCA_030067965.1. Lineage (NCBI taxonomy): Eukaryota > Metazoa > Arthropoda > Arachnida > Araneae > Theridiidae > Latrodectus > Latrodectus elegans. The sequence continues at coordinate 74,204,364 of CM057813.1, read as the reverse complement.
TGTAAGTAGTATTTATGTAAGGAAGCATCTTTTTTCTGAATCTACGTGATTAGGGAACAAATCTATTGATGCTGATTTGATTTGAAAAGAAAATAATTCGGCGTTTTTGAAACTTATTCATATTTTTGATAAGAAAAATCATATATTCTGTATGGCCTTTTGATTTAGAATTTCACCAGTCTTGAATGTTATGAGTAGTTTGAATCATTTATACATTTTAAAAGGTATATGTTTATATTCTTTGATTATGAACTTGTGCAATTCACCAAACTAGATAGAAATGTCAAGTGTAATTTTTATGAAGTTTCTCTACTGTTGCTACCGTATGAGTTCCGTGAAGTAACAATTATAAAACCGAGTTTTCTTCTCAAATATAAACTGCTCCTGTATGTTGTAGAAAGAAAGAATTTTAAGACTTTTATTTGTTTATAATAAATTATTAATATTTTGAAATTTTCATCAATTGGTTATTGAATAATTTTCAGAAAGTATACATTTTTGAAAGACAATAGAAGAACGCATTTCACTATTATTAATTATTACAAATTGAATTATATTTATTTTCATTAAATTTTAGATGAAATGTTTATAAAAAATCTTTTAACTATCAAAGAATTTCTGTACATTCCTGTAGCATAAAAATAACTTTATTTGTTATAAATGCACTAAACTCTCTAATTAAAATATATAAATTAAAATCGCTTATCTTTATTAATCATTTTATACACAGAATTTTTCTTAATGGAAACCATTTAAGAAAACATAGACACATATACATACGTCCACCTAAATTTTATTTTTAGATTATAATATTATAATAAATTTGATTTAATGATTTAAAATGCATACACATACGTCTTACTATTTCTTAGATAATATTTTTATGACTGAAATAATCCTAATTCTAATAAAAAAATTATAGTAACAATGATCTTTGGAGTATATTTATTTGAAACTTGAGGATAAGTGATGTAACAGCAAAATACACTATATCAACTGCTCTGTTCTTATTCACAGATAAAAAGGAAAAATCCATTATTAAGCGCAAAAGTAAACAGAAATTTAAAGGGAAAATACAGACAGATGGCTATTGAAAAGTCTATTGTACCAGAAATGTGGTCCTGTGTACAAAGTTCGAGAACCGTTATTTTAAAAATCTTTTTTGTACTACAATTCCTCAAAAAATAATTTAGGCTGAGAATATTTTTGGAAAGATGACGATTTTTAAGATATTTGTTTATCGTAAAACTGAATGCAATATATAGGATTTTTATTATATATTTATTGTCTCTCTCTTTTTCTCACATATGCAAAAGACATCATACTTTTTAAACTTACCTATGTATATTATGAAAAGTATTAAGATAATTGATTTATTCTCAGTGTGCATTTAACGAGAAAAATATTTAGACTCAATATATATTGTAACCAAACCTTAAGCATTGATTCTTAAGGAAATTAATGCTTAAGCCAGGAAATCTAAAACTAAGGACACAAGAAGTACCAGTTTGATTTAATGAATTTCCTGAAAGAACAAAAAAATATAGATTATTGATTTAACATGAGAGGTGAAATATAAGGGAAAATTATATAGTCAAATATTTGCCAAATTCTATATTCTTGTAAACATTGCTTTTAATTGCTCACCTCAATTGACTTCGACACAGCACAGGAAATGAATATATTTTTCTGAATTCATATAGTTAATTGCCAAAAAAATCATGTAAAATAAAAATATTTTAAATACAAAAATTCACATTGTTCGCATTTTGTTTGAACAAATAGAATATTCCAATAACAATCCCATGCGAAATGCTGTTGTTGAAAAAGAAAAGAAAGTTAAATACTCATTTGGAAAATGACAATTACTAAGATGATTTTTTGATTTGTAAAAATTCTGAAATATTTGGATTCTTTGTAAAGAAACATTTCTTGTTCCAGTCAAACCAATAATTTCGTAAACAAGTATTTAAAAATCGTATTCTTAGTTAAGTTCTATGACTTTAGTTTGAGGAGCCGTTAATATTTCTCAAATAATATTTATTCAGAAATTGCTAAGCATTTAAAATTAGCTTCACTGGTTTTAGTTCAGTATACAGTAAGTTTTTACATTCACAATTTACAGCTTTTCGTATAACGAAATATCGATCTGATGAGCAATAACTATGGATAAAATTAAACTATGAGCCTCAGTTTAAAGTTTAAACTATAAGCCCCAGTTTAAAGTAAAGACCAAATATATAAGAATATATATATTAATATAAATTGACCAATATATTATATATTCATAATATACACATTAAATACTAAATCAATCAATTTCTTTAGGAAATCTTTTTAAAAGAATGTACCTAAAAGCATTAAAAACAAAACTCAGTAAGTTCATATACTAGTTTGATAAATTTTAATCCTATTTCACTTACTAAATAAATCCATTTGTCAATAATTAAACAAGTAAAACTTTATTTTATTTATAGAAATATCATTTGTCAATTATTTATGGAAGTGAAGCTTGAAGTCCGTTTCATCACTCTTACTTAATAACATTTGACTGTTATTATTTTAAAATCCAACTGATTTGCTAAAGCCTCAATTTCTAATTTTTGTCATTAGGAATAGAAAAATATATTTAAATTTGGAAGATAAAGTAACAAAAAATAAACTGATTTTACCAAATGTAACATTCAAGTTGGGGAAATGATAATTAATTTCAACATATTTCTTCTGACAAAGATTAAGTCGATATACACTCGTGTCCATAAATTAAAGATAATGCAAGTTCAGGCAAAGAAAGAGACAGAAGCAAAACAAATGTGACTTATTTGTAAAATCTATTTATTAAAGAAAAGGTAAAGAGCAAAATAGATGTTATGTGTTCGACATCATTAATGAAAATTGAGATTTTTATTGTCCTAGAGCAAATTTCAAAAAAATAATCTATTTAAAAAAACCAATATAACATAATATGGTTAATACATAATATGTTCCCCCCCCCACACGATGCAATACAGGTTATTCAACGCCTAGGCAGGCTGAGAATCAAATTATCTATCTGATTTTGGGGAATATTACAGCACTCATCTAGCAATGCTCTCCGAAGTTGTGGTAAGTGGAAGACATCTGATAGTCCTACGAGGATATAGACCAATCTGCCCTAAGCGTCTATACATGGTCTGCCTTGAAACTGCCTACCAATAGCTGAAGAGATCTGTCGAGACAGGTCTGATGCTGTGCTACGTCTGTTTCTTTTGGAAATAACTGCCAAATACATTTCCTCATTTGTCGTTGTTACTCGGGAGCGACCTGTGCTGTAATGTCTACTCATATTACAATCATCTAGGAACCGTTGCCAAAACCTGAAGATGACACTCTGGGCGATTCCAAGGTCCTCGTATACTTCCATCCGGGTACGTCCACATTCCAGACGGCCGATAATTCTACCACGTAAAACATCATCCAAATGCTTCCTTTTGCGATAACTATGCGGTTATTGCACTGAAAGGCTATTAAAGCTCTTGTGAACATTTTTACTTCTTTGCAACCATTCCTTATGTACCCCCTCTCTTACACTCTCATCACTGTGATGTACTATCGGGACCATCAGGTGATTTCTTGTAATTTGTATATTATTCTTCAAGATTTGTGTGATAATCCTACATGTGAAATTTTTAGTTTAGAGTTCAATTTCTGGGTGATTCTGAATTATCCTTAATTAATGGACATGAGTGTATTTTTAAATTTCGAATCTCTTCAATAATTTCCTATTTCCCTTCAATAGTGGTTAGATTTGTTAGAAGTTACTTTCAAGCCATGGATTTAATTTTATGTTTTGTTATTAATAGCAAGGTTAATAAATTAGATTCGGATTTAAATATTTTTTAGATTAAAAATTCCTTAGTAGAAATCTTTTTGCTTATTTATTTAGTATTTCTTCAATTTACTTTTTTCAATTACTTTCTTCAACTTACAAGTTTTTCTTTCTTTCTATAAATCCTTCTAAAAAATAACATTTGTTTAAAAACTTAATTATTTATGATTGTAGATTATATTACCTTTAAACATTAGTCTCAATTTAAGCTATTAGAACTCAGATTTTTCACTAATGTTTCTCTATTTTCGGAAGTAATGTACAAAATATTTTTAAATTTAGCACTCATTTTTAACTATGGGATTTTTTAAAAATTTAATTTAATTCAGTAGATTTAACTCAAACTGAGTTTAAACTAATGTCTTTATGTAGATAAAGTGGCATATTATGTTTTCATCATTAACATTGAAATTAATGTAATGCTTAGCTTCAAAAGTTAAATTTTCTTTGTATATGTCAACTCTGTCTATAATAGGAGATATATTATGTTTCTATGTTTGTTTGCTTTTTAAATTACCTATGCTTACCTCTTGACGTAAAATTTTTTCTTTTGATCCCATCTGTATATAGTCAGGTTAAAAGGCACTTTAGCTTCTGAAAATCAACTTTGTTTCTTAAGGCAAGACTAGTGTACATTAGAATTCATCTTGTGTATCTGAACATGATACGATATATCTCAGAGGCGAACAATTATTTTAAGAAATACTCAAGTGACTTTTTTCTTACTTTGAATGTAAAAACAAAATATCTGTACTATGAGTAAAATTCATAATACTTAATCATTTTTAAAATTTATCAAATAATGAAATATTGGAGAAAAATTTAGCTTAGCAAAATGAGCTAATTATGATTGTAAACACTGCAAAAACTAGACTGAATTGAGAAATTATGAGAACTTCATTCATGCTAATGAAAGTTAGGTTGTATGCTTTCCGAGAAAATCTAGGAAATTTTTATAAGCAAATTTTAATTTTTATAAATTAATCCATAATTTTAAAAATCTGTATACTTTAAATAAAATTCAATTTTTATATCCACACACATATATTCATTGAGCTAATCTATTTTCTAACTGAATTCATTTAAGCTGTTGTAAGTTGAATTAAATGCTCTTTTTAAATTATTTTATTATAATTCAGTTGTTTCGTTTATTCTTTATATTCGCAAATGTTGATTATTATCTTAAGTAAAGGTTAAGTGACGAGAGGAGAGGCTGTTGGGCCTATTTGAACGCAGGATTTTAAGAAGTATCTTGGAGGTACGAAGGAAAACGGTATCTGGCGCAGAAGATACTATACAGAAATCTACCGAATGTACAAGGAGCCAGACGTTGTACATCACATTAAAATAAGCTGCCTTAATTGAGTTGGACATGTTATTAGAATGAAGGACAATAAAACACTAAGGGAAATTTTTTTGCAAAACTCATCAGCGTAAGAAAAAGAGGAAGACCAAAGGTGAGATGGGTGGATGCTGTCGAGGAGGACTGTAGGGTCCTTGGAACAAAAAATTGGAGGAGTTTGGCTGCCAGTAGAGGTGGCTGGAAGAAACTTGTTCAGAAGGCCTTGGCCCATCCTGGACTGGCGCACCATGAAAGATGATGAAAGGTTGAGCTGTTTCTCAAAAGGGATGTAGAGGCCAAAAAATATTTGAATTGAAAGCTTGTTCCCTAACATTTAACATACCCGCTTGGATTATTTATTATAGGATCAGAAGAATAAACATTATTCCTTTTTTAAGTATTTAATGCTACGTGTTAAAATTGAAACTTGCAAATTTAATCCGCAATGAACATTCTTATTTTTTTTTTATCCTGCTTTACTTTTATGTGATATGTATTTATTAGTTATTGATTATTAAATTTTAGCTTCATTTTTTATTTTGCTTTTATATTTTACTTTTATTCATAATAAATATAATAAATTATTAAACTGGTATTTATAGTATCTAAAGTATTCAATATTTGTCAGTCACGTTTTCTTACATATTGTACGGAACAAAAAATACATGAACGGTAAATGAAAGAACATCAATACAAAAAACAACATGAATAAAAAATTGATATGATTGATTTGTACTCAGATCATGAATATCAAAATCAGTTTATTTAAACTTATTTCTTCAAATGTATCATCCCAGTAACTCCCATAAATCTAATGGATACCAGAAGAAACCTTGATGATCTATTTCTTTCGATTTCGTGAGAAAGGATTAAATCAATAGGGAACGCGTTTCAGAAAAGATTAATATACTGCAGCAGCTGCTGTTTTAACTAATCAATCAAATTTGATTCAATCCCTGGAAGAGATTTCCCTGATGGCCGAGCAAATCATTCCGAGTTAAGATTATATGAAAAATTTAGGAAGAAAGTATATTTGTAACAATGAATGAAATTAGGTTAAGAAGACTATGTTTTTCCTAACTAGTTTCTTAACTATTAAGTAAGTGCTAGCTTTAAAAAAAGTTATGCTGAATACCAACATTTTCTGTTTGTTTTCGATATTCTTTTGTTTATTGTGATAAGTACTTTTTATTATATTTAGAATTCCTAATAATATTATTTTGCAGAAAATATTTTGTTTTATTTATCACTTTATACTATATAATTTTTTTGGTAAGAAATTAATAATTAATTTACAAAAAAGTAGCTTTTATTTTTCGATCTTATAATGGAATTCATTGGTAGAATTTGAAGACAAATTTCGTATTTGGTTTACTAATTCCATTTTGTTGCATTCGCCACTGAAAGAATTTCATTTATTTAAAATAAGCGTAAAATGTTTAAAGCGAATTTCATATTTTGAAGTAATTTATTTGAAAATTTAACTTTAAAAATGTTGAATTTTTTTATAGGTTAGAAAAGTAATGAAAACTCGAATACCACTTTTTTCAAAATGTTTTGAGATGAATTTACGTCCTAAAATTAATAAAGTTTATAAAGAGTTTTTGAAACAAATTATTTACAAAAGAAAATAATATTAAAGAAAAATTTGTCTTATAGAATAGATTGCTTAACTTCTATAAACTGATAAAAGCATAGGTAAATGATTAATTTTTGAAATAGAAATCTGTTGATCTTCAGTTGATGGAGACAATGAGGTCTCATAAAACAACAAATCTTGGGAATAAATGTAGCAAAATGAAGTCCAAAGGTAATTCAAAGATTATTGTTGATATTATTCCAGAATAAAAAAAAGGAAATACGTCACATTTGACGAAGTATGGGTTCATGTATGTTGAATACGATTGGATATTTTAGCTTTCCTGACGTAAATGTCTTTTTTGCCAGTTTTAAGAATAAAAGATTTTGATACCAAATGGTATTTATTCAATATTATAAGAATTAGAAATGTTTTTTTAAAATTAAATAATATTCATAGGTAACGTCAGAAAATATGTTCAAAATCTATCAAAAATGAGAGTTAATTTTAGAGATACGAGGCCTATTAAACTTAGGAGAAAGAATATTTTTTAAGCTTATGTTTGTGTGTGTTATCAATATTTAAAGTAAGGCAAATTGTAAAGGAAGAATGTGTTGGAAAATTATTTATTTCTCTAAATCTATAAGGAAATATTGTTGATAAGCAGATTTTCCTTGGAAAAAGTGCGAATATTTGAATGGTTAGTGGAATTTCTTAAATGAAATCTCGTTGAATTTATATGTCTAGAATGTTAACCTTAACAAATACTCGAGAAAATTGGATTTTTATTAAGATTTAAGAAACAATTATAATTTATGTGAAAAATTTGCTAAGCAATCACAAAATGCCAATATAGAACTTAGAAGTGTGTGTGAACTATAACTGTAATCATACATAATATTTATTTTTTACTATTTTTGAATTTTTAAGTTATTGCTGCATTAATTTTGCCTACATAATTTATTAATAATTAAGTTAAATTTTATTTAAATAACCATTAAATTTTATATGAATTTTACCATGTTAAATTCTAATGAATTACTATATTGATAGTAAGACATGTGATGTATCATACGTTTTTCTACCTGCAGAACAAAAGTTTGAGAGTTTATTTAAGTTATTAAATGGAAGAAAACTTTTCTAACTTTGTATTCCTTTGAAGAATATCTGATTACTTTATTTTTTAGAATAATAATAAATATTATTAAATTTTTATAATACAAAAGGAGTGATTCAATGAATTATTCCATGTTAAAATTGCAATACATTATTTAGTAACACAACAGAATATATTCTTGCAGTGAAGACGAAATATAGTATTATGACTTTTATATATAAATCAAAATGTTTAAATAATTTGATTCAGGACTAAAGTATAATTCTGAATTTTTAATATTTGAAAGTATAAGGGCTGAAATTCACTGAACTAAAAAAAAAAAGGAAATGAATATATATTTCTTTTCGAATGTTTCATTGTGTTGAATCGAAAAACAACTCGCTTGTTGTTATGATATGTTATTAAAAATTGTGATTTCTTTTTAAGTACATAAACAATTTTTAATACTTGACGAAGGAAACTTTTGATTTCGGTTGAAAAAATTATCAATTGTATTATTATACAAATCACTATGCATTGGTCAAAACAATTAGAATAGCAAGCAAAAAGCTGAACGAAATGTATATTTCAGTCAAATTAGTAATCTTAGACGAAATGTGACAAAAAGTGACAAGAAAATGTGACAATGGATAATTTGTTTAATTTTTTAATTGAAGACGAGTTGGTTTGATATTAATTGCGTTTAAAAAAGGAAACATCAGTAGATTTAATGAAAGGTAAGATATAAATTCCAAGCATCTTGTCTGCGCTCTTTTGGTACTCAAACTCTCATTTCATATCATATGCAAGTCTGTTCATTCCTTTATTTTAGTTTTAGCTAATGCAACCAATCTACTTCGTCTGCGGTATGCTTGTTTTGTGAGTGAATAGCTTATTGTTTCGTATCACACTAAGACACATCTTGTGTCACATTTTAAACTAAATCAGTGTATTTCTCAATAAATATAATTTGATTATACTATGTTCTTATTCATTAGACTATATTCTTCTCTTTGCACACTGTCTTGAGATGAACTACATTCACACCATTAGCGTAACTGATTAAAGATAATTTTTATAATTTCTATTTTGGAATTTTTAGCTTGAGACTTTTAATCTTGTTTCCAAATATGTTCATGCTGTTGAGTTCTCGTTTTATTACAAGCTATTTATTCCATCTTGAACGATAGTTAACATAAAATATCAATCATCATTTGTTGTGCTAGCACACTATGAAATTTTCCATGACTGATATTTAGTAAGCTTTACTTCTCGGATCTCTCACTTTCCTAAAAATGAATTCTTTACCTGTCCAACATCATCTACCGCAAATTTTTGTTATCAGTATAACTGTATTCAAATATGCAATAAAAATCTCTAAAAAATTGCAAAGCTAAATGTTCGGGTAAATTAGGATCTTTTAAGTCGCCTTTTTCCTGTAAAAAGCTGGTCAACTGAACCCTACAATTGTGGCAATAAAAAATAAGGTACGCCAAATTTATGATGTAAGCCTTGATGAAATTTTTCTCATTTTTGTGTAACAGTTTTTTTACATGACAAAAATTTTTATTTTCTATTTTATAACTTGCTCTTAATTATTGATGTTTTATTCGATGTTGGTAATTAGTACAAATATTAATGAAACTTCTGTATAATCATATAAATATTCTTATTTTTTAGAGAAATGAAATATTACAATTCCAAAAGTTAATAATCTCAGATATAAATTGTTTTATATAAGTTTCTTCAATCATCAGCATGTTAATGTATTACAATACTAATGTTCTTGCTGTAATATTTGGAATATATAAAGAAATTGTTTAATTATTCTGGAATGTCTGGTGATTAATCTAGGTTTGATTAATGATATATTTAATTAGTATCTCTCTATCTCCCTCACACAAACACATATTAATTCATCATATTACGTAAGTATGTAGAGTTTGATTAAACAATATTTTTGCTTTCGATTCTCGATGAAAAATTAACTTAGCTATATCACTGGAGTAATAAATTAAGATCCAATGAAATATAATTGTTTCGTCCTTTATTAAATACCTCAAGTTTTAAAAGACTACTTTAAAAACTATAATAATAACTTCTAATAAAAATTTTGAAAGAAAAAATGTAATGATTTTTTTTTTAAAAGTTTATGAATAGCAGTCGATTATAAATAAAAAATTCTAAACTTTTATATAAAATTAAAATACAACTAAATTAGAATCTTATGTTGTTAAATTTGCTATAACACAAACAAGAAAGGAATTATCTTTCAAGCATTAAGTTTTGTTACTCTGACATACGAAATAATTTTTCTAAAAATGATTATTATTGACTACTTTAGTTTTAGTGATATGTTTTATTAAAACACTTTACACAAAACTTTTAAAAATTTAGTACAATTTGCATATCTTGACAGAAAAAGTGCAACAAATCATAAGTAATAAATGGATATTGATTCTTGGAAATAATTTAATAAACTGAGAAGGTAGAAGTCTTAGTGCAAAATAAATGTACTTGAGTCTTTTATTTCTTAATACTAAAAAGTAAAAAAAAAAGAGATTGATTAACTCGAAGTCTGAGATGGAGAGTAGTCATTTCAGGAAATGATAAATGACTTGCAGATTTTGTTCATGGGAAGCGGCTTTCGCAATATTTCTTGAGATTATAAACGAGAATCTTTCTGCCTGAAGCATCTGTGTAATCATCTGGTTGAAAATTTAACAAGTACTAATTTTGGAATGTTTATTGATCTTCGGTGTGGATTATTCGTCATGATGAGCGTCAGTTTCAGAAAACTTAGGGAGCGAGCATGCGGGGATTAGTGTCCGTTGCATTGGATTGTTCAGGGTGCGAGCTCCAAGATGGATTACTTTGAATAAATATCCCATTTATTGGATTACGAACTTCACGCAGTATGAGAAAGTTGGGAAGGCAGAGAGAAATAACTCAATGGCCTGTTTCTGAAGTCACAGAGCATTTATAAAAATGCTCTTCCATTAAGAATGCATATCTTAACGATAGAGTGACAGCGAGTAATATTCCTGAGAATTAGCGTTATGCAAATAATAACTATGGAATTAGTACTCCTTTCTAAAATTATCATTTATAATTTGTCATTAAAAGCATATTTAATCTGTGTTGTTGATACTCTCCATCGACCAAAGAGTAACTGTAAATAAAATAATGAATACTCGCATTTCTCAACCTAATATTGATGATTGCAAAAATTCAGTGATTAAACAAATACTGTTTTATATTTTTTATAAATATAGCATTTTATGAATAACGTCTTCTATAATTTGTAAGACTTTGAGTAAATTAACTTCCAAAAGTTAATTTAAACAAAGTTCAATAAAGTTAGTTTTATATTTTTGTTTATTTTAACCAGAAATTGTACATTATTTAAAATTTTCTAAAAATTTTGTTTTATTATATCTTCATGCTTGTGGCTTTTAATCTATGTATTTCTTCCTCACATACAAAAACATGCTTACGCACACGCAGGTATTATCTCTACGAATATCAAAGGTTTATTAATGTATGTTTTAAGACCTGTGTTAAAAAAATTATAAAATGTGTGTTTATGAGAAGTGATGAAACACACAGTGACCGATGAAATTATTAATATAAGCTGTTAATTACTATAATCAAGAATAAAGCCCATTTTAATGGAGGTATTTTGAACTTCTTTTATTACGCTATTTTTAGCTGCTTATATCTGTTAATTTGAAGCTTCTAGGTGTAATTAATTGTCATAAATTAGAGTAATTTTGATTAGTTCCAGTAACTGCTTTAGAAGTTTTCTAATAAGGTGAATAATAGAACTGTCCCATTTCTTTAACAGAAATTTTTATTGCCTGAATTTTTTTCTCAGTATGAATGTTGTTTAATTCCTTTCAATTTGAGTCAAGAGTTAACATCCTCATTTTCAATAAGCTGTAATTTTTGTTATGATTATTTTTATTCAATTTCCATTAATTGCTACGCAAAAGTTGTTGCAGATTTTCCGAACAAGTTTTTTTTATGAAGTAATTAGTTAATACTTTTCAATTTTCTAACACTACTAAACATTTTTCTTATTTTAATTGTAACTTATATTATTTCTAATCTTTTGCCATTCAAGAAATATTTTGATAAATTTCGAACAATAATGCAAAGAAATTTCAAAGGAAACAAATAATTTTGCGTATATATCCTACGATTTTAAACTATTAAGTATTTCATTAATATTACTGGCAAACTTTCGGAAAGGAAGTTGTGTGATAATGAGTGTATTCCATAAGAAAAGAGTGAATTCTGTATGCGAATAATATTTTCTTTACGCAATTCTATATGATAATATTTCTTAAAACAAACAAATTTAGCATAAGATTCAAAGGAATTAATTTAAATTTTAATAACCGTTATTTATGCTTATTTTAATTTTTATATGGAACACTGTATACAATGAAGTTTTAATTTTATTCTTCTTTTAAAACTATGCTGAATAATTTGCAATAAAATGATGAACCCAATTTAGTTTTTTCTCGGAAAAAAATCAGGTTGCAATTAAGCTCATTTTCATACATGAATAAAAATACACGAGTGAAGATATATGTAGGAAAAATTTGTTGAAGAATATAAATCTTTTAAGCATTGTATTACACATTCATTGTTATATGATTGTCATAAAGTCTAGAAATAAATATGTATTTTAATTAATTATCAGAACATTTTGTTCTCGTTTCCTTACTTTCTGAACTCAGTAAAAATTATTGCCATAAAATTTGAATTTTTTAAAAATATATTAATTGCACAATGCAAATTATTTTAACTTAATATAAATTTATGATATGATATAAATAAATGCATCATATCAGAAATAAATCTTAAGTTAAAGTAATTTATTTTTTATTAATATTAGTAAGTATATTTGCTGCTATCTCTCAAAAAAATTCTTATTGAAATTTAATTTATTTTCTCAATGATATATGAACAATGGTATGGTTGAAGAATGTAGATGTTATTTGCATTGTATTACACCTTGTTTACTATATTAAGCGTTCTTTTCCTTAATAATAATATTATATATTATACCTTAATGTAGTATTAGAATTAAATATATATTTTAACTGTCACTACATGCTCATGTCTCTATTTTTCAAATCACAGTAAGAAATATTAGTTTATAGAAATATTTGTTACATTCGATATGCAATCTTTGATCTAGTTTATTTTATTATAGAACTCAAAATGAGATTTATTTTCGCAAAAATTTAAAATTATCTATACAAATTAATATTTGTGTTTGATTCTTCCTAATATTCAGCAGAAAGTTGTTGATGTCGTTTTGCTAAGATATTTTAAGAAAGCCCACAAGGGGATGAATTTCAAATATCTGCAAGAAATAAAGAGCATTGATTAATAATCACGTTCCCTAATTCTATTCCATAGGATAGGAAATTAATGAAAAAAATTGAGTTTAAAGCTCAAAATTGTAATTGTAAGGGAATTTAAACATGCATTTGTATGAGCACATTCGCACAACTCACAATGTATTCATAAATTTTTCTTGATTAAGCAAGTACTAATAATAAGTTTTTATTTCACTTAGTTTCCATTAAAATTGTTATATTGTTTTTTATGCCTCAATCTTAGATATAAGCTTATACACATACTTATTTGCAGAAAATATTTAATTACTAAATTGCAATATTGTGGTAGTAATTTGTTCATTTCTTCAGTTTTTTGCTTAAGTTAGATTACTTTTCTTTTAAAGTGCAAAAATGATTCATATATTTGTTAATTATTTCAACAATATCATGTATATAATGTCAAATAAATAATTGAAAATGATATAATACCTAAAAATATAAATATATATACTATCTATAAACTTAGATATCGTAAAATGAAGATTCAGTAATAAAGAGTGATATCAGTGAATATTACAATGAAATAATTTTAAATAATTTTATATTAATACAACTATTTAATTTTAAACGATTTGTGAAAAAATACGAGATACAAATTCAATAATCCTGTATGGAAAGTACAACCCTAAACCACTTGAACATTATAAAATAAAATTTACTACTAAATAAATGATTTATTTTCAATTTATGACAAAATATTCACGAAAGTTTCGAAGCAGAATAAATAATACTTATTTCTATAAAAAATATTTAATTTAATATCTTGCACATTTTACTTTATTTTTTTCTATATTAGTTTTCATCAGATAGTAATATAGATAATTTTCTATTAAATATTCTTCGAATATTTATTTTCCTAGTACATTTGATTTTAACAAGTAACTTAATTTAAAATATATATTCTTGTGTGCTGTTTTAAAGAAGTATGTAAATTGTCTGTTTGCAGGTATTTAAATAGGAAGATTACGCTATACTTTATTGATATTTGATTTTAATAATAAGATAAGTGTAGGTTAAATGTGCTTCATTATTTCTAATGAATAAAATCATTCATTAAAATAGACAATCATTAAAATAGAGGAATTATGTATAATCAAACATTGCAATAGAATAATTAGACTCTATAATAATGTTTGATTATACACAGACTGATGAATATATCCATTAATACTTTATAAAAATTATTCTATACCAGTATGAATGGAAGTAAATATAATGAAAGTGTCTACTTTTGATCACTAAATAACAATAGGTTCATTAATATGTGCGTTTAAAAATGCAATGCATAAGCTGGTAAAGAAAATAATTTTTTTATGCGCTTTACAAAAGCATTTAAAGTTTAAAAGGAAGCAAATTAGGTTTCATTCAACGAAAAGCAGGATATTCTTTTTATAAGATACTATTTTATTTCCGTTTAACAAAAAACTGTTTTCAGAAACTGCGAAAATAAAGTAGCTGCTTTTGAATTCAAAATAAGAAATAAAAGTTTTCTTGTTCACTTTATATTCTTTATAATACTAGATTGAATTGTATCAAAGATTGTAACATTTCTTAAAAAATAGGGAAAACATAAAATGCATCAAAATAGAAGGAAGAAATTGAAAAAAGTAGGATTGAGTTGATATCTGCCTTTGAATTTGTCTCTACAACTTTCTGCAAATACATTTCCACAAGTGTATCTCGATTTATTCTTGCAAGATTTGACTTAGAAAAAGAGATTGAATTTAGATAACGTAATATATTACGGGTTGAATTTGTTTTTTTCCCAAGAATGTTTTATAAAGAACATTAAACGAAAATTTTGCCTTGATATTTTATTTATGTTCTTTAAGATTTAATTGTTTTTAACTTTTAAATATTTTTCTTTTAAGGAAAAATAAATAAATAGTTAATTATAAATAGTGCGTACCTTCAACTTATAATTATTATGTTAGGTGTTATTGTAACTTTACTATTTACTATGATATATCAGTTCAATTTAAAGATGTGTGGCTAGAATTAAAAATGTTCATTTAAGAATCCATTATAAGTTTTGCATATGATGCTTGATTTATTTTTATATTTTCTATTTTATATATTAACACACCGAAACATAAATCATTATTTCAATTAATATTGACTTCTGTTGCTTATTTGTAATGTTCATCAGAGAAGATAATGCACATTTCCCCCTATGTTCGCTGCCGTTTCACCAGCAACCATTTGGGGAAATGCGCTTTTTATTTACAAGACATTTTGGGCATTTTCAGCTTATTTACTATATTCCTTTCAAGATTATAAAAATTTATATCTTGCCTGTTGCTATTATACTTTATTTACAAGGCCTTTCTACATCTTTTAGCCTTTTTTTCTGAGAAATATGAAAAGACGATCTATATTGTGTATTAAATTAATCTCGATATTCCCATTCCCATTGTATAAATGTTCAGATTTCCTATTTGTTTTCTGTTAGCCAATGAAAAAAAAATGAGAAATACTTTTTATCATATTCCATTGTTTTTGTTTCGTATTATTTTGTTTTTCATATTTTAAGAAGCATTTATTTTTCATTGTATGAATTTTAGTTCAATTTATTGTATTGATATTTAAGAAAAAAAATAAGAATGAATGTTTAAAAATTATGAAGTAAAAAATACTTTATTCATTTTCCAAAATGTAAAATATTTGCAATAAAAAAAGAAAATAATAAGTGAAATATGTATTATATATTTACAAATAAAAATAAATTGATGTTGCAGAATTTCTTTAAAATTTGTTCATTTAACTTTCCCGAATTTGGGATCTTAACATTTCAATTTCCTTGATTAAGAAAGTTGTAGGTTTAGAATTATTTGTAAGAGGAAACTACCTCTATATAAAAACTATTGTTAGTTGTAAAGTATGAGAAAAATGTTTTCCAAAATAAAAGCAAAACTTTTTACTGTTTTTAAAGATAATTATAAAATTACTAAGTTTTGTTTACTTGAGATATTTTTATATAGTTTATTACTCTTGATCTGGTAAACTGAAAAGTGTTCTGACATACTTTTCAATTTTGATATATACCTACAGCTGGTTATCAAAATAATGGAAACAATTTAGTTTTATAAAAAATCCTCTATTTGTATGATGTTGGACCGTCTTTGGCATGCAATATAGATTAGATTCGCCTATGAATATTGTTGAATAGTGTTTAAGGAAATATTTCAACATTTTGCATGGAAGTATTGTAAAAAAACTTGCAGAAAAGTCAGCGGAGGAACAGATCGTATTAAATAGCATAGACCATAACGGCTGAATTATATCTCTGTCGTGAACTGTGTGTCGAAGTTAAATATTTAACTTTCTCATCGTGGTCATTAAATAACTGGACAGTCCTGCTGCGTGGATGGGCAAATCATAATCCTAAAAAAAATATATTTCCCATAAGAAACAAAGCTTGCATCATTGGATGCATCTGTTCAGCTAAAGTATCTCTACACTTCTTCACAGTGTGTACAAGAAGTATAAGACCTCCTTTCCAGTTTAGTATAAGTCAAATAATATAACCATGACATGGTTACCCATATTATGAAAGATGCACCTACAGGCTTAACAGATGGAAGGAAAAAATCCCGTTCTTGCTAAGACGTCTTCCAAAAGTATATTCGTCTCCTTCCAGAAAAAAATGTCTAATACAATCCACGATACTTATCAATTGATCAGGTTTTGTGAGTGCGACATGACTGCAGACGACATTTGGTGTTAACATTTGTGACTAGGAAATTGCTGCTCTGCTGTAAACTCTCTGTTTATGAAGGTTCTAAGTTTAATTATTGTTATTGGAGAGTTTAGATGATAATTGTGGTGGAATTATTTGCCATTTAGATAATATAATCCACTTCAATGATTGTCAATCTCAGTCATTGAGCCTGTCTTTTTGTCTATTATTTTACTTTGCCGATTTTGCCTTGCCACTTTGCGTGTATTCTATTATGAATTTAGACGCTGAATCTCTAGAGGCGCTTAAAAGTTGTGAAGCTTCGGTCACAGTTGCTCGAGATAGAAAGGCGTTTTCAATTTTGAGACTTTGAAAGACATTTGGAGACTCCGACATTTCACACTTTTGAAAAAAATGGAATTTACAGATCATATTGAGATAGAATATGTGAATGAAGATATTAATGCAACCTCAATTTGGAAATTCTCAAAATGGAGGTCATCCATCTACGTGGTCCCATTTCTTTTGAACGCAGGGAAGATTTGATAGCCACAGCATCATCAAAATTAGTAATATGTGAGAAGTTAAGAGAAGAATGAAGAATATATAAAGTTGATTTGATGAATTTCGCAAGAAACCATGAGTTTACCGCTGTGTAGGATGCCGAATTTTATCACTTGAAGGATGGGCATCCTTACAATGACTCATAATATTCGCTGACTGTCACGTTGATCAATGAATCCCACTGTTTTCGGTATGTTGATTTCAATGTGCAAAACAACCTTATTTAAGTTACATTAACCTCTATTCAAACTATTATATGCTCACTGTGTGACAGTTTCGTATGAATTTATTGCGTGTTTCATCATGAGTTTTTTTTTGAAAAGTGACTGGATTGAATTAGAAAAGTGACATAAGTAACTGGAAAATCTATTCTGTCAGTGCAGAATGGTTATAGAATTTTAATTATGATTTGGCAATGCTATATTGTGAATGTAATGCCACGAAATTTTGCTTTATTTGACTTCCGCTGTATATTGTATAGTGAAACTTTCGAAGTTGCATGTCTCGGCAACATTTCCTCCGCAGTGGAAAATATAAACTTTTGTGATCAGCAGACTTGACGTCAGCAAACTTTGCGAACATATTAAAAGACTTAAGTCTACCTTTATTCTTCTACCACTTAGGGGGAACTAAAAGTTGCTGTTTAATGAGAGGTCAGTAATTTTGAAATTGACGTACAACACTTTAGTTGTAAGAGTTTTAGTTACACCTCACTTATTTATTATTTTGTGTTGAGCTGCTTTCGCTTATAGATAAAGTCCGCTGTTCTTTTTATACTGTTATATTACGATTGCCTGATTTGAAATAAAGTGTTTTAGTTTGAAGTGGAAGTGCTATCCATGAAACAGTTCTAAAAATTTTTCTTTATTTAATTTTAATCTACATGGTGAGAGTGATTATATTTCCGTCATATTTTTGGAGCATTATTTAATTTTTTTTAAAAAAATTTGAGTGAATTTTTTTAGAACCCACCCTTTATATACTTGTTATCGTTTAAGCGTGTGAAATCCTTTATTTCGTACAATAACTAGGTATTTCATGAAAAAACAAGATAAGTCAATTAAATTATATAAAATCGTTTCATTTTACGAATTAACTAGGTATTCTACAGAATAATGTTTATTTGATTGTTAAAGTATGAAATACAGCACTCGAAAGTTCTGCTCTAACTGCTTTTAGACAGTTTTGAGCCACTTAAGCTACTTTGCAATGACGTTATGTGTTTACGCTTCATTCCATTGCTTTTAGATGTAGTAGGTTTTTCTTTTCTGTTTAACCAGTGTTGGCAAAATGAGCAATAATTATTTATTATTATTGCTATGTCATATGTTTTCAATAACTATTTATCTATTAATAATTAGTAATAAAGTTAAATTAAATGTATTTTTCGAGAGATTTTAACAATTTATGACCAATTAATTTATATACAAAATAAATTTTAAATTGTTATTTAGTAGAATCGATTGATTATTTTATCGATTGATTATTTCATCGATTGATTATTTTAAATAACTTGCGTAATTTTGATCGAACACACACACACACACACACACACACACACACACATACACACACACATACACACACACACACACACACACACACACACACATACACACACACACACACACACACACACACACACACACACGCACGCACGCACACACACGCACGCACACACACACACACACACACACACACACACACGCGCACACACACACACACACACACACACACACACGCACACACACACACACACACACACACACACACACATACACTCACTCACACACACACACACACACACACACACACACACACACACACACGCACGCACACACACACACACACAATGATCAAATGATAACACATAAAACATAAAATATAGATGACTAATACATGGATTATTTAAATATCTTTATTTTTCAAAGTTTTAAACTATTTTAATTTTTAAAAAAAATGATTAATATTTTATTGACAGGTTTATTATATAATTCTTTAAAAAATTGATTAATACAATATTTTATTGACAGATTTTTAATATCTTTAATATTTATTTTTAATTTCTTACAAATAAAAAATGTTTCTTTTGTCATTTCAACATTTTTGAAATTAAAAAAGGAATTCAAATTTTGACTTTTATAAATGGAAAAATTGAAATCACTTAAATTGTTTATAACGATAATTTCAAGTCATTTAGAATATTTTCTCTCTTGTATTTTTCTGCATCAAATAGCATTTCCTTGAATATTTTTAAATTTAATTTACACATTTTTTACTTTTTTACTAACAAAACAAATGATTTAATTTTTTATATTTAATTGTAAAGAAGAAATGGAAGCATTTTTTTTTGTACAAAATAAGTAATTAAATTAAAAAGTTTAGGAAAAGGGCAACACATTTTCATGTTCTTTAATCGTCCTAAATATGTAAAAACTTTTTCAAGCGCAAAGAAAACTGTTGAAAAAGAATACACATTAGTATTTTTTGGTATATAAGAAATTGATTAAAATTTTCAATCAACATTTTTAATGCTGAAATGCAAACAATGTAGCATATACACATATGGAGAAAGATATCCATAGAAGAGAGTATTTAAAATTGCTTAATTGTGGAAAAAATATAATTATAAAAATTCCACTGCTCTTTATATCGATTTTTTTTCAAATGCACTAGAACATTTCAGATTTATTATACACTTAAATACAATGTGGATAAAAAAATTACATTCCAATATATTTTTTTCTTATTACTTACTGTATTTCTGAATAAAAAAAGGATTATTATATTTGGTATTAAATTCGATTCAAAAACAGATTTATTTTATCTTAGAGTTTATCTATACTTGTGATAAGGAAATAGCAACGCAAGCGTTTTAGTCAGAAAAGTCTTCAGAAATCCTGAAATACTGAGATTATTTTGAAAAGATTTTTCAGAATTGCTTCATACATACAATTCTCCTCCAACAATTCGATTCCAATCTCAACGTACAAAAATATCTGAATACTATTTCGGTTGAAATACCTGCCTGATAGATATAGGACTCAAATTTACACCTTGAAGGAACCCAAGCAGTTTCCTAATATATTATTTATTTTACTATATTTTTTGCTCATGTTTTCACATATTTGGCTCTTTGTAGCAAAATATTCTGATATAGAAACTAGATAGAAAACTCAGAATAGTGATATTTGGTGTTGTGAGGAATTTTTTTACCAAAATATGAGTCTGGACGAAATCGAAGTTTGCAATATTTATTCTGGATAAAAATGCTTCCTTTGAAATGTGTTTTGTATGAAGTATTCACTAGTGAAAAAGGAAATATATTTTATTTCGAAAGCTGTTGAAATATTTTTCACTTAAATCTAATATTCTTTATTCATAAAATCCGTTTAAACATTTTCACACAAATATTTAAGATTTTGGTTGTTAATTCTTTGTACAAACGATATGTTAAAATTAAGAATGTATTTATTAATGATTATATTTACTTTTAAATTATTAAAGTAAAATTTTTAAAATGCTCTTTTGTGCAATTTAGTAAACCATTTCAATAATAACATTTCAGCTTAGATCATTTGTAATTGTGGTCAATTTTGAATAAAATTTATTGCCTGATTATAGTTATTTAAACTAGAATCCTTTTAAATGTTTTGCAAATTATCATAAAGATATAAAAACAAATTGCTAAATTGAAAAAGAAATATTTATGTCATCGTAACTTTACAGCATATAATTTAACGCATGGATTACGAAATAAATAACTAATTTAATACGATGAAAAATATAATTTTGCTATGTAAAATTCAATGCATTTAAATATGCATTGAAATACAGGAGTGTTTCATAAATTTTCATTATGCTTAAACTAAAATGCTGTTATGTTAATTTGCTAATTTACTTTTGTGAAAATATCGAAATCAACAGTTACCACCATTTCACAAAACATTAAACAGACATTGAGATACTGAAAACAATTTCGATTAATTAGAAAAAATACATACTTTCACAATATACTGTTTAATCAATTTAAATGCATTTTAAGATTTTGAACATATTTTAATATTATCAAATTTCACTATGAACAAGAAACTCAAAAACACACAGTAGAGTACTTATCTACATATTCACTATTAAATATTTTCATTTCCTTACACACAAGTTTATTTATGTAGCAAATTTTAAAGTCTTAATGTGTTGAGGTTAGTTCATAAATAGTAAACAAATACATAGTTTTTGGATGCTCTATTTAAATATGTACATCTAGACCAGAAATGATAAGAATATTTTGTATACTCAAATTAAAAGGAAACTCTTATCATTATTAGTTATAAGATGAAATATTCTAGGAAAATGTGAGTGTAGTTATATACATATGTAATAAAATGCATTATACAAATGCTTACATGTAAATATCAGAATTTGAGAGGCTTCTATTGAATTCCGACATTTCCTGGTAAGATTTTTTGTTCTTTATTCTATATTTTTATGTTTTTTTTCTTGACATAATTTATGTTGCGAAAACTGATCTTACAAAGTGATTTCTGATGGAGAAATCGACTGCAAAACTTTTCTCTTATGCAGTGTTCTAGATGTCGTTTTACCTCCTTCTGCACCTTTCAAATGCTTTGAAATACCAATCATTTGCCTATTTCTTTTTTGCTTCCTGAGATTTTAAAGCTTATAAAATCATTTCTCCTTGCAGTTGCAATTTTAACTACCAGCAGCGAATTTGAATAAAATTAATTAAGGAACTATCTTGAGAACTCTATATTTTATATACATTGTGAAGAATATACACTCTGAATTACAAATTTTATGAAGTGATTGTTTTACATGGCTTAGCAGAAGTATTATTAGCTTTTTCATTTAACTTTTTAATTTAGTATCATATCATTGGGTATCATTCTTGGTATGATGACCGAACTCTTTTAAATCGTTATCAATTTTCAAGCAGCAATTTCTAAATTAGCTCTAAGGAAACAATACTTTTCATAAATTTATTTAGATTTATTTTCAACTTTAACATTTTTTTAAATATACTTAGTTTGTTTTAGTTCACTTCTCTTGTTTAGTATTTCTTTATTAGATTTTACACTAATCGTGAGTTCATGAGTAAGTATATTAAACTAAACTATAAAAAAAAAAAGCTAAAGAATTTAAAAAAAATATGAAAACAATTTCTATAATATTTTAAAACAGGAATGTCAGATAAATAAATTCTTAAGTAGTTAAAATTTTTTACAGCAAGAATACAGTCATTTATAAGATTAACAACCTCTAAAAGATTAAAATCTTATTAATATGGATAGATTATAAGTAATTATTAATTTTTATAGTGTTTGATTTGATAGATTCTAATTTGATATTTGAAAATTAGTGCATAAAAAGATAATCTGTAAGATTTATTGAATACGTATGTCTATATAAAATTTTAATAAACCTATCAATAAAACTCAATATAATCATGTAAATTTGATAAAAAAAATTTATGGCTGATAATTCTTGTCAACATTTTCTTGAATACTTTAAAGCATTATGACGCAAACAGAAATTCTATCTTTTATTAAGAAAAAAACTAAGCTTTAATTGTGTGTGTGTGTGAATATATGCAATTTTTTATGAGTCTTATAACTGAAGAAATTTAGATTTTGAAAGGATCAAACGATATGCATAGACTCTGCTGATCACTCAAAAGGAAATTCATTTCATGCATCATGCGTTTGATGAGGAATACAAATCCTTGGTATTAAAAGCGTATACATGCACCACAGTCGACTAAGTGATACATGCAAGAGAAACATAAAAGGAAAAGGGATTGTCAATTTGTAATTCGAAAATCGTTTTTTTCTTGCATTTTTTGGATAAGCTTTTGACAATGTGATTCTTAGAAAACATCTAACTCCTTTACAGCAAGATTCTGAAATCAATCAAGAAAAATAGTAACCTATAAGAATTACGGATTATACTTCAGTGATCCTGTTGGACAAAATTAAGCATTTATGATGTGGATTTCGTAAATAGCTGGATACTGTATGGAATGGGACTCTCTCAACAATTTCATGGTAGCATAACTAATAATTAGCATATTGTCTGCATGGCAGTGATGGATCTGCGTGTCACATCCCGAAGCACACAACAGATTCAGGTTGTACTAACACAACAAATTCAGATTGTAATAACACAATATATTCAAGTTGTTATGATTCTTTCGTTGTCCACTTATACCATTCGTATTCAAATCGAATGATGAACGCAGCGAAGCAGAATGTCTACCGGGATACCATTAATTCGTTTACCCTTGACTCAAAAGCACGAAAAGTTAATTTTTCAAAAGTCATTTGTATCGATAATGATGTTGTGAAAAACGGACATAAGCAACGAAATGGAACAAAGGACAGCGGTAACTTCATTGGTTACAGCATCGTTTTCATTATTAGACGACAGAGATTTTGAATCTCGACTTAACAGAAGATTTATCATGTTTATAAAGGAAGCTGCATCATGTTAAATAGGTGTGGTTGTCATATGATCCAAGTGAAATAATGCAAGTGAAAGTGGGTTCTCTTTATCTTGGTTCCTTCTTCTAAATTATGAAGACTCACACTCAGTTGTATTCCCCTAACTTAGAGATTCAAAATCTAGGCTAGGTACAGGGGAAGTATGTTAACGCAACAACAAAGATAGATGGGAATGGCATTGTTTTTATTGACGAATCTCACTTCAATCTGCAATGTCAAAATAATCGCATTCGATTCCGGTGACACCATGGTGAGAAGTTTCTGAACAACTGCATTTTGTGTACAGATAACTGATACTCCCTCAGTATCACAGTTTTGTGATTTTAAATGTTGTTGAATCTTACCTCCATATCCCTCCAGTACACACAATGCCGATACTCTAAGCAGCCAGTATTGTATCTCTGAGGTGTTGGAATCCGTGGTATTTCCATACCTTCAGCTCTTACCATCACATATAATATAATAGGATGAGCGACTCGATGCTTGTTGTACGCAATTTTCAAAAGTTATTTTTTTATCCATTAGATTTAGTTGATTTATTTGTCTGCTTATTCTTTAGACCCAATCAAAAACGCATGGTCCATGCCAGCATAGTAACTGGCCCGGAATAGACCACCACTTGATACAACACATAAGTTTGGCAATATTTCAAACCCTCCTTGATTGCTATATCTGAAAATAGATCCGAAGCCTCTTTTATTTTATCTGAGGCGTGTGACAATGGTTATAATCAACAATGGATGGTAGACTAGTTTCTGATTATGTTATAATTTCCTCCTTTTGATCTTTCTAACGTGTTATCTGAAAAATAAACTATAGTGTAATATATGTGGCCTATTTTGCATTGGATTTTAGGTAACCAGCAGTGCAAGTTTTATACAAATTATCGTCTTGATCATCATGATTTAAACATTAAAAATTACAAATAGCAATTTTTGGGAAGAAAAAATAGTTTATTTTATATCGTTTAATTTAGAGTATAACATTATAAATGTTTCTAAAAGAATTCGGAGCCAACAGTAAATTGTAAATAAAGTTGCATGGAGATAAAAATTATTGAAATCATAATGGAATAAATAAAATTATATAAACATTGATAAAAACAGAGAATTGTTTTATTATTAGAAAACGTCTAAAAATGCTTGGTTATGTAACTCTAATATAGTATGATCATTTTGTTAGAATTTTGATATAGTTAAATATATACATAACTTTGTTAAACAATTTTCTGAATTAACTTGTTTTACAAATGTATAGATTATCAGTCACTACAAACTACAACAAATAACGACATGCCACCTCATTATGATGATATAAAATTTTTCAATGGATATTGTATTGAAAAAATTATTATAAATTGTATCTGTTAATGCACAAATATCAACAAATCGAGAAAGCTTAAGACTAAACTCAATGATGTTTTATTGACTTAATCGTTAAAGATGTTTCAAAATTCTTACTTTAAAAATCGGATTTATTATTCAAATGAAACGTGTGTACGAATAATAGTGTAAGGATACAGTTTTGTTAGAATCTAATCATTATAAATGAGTGCTGGTATTGCTTAATACCCATGCATGTTTCTTTCTAATATCAGTTAAATTTACAAATGATTAAAAAAAACGAAAAGGATTATTTTCATAGATTATTGTACTTGTATAACATTTAAAGAGATTAATTTCATATCAAAGAAGGCAAGTTTTTTTCTAATTATTGTATTAACAGCATTTCCTTTCTAAGAGTTTTGTTAATTTGCTACAACTTAACACATTATTTTTCCTTCACAGATCTAATTTAATCTCATTGTACTGCGAAGTTTATTCCAAAATATATTACAGGAATTAAATTACTGTTATTCATAATTAAAGAATATTGAATTGATTAATATAGATAATATTTCAGTTGGTAATTTACTCTTTTAAGTTATCTTTGCTATAAAATCTTTTTAAGTAATGTTTATTGTAAGCATCAATATTTTATGACTTAAAATGAATTTAATTCTTATAAATTTGATATACGCCTGAGAGAAATACATCATAATTATTATCTTTAAATATTTTCATTTATACAAAATATTGTATTGTATAAAATTAAAATATTTATCAATAAAATGCGCATTAAATATATTTTTAAATATTGAATATTTTATCTATTCAATATTTTATTAAATATTGAATATAATAATTCATTTTATCAATATAATATGCATACTATGAAATTCGTATTAATTGATGGAAAATAATTTATAAAAATATTTTACTTTTTTATTTACCCGTAACAAGTTTTTTTCTGAGAGAATGAAAAAATAGCAAATATGTTGTCACTTTTATTCCTTTACTAACTTTTTATTAATTAAATTACTTTTAATTAACATGTAGTGGACGTAGTGAATGTTAAGAAATATATTTGTTCATTTGAAACGCAAAAATACCAATATAAGTATTAAACGAATAAAAGATTTAAAAATAAACATATTGGAAGTATTTGATAAAATATATGCTTCAATCAAAAAGTCTGTATCTTTTATTTATGTATCCATTTATAAATAATATACTACAATTATGTTAATTATACTATTACGGTGTGTGTAGAAAATAGTTTTGGAGTTACTTTCATATTCTTTATTTTAGAATTACCAAATTTAAATAGAACCAGTAATTTAATTAGTTTTCAATTATTGGGTTTGTGGTTTATGTTTATTTTTGACTATATTTTTGAATTATAAAATAAAAAAAATCTAATAATTGCATTAATTTTGAATTATTAGATTTGTGGCTTATTCTTATTTTTGACTTAACAAATAAAAAATAATCAATAATTGAATTAATTTTGAATTACTGGATAGTAAAATATCTAGTAATAAAAAAGAAAGGCGTTACTGAATAATAAATAGTTAGCAATTCAGTTTACTTCCGGAATGTGTGCTTATTCTTAATCTTTGAACCGAACAGAATTCAACAGTCTTGATGGTCCTTATATTTCATGAGAATCAAAAATTATCAATTTAAATAGTTAATTTTGAGTACATTACTTAATTTATGTGTGTGTGTATGTGGAAGTTTATACATAATTCTTCCCAATCAAACAGATTTCCCAAGACACTTCAGTGCCTCGTTCTTGAAGAGTAAATTTATTTTTAATTTGTTTCTTTTATTTTTATAACACATCTTCCTGATAACACCTTGAAATAATCAGTTAAGTTGGATACATCTGCAGATTAATATTGGTAAGTTATTCTTATGTTCATTTGTCAAATGAATGATTAATGCTCTAACCTTCACCTCAGTTGGTACGGAAGTTTGAATCTCACCTTGATTGTGGATGTTTCTTGTGATTGAATCACACTTTTATCTTAAGGTCCCATTAAGCATTTAATTAAGTCACAAATATTATTTTGTCGCATTTATTTAGCTGACTAATGTACTGATCCAGTTCCTTATATTCATTGTGGAGAAATGACAATGGAAATATAAATATTGATTTATAAATTAATTTGTCCAAATCAAACATTCAAGTCAGTCCAACATTGAAAAGAACGCACAATTTTTCTCTAACCTGACTTTTTTCTTTGACTTTTTAATACTTGAACTTGGTTTTGCAATTTGTTCTTGAGAGAATTAAATCCATGGTTTGAAACGTGGGAGGAACCATGTACAATATATCATATTTTTATTTCATGTCATGATTTTAAACAACAATGGCTATAACTTTTCAATACTGATATTTTAACTTTGCATGATTTAATTGGAGATGCACTCCTTATGAACCTATTCGCTTTTTTGAAGGCAATAGGTTTCTTACATTTTCTATAATTTATACTATAAATTTTAAAATTATATATACTTGATATTTTCCTTTTTTATATTTTATAACTAGATTTTTTTAAGTACACAGATTTTTGTTTTTTAAATTTGTAATGTTGGTTGGTTTTTTGAAAAATATAATTAAAAAATAAATATGTTTTACAACTATCTTATTATATGCGTAGCACATCCATTTTTCGACTTTGCGCCATAAAACCCAACCAACCAAACTTGGCTTTACAGAAATCGATTGTTGAATCCAATATTTGTTCATTAATACAAATATGTTCTTTTAAAACTAGGCATTAATAATTGAATTATTTCGGTCTGGATCCTAGTCCGTTGTCTTATTTTGGGTAATAAAGTCAGGCAATTGTTTATCTAGACTGGGATTTTAAAATACACTACTGGCCGTTAAAATTGCTACATCAAGAAGGCGACATGCAATTGATATGCAGACGTGAAATTTATACGAAAGGAAGAAGGCGCTGTGATATGCAAATGATTAGCTTTTCAGCGTATTCAGACAAAGCAGGCGCCAGTAGCGACACCTACACTGTGTTTGAATGAGGAAATTGTTCAGCCGGTTCCTCATACACAAATTGCATTTGAACATTGTTGCCTGGTGAAAAGTTGTTGTGATGCCTTGTGTAAGAAGGACAAATGCGTACCAGCACGTTTCTGACTTTGATAAAGGTCGAGTTGTAGCGTACCGGGATTGCGGTTTATCTTATCGCAGTATTGCTGCTCGCGTCGGTCGAGATCCAATGACTGTTAGAAGAACATGGAATCGATGGGTTCAGGACGGTAATACAGAACGCCATGCGGGATCTCAACGGCCACCTATCATTAGCAGCCGAGAAGACAGACATATTACCCGCATGGCCGTAATGGATCGTGCAACAAAGACAACAAGTGTTTGCACGAACAGTTCGACGACGTTTGCAGTAGCATGGACTCTCAGCTCGGAGACCATGACTGCGGCTTCCCTTGACGCTGCGTCATAGATAAGAGCGCCTTCAATGGTGTGATCAACGACGAACCTGGGCGCACAAATGGCGAGACGTCATCTTTTCAGATGAATCCATGTATTGTGTACAGCATCATGATGGTCGCATCCGTGTTTGGCGGTATCATGGTGAACGCACACTGGCAGCGTGCATTCGTCATCGTCATACTGGCCCATCACCTGGAGTGATGGTATGGGGTGCCATCGGATACACGTTTCGGTCACCTCTTGTTCGCATTGACAGTGCTTTGAACAGTGCACGTTACATTTCTGGTGTGTTACGACCCGTGGCTCTACCCTTTATTCGAGCCCTGCGAAACCCTACGTTTCAGCAGGATAATGCCCGACCGAATGTTGCCGGTATTGTACGGACCTTCCTTGATACGGAACATGTTCGGCTGTTGCCCTGCCCAGCACGTTCTCCAGATCTTTCACCAATAGAAAATGTCTGGTCAATGGTTGCCGAGCGACTGGCTTGTCACCAAACGCCAGTCACTACGGTTGATGAACTGTGGCATCGTATCGAAGCTGTATGGGAATATGTACCTGTACATGCAATCCAATCTCTGACTCAATGCCCAGGCGTATAACTGCTGTTATTACTGCCAGCGGTAGTAATAACAACAGTTATTACTACCGCTGGCACTGATTGGTACTGATTTCTCAGGATCTATCCAGCCAAATGTTTTGAAAATTTAATCACGTGTTATTTCTAGTACAATATATTTGTCCAATAAATATCATTTTGTTATCTGCATTTCTTCTTGGTGTAACAATTTTAATGGCCAGTAGTGTACTTCGTATTTTATAATATTTAAAAATATATTGTAGATATTAGATAGATGTCTATGTTTAAAAATATTGGATTTATGTAACTTTTTTAAAAATCATGTGTGGTATTTTAAACATTCTTAACACAAGAGAATTTTTTAGAATTTGTAAGAAATATATTCATGGAAAAATCTAGTCCATAAATTGTTAAAATTTTTTTTTTATCTAAATAAATTGTAATAGTGAGCAAAAACGAAAAGCAAAAAAGGAAAAGCGTACAACATAGTCTGATTGAATAATTGTTTTTGAAGAATAAAACGATTCAAAATTAATAAATATGACCTGATTCAACATCCTGTTGCATTTGTTTAATTAAGAATTGTTTCATTATGTTGTGGTTAACGTTAATATAATTAATCTTAAAAAGAACTGCTTACGGACGGGTTAATGTACGTTTCTGACAGTTAACAATAGACAGATTATATTAAAACCAACATAATTCTATAAAATTAACTGAATAACGCGTGGTACAGGAATGATAAATCCTCAGAATCTTTAAAAATCATTTTGAGTTGTTTTCCTAAATATTAATAAAAGAGAGAATGTAGAAATTTTTCACTAAAGAAAAATGCCTTTTAAAATGCAATGGAAGAAAATTTTAACAATAGTAAGCTTGAAGTGTAACACTAATTTTTGCTTTTATCTTCTATTTCTTATTTGAAATGCAATATATATCAATGCGCTGCAATGGAAAAGTTGAGGAACTTTTAATCTATGGAATCATCAATTACTGAAAATGAGGAAGTTATTGAAATTAGAACACAAGAATTTCTACTGAAAAACAAAGATTATTTTGCTTGAAAAACTACTAAGATCTAACTGGGTAAACATTAAGCTTAAAACTCTTATTTAACAAAAAATTTTTACTATCCTATCAGTTGTCTTATGTGAATCAGAAACATGATATTTAGGTAAAAGGTATTTTGAACTCTTAATGATATGGTAAGGGAAAAAATAGTTCGGAAGAATTTTGGTCATGATTTTTAATTTTGTGATGATGGATATATTACAGGATTAGAATATATGTACATAGAAATATGTGATAAATATAAAAACAGTAGACTTTTTTGTTACAATTATAAAGAAAGAAATAGTTCTAATGATGGGGATGTATTGAGGATGAAAACAAGAAAAGTTTTAGGTTAGAAAATACCAGACTTAGATGTAAAGAACAAATAGAAAAAAGACTTTAAATTGTTTAGATTTAGTAAGTGCGAATAAAAAGAAACCAACAAAAATAATATTCAAGAATTTTTAAAGAGAAAAAGGTTCTCGTTACGAGACAAATGAAAACAAAACAAGCGTCTAGTCGAAAATTTATTAGTTTAAAATCTGCATAAAATTGTTTTTCTTGTATGCGTTCGAAATAACATTTTAATCTATTGGGCATCTGTAGAAGTTTTGAGTTCTCTTCTGCAATTCTGATTTGTATAATTTCTGTACAACTGCTTAAAGTATGAAATTTGAGAACTGGTATCAAGTGTTGCGTTTATGTAAATAGTAAATTTAAAGAGAAAAACGAATATTTTGTAATTTATATTACAGTGGCTCATAACTGGAATCAATAATACTTAGCAACTGTTAGTTCAATACAAAATAAATTAGCAACTGTTAATATTACATAATGATGACAAGAAAGAAAAAAAAATGTCACTTTAACATTAAACTTTGATTGAATCAAATCTAAATTTTATTGAAACTTAATAAATGCAAGATCAAATTACTCACTAAATTTGTTTTCATTTGAGTAGTATCAATGCAAGATACTGATTTCCATTTACTTTGACGTTTTAATTAATTGGAATAGTTGAACATTTTTTTCTAGCTTTGAATCTGTACATACACTAAGTAGATTGATAAATCCCTATATTAGTTCAAAGTGCATTCTTCTTTAGCAGAAATGACCCCCTTTTCTAGGCTAGTTCAACGCACATGTTCTTGATTTCATTATCATGAAACGATACTGCCATTTATCATTTATCCTATTATCATGTAATTCATCTTTGTTAAGACATCATAAGATATAATATTATAAGCTCTCAAAAAGATTTTGGTCTATTGAATCAGGTTATTTTCCTGAAATAAAGTTAGGCCAATTCCAAATTGTTACAAGAAAACAAGTCATGTTGAAATGTTTTGTCACATATTTCTATGAATGGAACAATCCTATTGATTAACTATTCTATGCATTTAATTGAATTCATCAAGTGTGCATTTAAGAAGGGTTAAGCTTGAAGCTTCGCACATTTGTTGAGAAAAAAACTCTAAAACACTTGCTTTTAGAGCAGTATTTTATAGCTGAATATGAGCTGGGGCAGTAGAATTTCCACTTCACTTCGTCTAACTATTCTTGGCTCTGTACAATTAAACGCATTTCATTACTGAAAATTACCTTCCAGCCGTCAACTGTCCATGATAATTATTTTTTGGTTCATGATAAGTTTTTTTCCATCTTTTCTGAATTTGAAAAATAATTTTTACTTTTTCTGGTTTTTATACAACTATTTTTTAGAAGTTTCTTCTGTTCATTTGAAACATTCACTTCAATACCATGATCCAATAAATCCTTTGGACTGTCCATAAATATTTGTCTTGAATTAATTTTGAGTTTTATCAATTCTCGGAATAGTTTTCAGTTCGAGCCTACACGTTCCTTTCATAATTAAAGACGATAATCTTGAACATTTAAATATTCTTAAAATTTTAAAAATAAATGATTGTCAAAACCACTTGACGAAAATAAATTTTTTTTCTCGCTTTGCTTCTTTGCTTGCAATAAACTTTTTTCTTCAAACATTCTCTCCAAAATACTTGAAGAGTAGAAATTTAGAAGCAAAATTTCTTACTTAAAATGAATTTTGTGATAATATTGTTATTGTAAATATACGAATTTTGTGGATGAATACAATTTGTGATACATGAAAACATTTGTTTACTTTATAAATTTATGATTCTAAACCATAAAAATATTTTCTTTGATTGAATTTTAATGATGAAATCAAGCTTTTCTTCTTAAATTGGATATAGAATAAATTAAATTCTTTAGCATGAGTTATATATTTAATATTTTTACATCCTCTCACTGAAAAAGACTGTGAAAATAATATTTAATAATATAAAAAATGAGCTATAAGTGATTAAATTGAAATTAAAAATAGGGTTTTATCGTTGATCAATGTTTAATATAAGTAACTTATAAAATTATTGAGAAAATTGCAAATATAATATTTATACCTAAACAAAATATTTTATATTAAAATTCAGGTTTATTTCTAAAAGTTTGGAAATGCGAATGAATAAAAATTGGAGTGACATAGTTTGATATTAGTGAATTTCTTACTTTTCTTCTCTTGGTGATCAATGTGATAATAAAATTGCAGTTCTCTTATGGACGGCAATGTTTTATATCGTTATTTCCTGAAACATCAAATGCAAGACCCACTGAGATTATGCGTACCGTTTAAAATTTAATGCAACATTATGTTTTAACCATATTTGAGCATTAAGTTTGAAAGACTATGAGAAAAATTTGGGCAGACATTCCCAGATAGAAATCAAAGATTTATAGTCTATATTTAACTGAATATATTGAGAACAATTTATAAAGCCAAAACACATGAAAAGGCAAATTAACAATCATGGTTTCAAACAATACAGTTGTATATTTTATACTTTTTTTCACACAGTATATGTCGTTCCAGAATTTGAAAATCTAACGTAAAATTTGTGACA
Organism: Latrodectus elegans; assembly: GCA_030067965.1. Classification (NCBI taxonomy): domain Eukaryota; kingdom Metazoa; phylum Arthropoda; class Arachnida; order Araneae; family Theridiidae; genus Latrodectus; species Latrodectus elegans. Next base: position 74,170,923 of record CM057813.1, on the reverse strand, counting down.
TACTTAAAATATATTAAATTTATATCAAAAACTGAAAAATATTTGCGTAAGGTATTATAGGGAAATGTTATTGTACCCAAATAGAATAAAAATCTTACATTTCGGCAAAGTAATTTCCACTTTTCCGTTACATAACATAATGGAATTTTAATTCCGAAATTCCAAAAAGCGATTAAAATTATATTAACAGAATCCTTAACACAAAGAAGAATGTTTTTTCATTAAAATATAAATTTAATTGTTTTATAAATTATAGAGTACAAAATCAAAACCTCAACAACTGATGATGGTAATCATAAGGGAAACCATGCTAATCAGTCAATTTATGGAAAAATAAGCACTTGAAATATATATTGAACGCATTAAATCACTCAATCATAAAAGTGAAAACATAAAGTAAAATCTGTGTATTTTAGTTGAATGTTCCACTTATTTTATATAATCTGTCATGGAATTTGGACGTATCAAAAAATTATGTACTTATTTAAGAGGAATTACAAAATCTAAATCAAATCAAATCAAATGAAATAAAAATTGAAAACTAAAAAAGTACTACAGAAAATATAAACAACTCATAATTTTGAGTAAAAGTAAATTTTTAAAATCTGTATTAAGCAATCGTAATCTCCCATGAAGGTGTATTGCATTTTGATAGAAAATTCCACATTTTTCATGCACGATTTAATTCAAGAATATTTCTCGTATAAATCTTGAAAAAAGTATTCACACAAAAGTATCTTGTGACAATTTGCCAATCATTTTAAGTTCATTATATTACAGTTTAATATCTTAAGTAAAAGCAGAAAATTCTAGGATTCTAATGAATTGGTATCAATTGATCATAACCATGACTGAGTTTTGATTCTTTATTTCATTTGCTTTTTCATAAAGTTTTAAGAAAAACCTGTTAAGAAAAGTTCTGATCAGGTTGGCACATAGATAGACATATATGAATATGTATAACATCAAATTTGCTGTCTATCTACTTTCTTATAATAGAATTTTTAAAAAAATGTTTATTATTTTATACAATTTTATAACAATTTTATCCACTGCGGGAAACTCCGTCTTTCCGTTTTCCCAAAATGAAGCTTATTGAAAAGACAGTACAGGTGGGTTGAAAGGGAGTCTCGATTTCAGTATCTAATAATTTCGTAATAGAACTTTCAATGGTTTCATACAGTATTCGATTTGTTTTCAGCCTATCATTTCGTGGTGTTTTGCACGAAATGATAAGCTTATTTTTTTCCCAAATAATATAATTTTTTTCCCAAACTACAATTTTTTTAAAAACGTATGTAGGTGTATGTTTTCGTAGTTATGGTTCAGCCAGCTCTGATAATACATACATACACATGTTGTATATATATATATATATATATATATATATATATATATATATATATATATATATAATTTGAATATACAACTCAATTTATACTGCGAAAGGATATAAAATTTCTCATCACATGAAGAAAAATTAGCTGACAATATGAGCATTGTTTTTTTATATTAGATTAATATATCGGTAGGCAAAATCACTTGTAACATTTATAAAATCTATGAGCTGTCATAAGCAGGTGTTACGGAATTTTCTGCCATCAAAGAAACTCTTCTTTTTAACGTAAATCTTTATTTTTTCTGAAAGTTATTTTTCTCTTTCTTTAAAGATCATATTTTTATTTTCCGAACATGAAATTTCTTTAATTTATTGAGAAACTTTCTAGAAAAAATAAGAAGTAGTGGCATAAACTGCAGACATATTGTTTCAGCAGAATCTATGGTAGGAATGTGATCAATGCTATCGAGGAAATTCTCTTATATAGCAAAAATTTAGAAGAATGAAATAATGGTAAAATATTTAGTTTTTTACCTTTCCGAGGGAGAAAATTGGAGCGTTATGGTTTAAATAAAAAATTACTCGCTTTTATTTGCTTATGTATTTTGCTTTTCAAAAAATTAAGGTAATCCCTCTTTATTGTTGAGTTTAAGGTTCCTGAAAATTGTGTTTTAACTTAATATTCAAGCAACTTGTATAAAATCTTAATACATAGTTAGATAAAAGATTTGTTTATACTTTTTTCACATGTGATGAGCAGATTATATCTGAAAATATGATCATTGTACGAATTTAAGAAGTGTTACTAAGTTTTTAATGGTTTTACATCAATTTTACATCGGGGTAGAAATAGGCAGTCAAATATATATATATATATATATATATATATATATATATATATATATATATATATATATATATATTGCAAGTAAATAATCAAAAAATATATGTTACTGATATAAGAAATAATAGAAATTTTCACTGTTTCTTATTGGTGTTAAAGAAGACAAACATGGTTTACTTGCATAACATTATTCATATACTGAAATCACAACACCATATATAGTTGGAAGTGTAAACAGATATATTTATTTATTATGTTTTTATGGTATGCTGTTATAAGGTATCAAATAAAGTATAATGTAATTAGATTTATATTATGTTTTACTATATATTGTGGCTTATCGTGAATTTTTTAAGCTAATGTAACACACTAGTTAATAAAGGAAAATTAATAATACTATTGATTATCTATTACAAACATTAGACGAAATAAAGTTTTCATGATAGAAAACATTTTTCAGCTGTGATATTAAAGTTCCCAGAAATCACTCGTATATGAAATATATATATTTTTACAAATTTAGGTTTCCATAAATAATCTGAATTTCCGTAGATTCATCTTAGAAACTTAAGCATTATATCACTTTTCTATTAGTTCAACATGAAGATCAATCAATCGCCAGAGAATGGGGTAAAGTTTTCGCAGTGAAAAGACTTTACACTATTATATAGCTCAGATAATGCTCATGAATTTTAAACCACAGTGACATATCTGTTTGAATTTATTTGTCAGCAACCATAAGTATATGAAGAATTCAAGTATGTACTCGATTGGTTGTGGAAGAAAATCTTTGAAGCACGTTGCTGTCACCTTTTATATTTTATGTGATTTACATATGGTGTTGAGTCCATGCTATAAACTTTATTTTAAACACTAGTTAGTACAATTAAATTATGAAATGCAGAGCTTCCTTACCATTATCTATTTCTTTCAATGTTAACCGTAATTTGGGGAATTTCCTATTTATAAAATCCATATCCTATAAATCCATTGCATCTTTCATTGAATTTTAAAATTGTAAACTTTTCATCAGAAAATTTCAAATATATAATACCAATTGCAAATTTTGCAAGTTTACCTTGCAATTGAATTTTAGATAACCCTTTACACTTCCTTCCTCAGTGGCACGACAGCTCCCGGTATGCTCTTGTCTTTTGAAGAATTTTTTTTCCCAAACTTCTCTATTTTTAGCCATTGTTTTCCAAATGATTACTCTTAATCCCTTTGGTAAATATTCAAAGTATATAAGCTTGGGTCAACATTCAGCAACTGCACCAATTGCCTGGTTAAAAACATTTCCTGTGTTGAGCGTTCTTTGTTCATTATAATAACAATACTAGTCTAGTTATTTATTTTTATATCTGACCTATAATTTTTGGTATTTTATGTATTTAATGACGTCGGAGTCTTTGAATATTTTGAATTATATATAGAGAGTTAGGTACTAATACAAACATTTGAAAAATAAAGGTATTGATGAAAAAATATATATATATACTAAAAATATTTTCCCACAAGTTAGTAAGTATATGCATTCAATATAGTAAAACGTTCAAAACATCGTTAAAGAATTATTTATTTAAAAATAAGTTGTATTTTGGAAGAAAACCAGATTTAACAATCATAATGGTATGCTAAATCTTTCAGAGGAAATATCACTAATGTAAGAATAAAGAAAAAACTGCAATTTTTTATCCAAGATGGTTAAATTGCCTCTAATATTTTCAACGAGAAGAAAAAAAAACGTAGAAATTTTAAGCCACTGACTAAAAGCAGTTGTTCTAAAATTCTAAAAGGGATGAAAAGAGTCGAGAATTATTGCCATTTTTCTTGTAATATATAAAAATTAATGTATACTTTTAGAGTACATATATATATATATATATATATATATATATATTATATATATATATATATATATATATATATATATATATATATATATATATATATATATATATATATATATATATATATATATATATATATATTATATATATATATATATATATAAATTCCATAAAAGAATACTAAATTTATAAGAAAGCGATTCTTAAAATTAAGCTGTTATCTAAAATTCTAAAGTCATTCTCTAAAATTAGAAGTATATAAATACATATTTTTGGAACACAATATATATTTTTTAACTGTATTTGCTTCAAAAATTATATAATAATATACTTTTCTTAGGTAAGTCTTTAGCTTAATACATAATGTTTATTCATAGTTTAGTAATTCATTCCTTTTTCAAAGACAATTTAAATTAAAATTCCAATGTGTTAAACTCTGTCATATTTATATATATATATTTTATTAAAAAGACATCCCCTAATTGAAATTGATGTGCCATAGTTTGTAAAGTGACATTCATTCAATTTTAATATGATTAAGGTAATTTCATGAAAGTTGAAATTAATCTCAGTCGAATTTTAATCCATGTAAAAGGAAGCTTATAAAGTTGAGGCATCGCATTAAGTTTCCTCACTACATTTTGAGATAGCGAGTGAGTGACATTAAATGAGTGCTTTTAAAGTTGTTAACTACAATATCTCATTTAGTGAACTATATTTTTAATTAACTGAAAATGATAATTAATAACTTAAATATATAACGTCTTTAAATGTTTTAACAACTAAAAATTTAATAGTTTTATAAATTTCAAATAATATTTTAATATTTAATTTGAACTAAAATGAAAATTTAAATTAACAAATGGCTTTTTAAATTTAGCTTTATATATATCTCAAAATACTATAAATTATAATATTTTAAATAATACAATCATGATATAAGTTATTAATTCTAAGTAATTGTTATTAAAAATTATTGTATTAAATTAAATAAAAATAGGGTTAAATTTTTTCAATAAAATATTATTATTCATTATTTACGATTTTATATGAACTCTTTTTTAGTGTTTTAGTTTTGAAATCATTTCTGTAGTCATTTAATAGTTTATTTTAAATTGTTTTTAAAAATTAACAATTCGTAGTGTGACACAAGAAATTTTGTGTTAAATATACTTTGAAAATTTTAACAGTCGATAAATACCAACTATTAAGGTTTTCAAAGTTTTTTAAATTTATTTATTTGATGAGCGTAAGTTAATGAAGACAAGTTTTTACGAAATATGTGCTTGGTTACTTAAGTAGACTATTTAGAGCATAGTTGAATTATTAAAAAAAAAAAATCAATTTCCACACTTTACTAATTGTAGCTAGAATTTTTACATTCCAACATTTAGGTGATAAATGTGCTTAATTTCGACAAAGTCACACTTTCTTCTTTTAAGCCACAAAATAACACGTGAAAAAAATTCGCCAAGAGTCTTAACAATTTTAAAACTCAAGAAAAAAGTTTGAATCACTGGTACTTGAAAAATCTAAGACATTTGATCTTTGCCAAGAAATCAAATGTTAGATCAGTGTACAAATCATTGCATCAGTTAAAATACTGAATATGTGTAAAAAGCGAATATATATGAAATATATAAAGTGAACAGTTTTATCTTTTCCATTTCTGATGCAGAATTAGAAATGTTGAAAACTAAATTTATTGCTTACATTACATATCATCACTCCTTCTGCTTAAGATTATAACACTGATATTTATTATTTTCATCAAAATCAATTATATGATGTTATTTATGTAATAACGTATCATCTTATAACTCAAATGTCTTTTAAATTCTTGATGTAAAGAAAATAGATGATATGTGAACGATTCATATTTGTATTTATATAGTCAAACGAAATTATTTGTTTTTAGTTGCTAGAGGTATATATCAGAGAATATTATCTATTAATATAACCATATAGATAGGAATATAAGTATATTTCAATCTAGTTTTGTTATACAAGTAACTAAATATAATTAGTGAAATTTATTCACATTAATTTTGTAATGTCATGTGTGAAGGTTAAATTTTTAGAAATTTTTAAGTGTAGCGGAAAAAATATTTTATTCCCCCATATTTCAAAAATTTTAATTCCGTTTAAGAAAAAAATATTATTTCAGTATTTCGGTGAGAGAGAAAGCATTGGAGAGAGACAATTCTAAGAAATATTTACTTTCTAATGAGTTTAAATGTGACTAATCATTTTCCATTCATATGTTCAATATATGTTTAATCTTAAATTGAATGTAAATCTATACAAAATGCCGTGAAAAATAATCCACATATTTTATAGATAGTAATTGATAACTTATATTTTGTAAAAAAAGTTTGAAGGATATTACATCATTCATTGAGAGTGTTAAAATGTGTTCACAAAAAGACATAGTTTTAGTAATTTAAATTCACAAAAGATGTATAGTTTTAGGGGGAGATATTATGCTGTGAATATTTATGTTTTTGATATATGGGTTCCTCTATTGTAATTTAATTTTAAATAACATTTTCATGATGAAGAAGAAACAGTTCTACATTACTTCCGTAACTTGTCACGTATTAAAGAAGCTTTCCCATGTTTCTAAAATTTTAATTGAGTTCACCAAAATTCGTAAAGAAGATAAAAAATAGTTGAAGGAAAGAAAACTTTTCAATATTGAGTATTACTTGCCCAAAATTAGTGATTTTAAAACATTTATAAGGAAATTTGTCAAATGCAAATATTAAACATTTGATGGTTGTATAGTTTTTGTACAAATTATGTGTTTTTTGTTAATATATATTAAGTGTATATACTAATGGTTATATTATTAATGATGGTAAATCTCATTCATGAAGATTCCATGAATATTATTTTAAAATCATATGTATACGAACAACTTTACTATTGTTAACGGAATTTTTTACAAAATTTGTTTTAATATATCTATGTGCTTCAAATGATATTAGTTTTTCGAAAAAAAATTACATTAAAAAGAAAGCTCTTGATATTACGGAATCGAAACAGAGGCAATGATATCTCATTGCCCCTATTTTCGGTTTAAAAGCAATGATATTTCAATTTAACATCAGTGATAACAAATTTGAGGAAAACTTGGTGTTTTGAAATTAATTTCATTAAGTTTTATACAGCAAAAGAATTCAGTGCACTATGAATGGGCCTTTAAAAATACTTAGAATGATAAAAATAAAGAGATGATAAATGATTTCTTGGAGAGGAATATATTATTGTTAATTCACATAACTGTTGACTAAATATTCACACGTATATTAAGCTAAGCTAACATTTGAATAAATATTATTCTGGGTTCAATACCCGTTAAGAGCATGGGTGTTTGAAATCACTTGGAATCAAATGTAAAATCTGATCAAATTAATGTGAGAATAAAGATTGTTGAGAAACAGACAAAAAATGTATAAATTACTTGAAAATAAGCTTGTTGAAATTGTTTCCATAATGAAATTTCAAAACAAAAACATAATGTTAATCATATGATCATAGAGATGCAATCTTTTAAAGTTAGGTCGATTATTCAGATCGTGAGTTGAAAGTATGGGGAATCAACATTGACCATTATTACACAAAGACTTTTAATTTTAATTACCTTGAAACACCTATTTTTCATTTAAATTCTAAAACTAGATTTAAGAAGAATGAAATGTATTGTTTTTTCTTAGTATACACTTTAGGTTTTATATTAAGGATGAATTTATAAAGTTAATAAACAGTTAAAAAAACAAAGTAATGGGAAAACTCTACATTTTTTTGTATATAAAAATTTTAAAAAATATGCCTAAATTTATTTGAAATGAATTTTTACGAAAGCGCGCGTTACACGTAACCTACGAAGACGATAACAGCTTTTCGTGTTTGACGGTTTATTCCAAGGCTTTCAATATAAGGAATTCTACAGCTGACAAAAAGGCAGCTAGTGATGTAGTTCCAAAGTAGAAAATCTTTTAATGAATGCATTTTTTGTGTCAATATATTCTACAAGGTTTTAAAAAGAGATACCAATAAATCGAAATTTTTTCGATTTTCACTTGATTACTATTTTTGATGTTTACTTAAAGTACATTATCAAATCCAACAGTGACAAGCAAATAAATTAAAAGTTCATCTGCAAATATGGTTGGTTTTTAATATAAATCATTGAAAAAATTTACATATTGAATGAATGATTTTAATTTCTAATTATTTTGGGAGAAAATAACATGGAAATTTGATCAAAATTCTAGTGTAACGTTTTAAGAGATTTTAGAATAAGGCCTTCATTGCAAGCTAAAAATTTAGGATAAAACTAACTGAGGGTAAAAATTAATTATAACAGAAACTTTCGTGTATAATAAAAGCTAATATCAAAAGTTTGATGATATACTTATTATCCATGTGATTATGATTTTGGCGAATTCTTATTTTAAGAATATGTAATAAGAAGAAATCTATTCAATAAATCTAAATGTGGGTAATGAAGTTGTAAATTTTTTATAGAAATCCCTTTCTTGTTTAAATGTTTTGCTTATCTTCTGCAGAAATATATTTTACCTGAAAGAGAGAGAGATACACTTAATCTAATTAAAGATATACACAATTCAATTTGCTAAAATGTTTTTGTGTTATTTTTGGCAAAAACGATAAAAAAATAAATCGTAAAGTAAAAAAAAAAATTTTTTTTCATTTTATCTTGGTATGATTTACTTTAGTATGTTATACACTGAAACCCGATATTTAAAGAAAATTGTTGACATTTTTTTATACTTGGAATGTAATTTGCAAATTTCTATGATATTTTCATATATATTATTAGCTTAGTGAAGAACACTTAAATACTTTTATCTTTCGTATTTTAATTTCTTTTGTAATCAAAATGCAAATAAAATAATTTCTGATTAATATTTTAGTATTAAGTTCACTGATTTTATTCATCAGAAATTGCAGCTAATTAATACTTGCAGTAAATATCACTAAATTAATTAAATGTTAATTGTTTGCGTTAAAACACTTATAAAACTTATTGTGTTGCTGAAATATGTAATATAACTTTACTTTTAATTTGATTTTTCTTGAGGCATTTTTGAAATTTTACAAAATATTTCTTAATTTAAAAACATGATTTTTATCTTTTCTCTATTCATGTTTATATTTTTCAGAAAATTGCTGATATTTATTAGAATCATGATTTTATGATATACATATATAAAAATTTGCATTAATATTTATTGAAAAAGTTAAAATGTTTACTACCTAACATTATTTATTTACCAATATTTCCTTATGTGAAAAATCAAATTTATTTTACTAATCTTATTAATAAAACATCAGAAAATGAGTTATAACTTCGTTATAAAGTAAATCGAAGTAGCTTTCATAATTGATGTAGTATGATTCATAATGTATTTTCTTCATTCCAATTATAAATCTTGGTAATTATTATGATTAAGTGAACATCTTCACTGGGAAAGTTATATAACTGCTTGAAAACTGTTTAATATGAGAAAAATATGAGTTTATATTTTTTATATAATAGGAATAAAATTTTTTGCAAAGTAAAGTACAATAAATATTTTATATTGAACGATTAAATTATATTTATTATTTTCCCTATTGAAATTATTTCAAAAAGTGAAAAAGCGAGATATACCTCGAATAAAGTCATGGAAGAAAATAAAAATGAAAATAAACCACTTCTCGCATTTTTATTAACTTTTTGAAGCGGTTTATTTTCATATTATGTTTCCGGTTTTAAATGAAGACCATAAAATATGCAATAATATAGTCTCTTATCTTAATGTTCTTTTTAAAATAAGAGGAAAAACCATTTTATTAAATTCATTTCCAATTCAGATATTCAGGAATTATTTTATGTAAGTTGAAAATACTTTACTCTGTTAAATTTTTCAAGTTTTATCTGTAATTTAAAAATATTTTAACAGCATGTTTTCCAAATGATATAAATAAAGATGAATTTTTTTTTATAGACAAATTCTTTATGGACAAATTCTTTCCTTATTATAGTTATTATTAAAGAAATTGGAAACATGAAAATTAGAAAAGTATATATTTTTATAATTTTGGAAATCGCTAAATCTTTTTATTGAATATTTCGTTATTTTACTTAAATAATTGCTTAAAATTTTTTATGTATTTGATTAATGTTTCAATTTTGTATTAATCTATATAAACATGCATTTTAAAATTACAAGACTGCATAAAATATCACATTTTTTAAAAGTATAGTGACTGAAATGAATAATTTCTAAAATCTTGAAGGATATGCAGCAATTGAAATAAGTGAGGCTTATTAAAAAGTCATTAAATAAATAATTTTAATCAGTTGTTCACAATAAATAATTATTTGAAGTTTCTTATTAATGAATATAAAATAAGCTATACATTGTTTAAAAATCATTTAATATTCTTTTATCAAATTTGCATGTAATTTAACTTTGCATAATAAAGAATGAAATGATAATATTATAAGTTATATACTTATTTTTATATGAAGAAATTCATGATATCTACTATCGAAGTTAAAAATTTTGATGCTGAAAAGCTGGGGAATATTGAATAATTAAGATCTTTTAAATTTTCGAAAACTGCTAACATTTTAAAATAGATACAGATTTTTATGTAAAAGATTTAAGTGGAAGAATAAACTATTATCCCACGGTAATATACAAATCTTCAAGGTTTTAATGAATTCTAAATTATATCTTTCCGTAAAATATTATAAAAAGGCTTAAACTTATTCATATGCAACAATCTAGCACATTTTAAGATGGAATCTAATATCGTTCTTTGGAAATTAAAAATTATAGACTGTTAAGGCATCATAAAAAGAGACTGCAGTGAGTAATGGAGTTTCTGACCTAGAATACTATTTGAAATACCATACTCGAATACCTAGAATACTATTTTTTCAATGAAAAATATCAATTTCATTGGATAGAATGGTAAAATTTATTATTGGCTTAATTTACGAATGGAACTTCAGTGTTTTTTCTGGTGGTAAATGGTGATGGTTCTGTGATAATGTATAGATTTCTTGCTTATAGTATAAAACGTAACTTGCAAAAACGTTTTGGAAAAATAGATTCTAATTATTATTAAAAATATTTTTAGTAATATTTTATATTTTTTGGTTCCTTTTTAGGAAGGTCAAATTAAAAATTTTTATAAGAAAATATATCTAAATTATTCAAAACAAAGAATCGAGTCTTAAGACTGAATAACTCATAATCATAGATTCATAATCAGATCTAGTTCTACAGAAAATTTATGCACTTATTTAATGTATGTAAATAACTCTTAATATGATTCAATATAAGAACTGAAAGTAATTATCGTGGATGAATGAAATAAGATTTCCAAATCTTTTTTTATAAATAATAGATAAAAATTAAGTAAAACCTTTTCTAGTATGTCATTTTCAAAGAATAAAAATATATTGTTGATTAGATCAGAGGGTAAAATAATTGTATCGTCTATAATGTAAATTTTCGCATCATTATTTTCTCAAATAGTATGTAATTCGAGAAAATAACGATAATTTTTTCAAACAGTTCACAAATTGATGAAAATAAAATTTACAGAAATTCCTTTGGAACTAATAAACTTGTTAAAAATGTGGTGTTAATACACAAAGAATATTTATTTACATTTTTTCTTGAATTCACACTTTCATGTGTTTGGCGATTCTATTCTATTTTAAAAAGTATTTCAATTCTCTGAACATGGCTATCTTATTCCAAGTTAAATTTTCAGAATTGCTAATCAATCAAAAGTCTCGTTTTCAATTTTATAGATTCAATTTTACTAGATTCGCAGTGCAACTCATTATGGCAATTTATTTTCTTTTTAAATGTAAGAAAATCACAAAATTATTGATGCAATGTCTTTTGAGATGCTTCTTACCATTAGCTCTCTCTGTTTCAAATAACACCCAGATTGAACATTTTATTAATACCATGATGGCATTTCTTAATTAGAATAAAATCCATTAAAGCTATAACGAAACAACTTCATTGATATTCAAAATAGTCCATTATCTTTTAATTCATGACAAATGTTTCTACTGATTAAATGAACAATATGCATTGTAGCCTTTATTATCACTTATTAAAATATTAATAAAAAATGAAATATGTATTTCATGTAATGAAATAACTCAATGTATTATTTATTATATGCAAATTATGTATGTCAACTTGAAAGATGATTTCAGATGAAATTTAATTGATTAAAACGTTATTTTTTTCTGCAGAATTTGCTTAGGAAATTGTATAAAGATGTCTGTTTGCAAATACTAATTCATTGATTAGAAATTTTTTTTTATCTTATTTGGTATACAAAGTGTCTAGACATCAGTTAAAACATAAATGAAATAAATCCGTCTGATAATATCTTTTAATTATTAAAATAAATTGCTGTAATATATTTTAGAAAAGAGTGTCAGTTATAAGCATGTAAAAGAAATTTGCTTTGATAAATTCTTTGTTCATTCACAGAATATTTCTATGCATCTTCAAATTGAATATAAGGCTAATGAAGATGAAGAATAAAATTTTATTAATAAGGAAATTTTTATTACTGAATTAATTTTTTTTATTCTTAAGAATTTCATGACGAGATTAAAAGATATTTCATGATTTATTATCATACATTAAATTTGCAATTTTGAATTCTTATTGAGATTTTATGAATTTAATTAAAAGGTAATTATAATTCTCAGGATTATGTACATTACTTTTTCAAACTTCCTTGTGATATCATATATTATTAAATTTAGATGATTTACAGGTGCCTTAAAATCTAATATTTTTCTGACAAAAGTTATCTAGAACATTGTAACTTTCATAAATTTTCAGGAAATTTCCGATTTATGATTTTTAAAAGTAAATATTCAATTATACTCAAAATTAAATATAATTTTAGTAAGAAAAAAGTAATTTTAATTTAGAAAATGAATTCACAATAAATATTTGATATTACTATTTTATACTAAAATCTCTTATTTCTTTCATAAAAATAACACAATAATTTACTTATTATTCGAAGAAATTATTTTAGATGTTTATACTGCATATTTGCCCAGTCATTCAGTCTTTTTTTATACCTAATAGAAAACAAAATAGAGAGAGATGACGTTTTTATATTTTAATTTGTAATATAAAGAAATAAACACGACAGTTTATTGTCAATGTAAAGATTATATTTTATTATCTTCTAAACATATTTGGCTATTTTTAATATCAAGAGATTTCACAAAATAGCAATTTAAATACTTCCTTTCTCTTAAAGAAAAAATTTCTATATTTTAAACATTTTCAATTTGTAAAAATGTCTGTCGCGTTTCTCTCTCTCTCTCTATATATATATATATATATATATATATATATATATATATATATATATATATATATATATATATATATATATATATATATATATATATATATATATATATATATATATATATATATATATATATATATATATATATATATATATATATATATATATTTAGTATTATAAATTTAATTAAGCTGATAGTAATTTTTTAATAGCCTTTTATACGTTGAGTTGAATTAATATAATTTGATTAATTTGTGACTAAATCACTCAAAAAACTTCAAACATTTCAGTTTATTAAATTACTTGATTTCATTGATTAATGTTTACTATCATCTTAATATGTTCGGATTAAAAATATGTTTTTAAAGCAACATTTTTCTTCATTCCGAAAACTTTAAAAATAACAATTTTAAAATCATAAAAGTGCTTATTTCAAAATAAGCTATAATATCCTTATTTATAACGATTTTTCAGATGTTACACCCCCCCCCCCAAAAAAAAGTCAGAAAGTTTTTTCTTCAGTTATTAGTTAACCTTATTTCCATATTAACATTAATGAATTGCTCTTAAGCAGTATATATATATATATATATATATATATATATATATATATATATATATATATATATATATATATATATATATATATATATATATATTAATTAGTACTAAATACAAGATAAAATTAATGCTGAAAAAATGAATAGTAAATCTTCTGCTTAAATCCCCACATGTCAGTCTCTATCAGTTCTGTCACTCTACATCCGATATTTTAACATTTTCTGTTACCTTTATTTTTCATTTATATAAAGCCACTAAAAAGTTCTATCTTTGCATCATCAGGTAGGAAATCAAATAAAACGATATATATTGGTCTTAAAAAGTGTGATATGAAGCAAAATATTTAAAGCAGTGTTAGAAACAGGTCAGTAGTTCACAGGAAATCAAAGTTCATAGAAATAGTCGTCTCCTCTCCCAACTAAATTTTACTTGGTTAGGAATAGAATCTATCTGGGATTGGATGATAGAATTGGCCAACAAATTCTATGTTGATTCAGGTTTATGTCGATATATATTGATGTTAGTAGCTAAGGAATCGTAAATGAGCCTGTCTACAAGCAGCCCATGATCAGGTGTTTTCAGTAAATGAATCGTTTAGAAACCATACAGGCTAAGACAACTGTCGAATAGACTCTGTGGAAGAAAGTCAGAAAACATGACGTGCAGTATTTTCGCTTATATTATCTTGTTAAAGATTCTATTTTCTAACCCACAAAGATAGGATCTAATCAATTGCATTACGATACTCTAATATATGGATCATTATTTAAATTAGTATTGATCCGTCATAGAGTATTACATTTTAATGTGTGTCATGTTCACAGGGGTTTCTTAATCCCCACACCATGAACAGACCCCTTTAAGAAAATCGAATTCAGCCAAGTGACAAGGATTCTTCTTGGAGTTTATTGGTGAATACGAGAATCAAAATGATACTTTTAAGATCTGAAAAGTCGACGTTGCATAAATTCTGTATTCAATTTTATTGTTGGGAACTATCTCTCCTGTTTTTAGGTAGCATTTTGAGGGGAAGACAAAATAATGATTAACCTTTTGTTGACTGACTGGGATGTTCCCAGACGACGAGCGGATACTAGAATGAACTGGAAAAAGTCATTTTCTGACTAATGGCTCTTTGATGCAGTTGTACGGTCTTGAAAGGCCGATCGCATTATATGTCTGTTCCATCGATTGCTTGTCACTTGAAGTTGTTGAGGTCATATAAGCTTATAGTTCAATATAACTCTCAGTAAACCACTAATTTCATACTTACATGAAACTGCTTAAAGTTTGACTTGCGTGAATTGCAGTATCACGATATTATAATTCACTCTACTCCAATACCACAGCTTTGGAACTTCAGACTGGCCTTGACTGTTTGCACGTTAGGAGAGTTTTTGCTACTTTGGTTCTTGGTGAAAGGTTACTACGTAGGGATAGTTTTTGGACTAACTATAGACCAAGCACTCTGAGACTAAAAACACAACGAATAGCACTCCAAGTAATAGAGCCCTTACAGCCAGACCCCCTGTCTTCCCAGGTATGCTGAAATATGCCATTCCTTTCTCCGACTTTGTCCTTCCTGTCCAGAAGGGAGTCTCTTCTCAGGTAGAAATCAGGGCTGCTGCTCTTGCTACTATTAATGAGAGATACCCACTCGACAATTGGATACACATTTATACTGACGGATCAGCTGAGAGAAGTACTGGGA
The DNA here is from genome assembly GCA_030067965.1 of Latrodectus elegans. NCBI lineage: Eukaryota > Metazoa > Arthropoda > Arachnida > Araneae > Theridiidae > Latrodectus > Latrodectus elegans. The sequence continues at coordinate 74,155,222 of CM057813.1, read as the reverse complement.
GAGCGGAAGCTGGTGTCTTCTCCAAATTTCTCCAACTCAAAGAGCCTTTGGGAAAAACCAAGACAATTTTGATGGAGAAATGTATGCAATTTACATGGCTCTCCAAAAAATTTTAGATTTCTCGAAAATGAAATTTGTCTTTCTTGTTGACTGCCATTCATACAGTGGCAAATTATACTCTCCTATCTACATCTATAGAATTTAATTGTAAGACCATCATTAACACTTTACTGTCTGCGGGAAAGGAAATTACTTTACAATGGATCCCTAGCGATTGCGGCTTGCCCGGTAATGAAAAAGCAGACAATCTCGCAAAAGAGGATGCTTTTTTAAAACCTCCAGATAATCCTACTGGCCTGAGAAATGTCAAACTCCTTCTAAAACTGGTTATCCATCACCAGCGAAAAATTTATTACAAAGAGAATGCAGTTGATGCCTCTTGGAGGACCCTGCTGAGCTCATGTATCCCCATAGATCTACCTAGATCTATAGGGGTCTCCTACTTCAGGTTATTTACTGGGCATGATTTTCCCCAGAAACATCTATATCACATAAGGCTTGTGGATTCACCAGACTGCATTTTATGTAGAGAACATGTTGACATGGATGGCGAGCATCTTTGGAAATGTTCTGCCCTCCAGGAAGCCTGCACTTCTTCACATTTCAAGACGCTCTCCACTCCTGGAGATACTTCCTTTCTTTATTGGACTTCAAGACTTATTATGCTCGAAAGAGCCAACATAAGGACGAAATAAAAAAATTCACTCTTTTGATCAGCAACAATCCAGTCTCTATAGAGTTCTGACGTTTGTTAGTAGTTGTTCCTTTTTCTCCTTCTATACTGTACTTTCTTCTTCTCCTAGATGTATAATGTGACATCCTGAGAAAACTCCAATTTTACAAAGCGATTTCTGAATGAGAAATATATTGCACTACTTTTATTTTATGCAGAGCTTCAGATGTAGTTTATTCCTCATATGTCATTCAAAAAGTGCTCAAACGGTACTCCTTTGCATTTTCTCTAACATTTCCTTTTCCATATGTTATGTCATTTGTGAAATTATTTGTTGCTATTATTTGTATTAATGGCCAATAGTGTAATTCTAATAATGAAAAATGTTCAAGAGAGAAAAAGTAACTGCAATCTGCAATAATTTAAGTCATTAAATTTTATTTCGGTGATACACAACACTGATTAGATTTTATAAAAATATCGTGATCACAAAACAGACATAAAGTTGCGCTTTATTTATATGATTTGTTTAATATTTTGCCTAGGAGATTAAGAAGAAAGTTTCAGATATATCATGAAATTTCGATTGCTACAGACAGACAATTTTTTAAAAATAGTCATTAAAAACAGCCTACATTAGAAAAAATCTCAGAAAATCTTTAATGTATGAAAAGTATTTTAGGTTTTTCAAAGTAAATAATGTGCTTTTCTCAAAAGATTTAATAAAAAATATACTATATGAATAAAAAAGTTTCGTTCATAGAATATTTATTTAATTAAATATTAATTTAATTCATGATATATACGAAGTTATATGAACAAAGGAAATTTTTCCTTGAAGAGAAATGTAAGTAAATAAACGGAAAATGTTTTTAAATAACATTTATACCGAATTGAAGATTTGCTTTATTTATGATGTTATTTTCACAACATGAGATGCCTCGTCAAAATTTTATATAGCAAATTAAATTTTCTTTTAATTCAACTCACTTCAGTTCTGTTTCACTATTTATAATCTAATCAGATTGATCTTATATTTAATTTCAACTTATTGTTACCTTTTGAGCCATTAATTTCAATCTAGTTGGTTGATTGGTGAAACGAATTTCATTCGAATTGCAACTTTTTACTATTTTTATTTGAATATTTGCTATGTAATTGCCTAATTTATCTAATAATTTGAAATTAAATTAATGAACGCTGGCTATCTCTTACATAGTGTCATTTATTTAAAGAGTAGTACAAAAAACCGACAAAGTTGTTGAAAACATCGGAGACATTTTTATAAAACAAAATACGCTTTTGATTTTTTTATTGGTAATGATAAAGAATTACAATTAAATGTATTGTTATTGTTCTTAAATACTTAATTAAAAAATATATATTTTATAATGAGCTTAAGAACTGAAATAAACTCACAAAAGTTTAAATGCAATCTAATTTGAAGGAAAATATGGATACGTTAGTAATAAGTAACTAAAGAATTCATTCTTAGAGTCTAAAAATAGATTTCCCTTTTGAGGTTATAAATCATTAACACAAACTTTTTGTCAAGATAAAATTATGATTCTTCTAATAATGAAATGCATTTCGATGTCATAAGAGAACTCCTAAATAAGAAAATAATGATTGCTTGTTGCCCATTATGCTAATTACTGAGATCATTTTATTTATTGAAATCAATCAACGATATTATTTTACACATAATTTTTAAGTCGCATAGCTATATTGAAGGTGGGTGCATTTTCTAGATGGTTAGAATGGGAATTATCATTAGATCTCAGCTATTTGTCAATTGTATGTATATAATTTTATAAAATATTTTATAATGTTTATCATGATTTTTAGAATATCCAAAATAATTTTTTTCTTTTATTTTTAATTTTCCTAAATAAAAACGAAACAACGGTTATTTTTTTATCTCCAAATTATATAGCAACTCACTTTGGATATTTTGGTTTTAGCTTATATAAGTTCAAAATTGTTTTTGTACTTAGATTTTCAACTTAGTTTCACTCCCACGCATAATTCATGTTTTTGGACTTAATGGTGCAAAACAGACGTTTCCTAATGTAATCGAAGGTCGTAACTTGAAATCTTTTTACTATGCATGATGTTTCAAATCACGTGTATTTTCGGAAGAAATTGTGTATTTAGCTTCATCACACAATTTATTATCCTACTGCTTACAGCAGTGAATATTTTATATAAAATTTATCCCGAAAGACACCATTATCTAAATTTTGGCACATGACCGTATAATACGTAATGAAAATTTTTACACAAAGTAAAAGCTTAAACGAATAAGTTATCTCATAAAATTTATTTTGTAATATAACCACTGTAAAAACGTTGAAAACTGATTCGAAAAATTTACAGTACATTAAAGTTTTCCCATTGTTCTCCATAAAATAATATCAAAGCAAACACCACATTTATATACGGAACATGCTGATGTCGGTAAAAAATGCATCAATATTTATTTGAAATTTTTAAAACTTATTGAAAACAGGGCATAAAGATAAAACTTCTTTTGATAAATTCTGCTCAGATTTATGTCTAAGCTATTCTATAGACAAGGAAGATAAAAGAGAAATCCATAAGACTTTTTTTTATTAGTGCCCAGACGATGCAGTCAAGAAAAAGTAAATTCTTTATGCTGTCATTTCTTTCAAACGTTGTATCCCTTGCATATTTCCTTTAAAGATTTTGCTCGTAAAAAATGTTTCATTTATGATAGAGATTATTGATCATATTATATTTTATTTTTAATCTCATGAAGTAGTTATTTCAGTGTAGATATTACCTGTTTCAAGAATATTTCACTAGTCCTGAAAATAGTTGATTAATACTTACTGAAGTTTCTCGAATTGTAGTTCTATTTAATGAACATCATTTTTGTTCATAGAAAATTGTATTGAATATAGTATTTTTTTGTTTGTGTCTTCTTACAATTATAAATTCTTTTATTAGCAATGAATGGAAAATGCAAGATTTAATGATTGTTTTGTAAATATTTCTATTAGGATTGTCTATTCTCTGGGTTGTTCTGAGCCTGAATTAAATTTACACTGTGAATTTATCACACAACATATTAGAAATCAATTTTTTTTATTATCATCTATGATTGCACATAACATAACATTAATTTTCAGGAACATTTTGTAATAGGAACACCACCATTACATTCTCAACATTGCCATTTTAAAACTTTCGAATCCAGCCGAACAACCCGCTATTCTCTTTCTTTCTTTTTTTTTAAAAAGAAAAAAAAACTTGTGTTGCTGTTTTCGCAGTACTATCTCGAGTCGTCAAAATCATTACAAAGTACATATATTTTGTCCACTTTTATATGAGCAACTTTTGAAACTTTGAAAAGGTTGTGATGTATTGATATTTGAGTAAAGCATATTTAAAACATTCCAAGCATATTTGATAAAAGTTATATGTTGAGAATCATTCAAATTTAATATTTCTACAGCATGCACTGTATTATCAAACACAATCCTTGGCTAATAGCAATATGCATTGAATAATTAAGTGTGTCTTCACTACATTTGTGCAACAAGTGGTAAAACAAATGATAGTGGGATACTTTTTACAGCAGTCATTCTTCCCTTCTTTGTAAAAAATGGCCCCTTGTTGCAACTCAAACCCAGAGTAGCAAGGAAACTCCTCTTCGCTGGCCTGTTCCACAAGGCAGTATATTTATGAAGTATTTATAATTTATTGATTTACGTTCTGTTAATTTATATCAAATTGAAAGCATATGCTAAATTAATCTGTCAGCAATACATACAGAGGGTATTAATACATTTTTAGAACGATTTCGCGACCGTTTAATTAATGTTTAAAATGTAAAGATTATTTTTTTAAATGTTCGATCTGATATCCTTTTTCCTAGACTATACGTCTGCATCGGGATTTCCATGATGGAAGAGCTTTTCGCAATATTTCAAGGGGTATTGCTTTCCATTCCTCATCCACTACTTTTCAGAATCCATCGATCGTGGTGGGTTTCCGTTTAGAAAGAGCCTTTTTTAATAGACCAAATGGACAATGGTCCCTAAGTTAAACGTCAGGAGACTTCGCAGAGATATGTTGAAAATGTATACATGCAATACCTGTATTAGTCTTCATTTTTTCAAGGAATGCAGTGGTGGTTTTCGAAGTATGACTTATAGTTTTGTTTTGATGAATTTTCTCTCTTTGAATGTCATTGGGATAAAAAAGTGGAATTTCTTTTGTAAATATTGGGCGTAAAACCTTCTCCTGATAGTACGATGAGTTGATTTTAACATTTCTTTTCACTCTTTTTATTTTTAATTTCCCATTGTAGAAGAAACCTGCGACAATCGTAAATTCCTTTCTGAAACTCTCTTTACATTGATGGAAACGGGTTTGTACATGTTTTCCTCCTCATTTTCTACAGTAAAAAGACCTTTTTTGTTACAGTCATTTAAGTAAACCCATACTTCATCAAGGGTCACAATATTTTTCCATTTATCTCCTGCTAAGTGGTTTTCATACAGGATTCTACAAAATGTTTTGCGTTGAGCAAATGTCTCGGCAAAAGCTGGTGAATATTATGTGTTTTTTAGCATTTTTAAGTTGTAAATACTGGTTTATTATTTTACTTATTGTTGCTATAGATGTATCTAAAGGCTTTTCAAATGATTTCTGTGTTGGCGTATTTTCTCTTGTTTCCAGCGCTTTACACCATAGATTTATAGAATCGTAATCGACCATGTATACAAAAAAAAGATAAACATAATTATATGTCTAAATTTTTATCTTGTATATTTGAATTATTTTAAGTAAGTATGAAACCGTTTCTTATCCCATGAATTACCGTGACAAGAATAGCCTGCAAAAGCCGCTTGAATATAATGCGGCTTAGTTGAAAGCAACTTGCGTCTCTTTGTTATAGTATTTCACATTATGACTATAATATATATATATATATATATATATATATATATATATATATATATATATATATATATATATATATATATATATATATATATAATAACCAAAAGGATGGTAAACTAAGAAGGTAATAATAATCTATTATGATTGAAATTTTTTTATCATCATTAAGCATTGATTTTATCTAATTCACTCAATTGCAGCTTTAAGCCGTTTATGATGACTTTTAACACCTATATTGTTATTGAATATCATTGTCCTTGCAACATCAGCCTGGTATATTTTCTCTTATTATTTTTTTCCAATGGCAGATTTTAGACAGTTACAACTGCAACATAGTCTATTAATCTATTGTTCCCTGTTTCTGGTTGGTTCCCAACCAGAAACAGCGACCTCTTAGTCGCCGAGGTGTTGCCCCGGGTGCACCTCTGGGGGTGGGCCACCATTGCACCCTCACACATGCCATAGGGACCCGTTTATAGGATAGGCATCATTCACACTTCATTCACGCACACAAGAAAAGGACAAAGACAGGATAGAGAGAGAGAGAGAGAAAGTACATCCATGCCTGAACCGGGATTTGAACCCAGGACCTTCCTATCTGTAGTCAGGCACGCTGACTACTAGACAAATTGGCCGGTATATTTTCCCTTATTTAATTCCCTTTTTCTTATTTTTTTCTTTGTGTTATACCAGGAAGAATAAATCAGAAAGTAAATAATGATTGATTATCAAATAAGAACAAACATATCAATTAAAAATTTAGTTTTTGTAAATAAACACTGAAATTTAACACTGAATATCTATAGTTTTATAAGATAGTAATTTTTACAAAAACAGCAAAATACCCAATTCCTTGCTGGAATTGGGTATTTTGCTGTTGGTTGCGTAACTTTAACAACATTTTGCTATTGGTTGCGTAACTTTAACAACATTTTGCTATTGGTTGCGTAACTTTAACAACATACATTGTCGAGAAAGGAATGACCGATTTTCCATATCCTTAAATAATGTTATTTTAGTAAGATTTCTCTATACGGCTGATGGGAAATCACTTGTTTTAAAAAATGATGAATTATCCATGAATTGTTGCTCAAAACGAGCAAAAAGAAAATGAACTCATTTGTACAACCCATTGTTATGATCCTATTGAATTTTTATTTTCTACAATTTCTGATATTGCTCTTACTGTGGAGTAAGATGACTTTTAAAAATGAATTTTTTTCTTAGTTTATTTGTGTGCCACTTTGAAATTACGGTTTATATATGTGAGTTGATTTTAGTAAGAATTACAAATTAAAGTAAAATCCCAAAGTCTTATAAGCAATCACGCCCTAACTGGGAATCGAACTCACAACCTGTTGAAATTAGGGCTGAACAGACCATTTACTGCTACTATTACCTATGAATGCAAAGCTTCTTTTCCTGAAGCAAATGTGAACTGCGGGAACATCACTACTTCTTGGTACTTATAACTTTCTACTGTCTTACACAACATGCAATCATAGCTATAAAAACTGAAATTTGCATTTAATTCTTTCACAAACATTTTGATAAAAATAATAAATTTTGTATCATCTTTTGTTTCTGAAAAGAATTTTTAGACTGATTTCAAATAAATAATATATATGAATAGTATATAATTATGGAAATAATATTGAAAACGTACTATTTTAAAATTACCAGAAGAACTTTTTAAGAAATTTAGTTTTAAAGTTTTCAGATCAGTTTAAAAGATATTTTAACTTCCTAAATATTTTTTAAATATGGTTTCAGAAATATTTATTATATGTGGAAATGATTTTTTTTATCTAAATCATCTTTTAATTCAAAGATGACACCTGTTCATATGATTTTATTATCGTAATTTTTTTCTTTCTGTTATAAAATTTTCTTAAAAGAAATATGATATAAATTAAAAGCTTAGAAATATACATAAAGCTAGCACTATAATGAAGAATTTTTCATAAATATAAAGAAAATTTTTGTTGCAAATTGATTATTAGTTATACAAAAACATTGTTTATCACTTTGAGCTTTGTTAATATTTTGTGTATTTTTTTTTATCATATATACCTTACATTTAAATCGGAAATAGACGTTATAATCATTACATTTAAATTTAATTTCTTTAATTACATTTAATTACAATTAATTACATTTAATTTTACTTTACATTTAAATCGGAAATAGTTAATATAATCAAGAAAATTGAACTTTCTTTTAAGACATTATAATTTATTGTTATTTAATAAAAAAATTGTGACGTTAATTGACCTATACATTGAATCAAAATAAAATAAACTAGAACTATTGGTAAAAATAGCAGTTTTTTACTTAAATAATTATGTGAATGACGAAATTTATATTATACTCAATTTACACTTTTTTATAACAGTTAAAAATTAGATTAAAATATTACATTTCTTCTCATTATACTTTTTTAGTTCAGCTTTTATATTATTGAAAACACATTATATTTAATATAAAATTCACTATTTTATTTAGCATGAATTATAAAAGGATTAAAAATCAAAGCTTGATTTATATAAATAAGTGAATAGGTAAAATGTTTAACTACAATAATTACATTTGTTAGTTAAACAAGTTTTCGCTTTATATTTAGCGAAATAAAAAATGTAATTGGTGAACTACTCTTAAATATGGCTAACTATCTATTAGTATAAAATATTTAAAAATTCTTTAGCAAAATGAAAAAAGCCTTATAAGCCTTTAGAAGGTATGAAATTTGTTTTTAATTCATAAATATGCATTTAATAAGTATGCTAATATAAAACATTAATATAAAAATAATTTTCCGTACAATACATGAATTTATTAGTGTATGATAATAGTATATATTTTTGGCTAAAAATGATGTGGAAATACAAGCTTGCATTTAATTTAACTTTTGATTTACTAAAACATTGAAATTTTACTTATTAAATACAAAAAAGAAATATGTATTGTCATAGATCATATAACATTTTATGTTAATCTTTCAAATATTTTCTCTTCATTCATCAACAAGATCAAAAGAAATGGGAATAGTTATCTTGCCCAAATTAATGATGATAAAAGTACATAATCTATGTGGATACAGTAACATATATTTATTTCTCTGATTATATTGATGATAATACTCTGATTTATATACAAGCAAGAAGTTTTCTACATCTCAATTTTCAAACTAATGGATTTCTGCTCCTTATGCTACATGATTTTTTTTTAACCATTCGTTATCACATATTAATCGCGTTAATATGCAGAAAGTGTTTGATATATTTCGGAATATTTGGAAAATGTTTGAAATGTTATCGTGAAAAACCGACGAAATAAGTATATTTATAAAAGAGAGTACATGAAAAATACTAAAAAATATTAGATAAAGCTTCTTAATTGAGAGACATATCCTTGTCTGGGGATAAATAATGTAATAAAAAAGTAAAAGTGTAACACAAAAACAAAAGGAATTCTTAATACTTTGTTAATATTAATTCTTAAATATTTGATTAAATATTTTTATAATGAAAAGTGTATTTACCTGAGAAAAAGGCGCTTTTGTATATTATTTAAGAAATACAATACAATTGTAAATGTTGCATTTTCTGCTTTAGTAGCTGATATATATCGTTGCTATGTCAGACATGTTTATCACTACAGCATATATTTTCATACATATATGAAAACTATCTTTAAGATTTCTATCTAAAAGGGAAAATATTTATTTTATCACGATAACAGATTCATGTGGTGCAATATCCACTAACTTTAAACATAAAAATTTATTTTTATAAATACATCTTTGGATATTAAGTATAAAATCACAACTATCTTAAACATTTTGATTTCGAAGGGAACATTTTATATTTAATAATACAATATTATTTAACAACGTTATGATTAAGGTTTTTTGAACATTCCTACCATTTTAATCATATTTTAAAAATATTTCCCTTGATATATTGATTCATATGACTAAATATTTCAAGAAAACATATCCAAAATAATCAGATTTTAGTTTAAGGATATTTATACATTTATATTACCAATCATATGAATGCATTAAATACATTTATGATTTCGTATGACTGCATATTATTTAAAGTTTTATAAGAAAGAAAAGCCATATAAAAGTTATTTAAAAATGTATCTGCTTTTTTCTTTAGTTTCCAGATTCTCAAATTCATATTTTCTGATTTTATTGATTGAAATTAGTGATTATTTTGCTGAAATAATTTTTTTATTATCGTTTGCTGTTGTATTCGTTGCCTTAATGTGGAAGATACTGGAGCTCTCAAAATAGGAGTATTCAAGTTAAATAGTATTCAAGTTCAAGTAAAATAAGTTTTACTTATTTTACTTGAACTTATATATCTGTATTAATAAGTTCAAGATTATCTCTGAATATAGATGGCGTTAATCGTCATATATGTTTACTAGTTTATCACACGAGTAAAACTTCTTATTTCAAAAGAAAGTTAATTCATTAATAACTCTAATCTGTGGTTTAGAATTAACATTTTGTGATTAAACAGTTGCAGATGTTTCTTTTTAGTTATCATTAATACAGTAAAATACACAAATAAATAGGCATACTTTTAGCAAGCAAATTGTGTGAATGAAAATTATACTTAAACGATCATCATTACTCACACGCAAATTATGTACATATATATATATATATATATATATATATATATATATATATATATATATATATATATATATATATATATATATATATATATATATATATATATATATATATATATATATATATATATATACATATTTAATTAAAATAAACATACTATGATATCAAAACTATTAATATAGTTACAATCAAACGTTCTGTATCTCACTGTACTCATTTACAAAATTCTTAATCATTTTAAAAATAAAATTATAAAAGTGTTCAAACTGAATTCAATTTCCGTTATCTGCGTGAATGTTTATTAAGGAAAGAAAAAAATGTATATATTTTATTTATTGCAATAAATCAATACAGGAAAATAATTGATCTTCAAAAGGATATTTAAATCATAAATAAATGTATAAAAAAGTTATAACTGTGTTTAAAATTACAATGTAACATCTGTAAGCTTCTAGGCAAAAAAAAAATTTCATTTAGAAACGATTTTTTCTTCACTTACACCATTTGTGGAAATTTCAAGAAAATACTAACCTGGTGTACGTGAAGGAGAACAAAATATTTGTGAGTAGAAACATGTTCCTTAGTAAGTAGCTTAAAGTACATTCCAAAAACGTGACACAGCATATTTTGAAAAGTTCAAATAACATAACCGAAACTTCTAGAAACCTTGCTTTGAACGTGTATAGATATATATTTACTGAGTATTTACTTCGTAGTGAAAATAGGAAGATTTGGAAATATGACTTCATCTCAATCACATTACAGTGTCAAAAAGAAGAAGTTTTATTTTGAAAAAATTTAAATGCACTTTTAGGTAGTTATTTTATACCATGAATTTGTTATTAAGTATTTTGCTTATTATACTCTGACAGTTTTGAAAAATTTGTGATTTGTAAAAGAAATTTACATTTATTTTATGAAAAAGTTTGAATCCACTTTAATTATTTTACATTTATTCTGATCTTTAGAAAGTATTAAGTTTAACTCACAAATTCAAAAATTAATATTAAAGGAATAACAGTACAAATTATGTTTAAATTAAAAGTATAATGAGAAAATTTTGGTTCGCGCACTCGCACGCATGCACGCTCACACACAAAATACTTCTAGCTGATGGGAAGAAACGCTTAATTTTATTCTTTAAAAAAATTTAAATTGTGATATAATTCCCTGCTGCTAGTAATTCTACTTGGGTGGAAGCTATGGCAATTTATATAAAGGGATATATTGTGGATGTAGCATTGTAACTTCGAAAATGAATCTTCATAATTTTCTTCGGCATCCCAGAGATATCATTTCTTACGGAGGACATTGCAACGACTGCTTTTTTAACGTGCTTCATCCACCATTAACGAATACGACAGATCATTGATTGGGTTGAGATTCGAACTCGCTATTTTTTCGATAAGGAGAACGAACACCGTAACCAATCAGTCCATCTCCACCAAAGCTTAAAAAATGCAAATTATCTTAAAGTTTATTGTTATGATTTTAGAGAAGAAATATTTAAAATTACATGCATAGAATAAGATTTCGAAATTTCATTGCTCGAGGAAGACATGTTCAAATAAAAATGATTTTTTTTGCATAAAATTATTTTTTCTATAATTTAGAATATGCATTTAAAATTGAAGAGAAATTTCAGTGTTTCAGACCATAAAAAAGGAAAATCGAAATTTGAAATAACTTTGAACAGACTTAATATTTCGTCTCAGTCTTGTTATTTTGCAAATTTTACTAAAACGATATACCCTATATTTTAATATTATTCTGTTCAAATTAAGGATGTTTTTAAGATTATTTTGTTTAGTATTTAATTCATATGACATCGATGAATGCATTGTAAGCATTGAGTTAATTTTTCATACAACATTTTCCTTACAGTGGGACATACAGAACCCGCAATTATGATTGTTAATCAATAACATTATCAAATATCCAGTATCATTTTGCTCTCATTATTATTATTATTGAGAATAAGGAATAACAAAAAGCATATAAATATTTTAAATAATTCAGAAAAGGAAAGAATTGTTGAACTTTTTGTAAAAAATGATCATCTTAATTAAGTCAAGAAAAGAGAACGCTGAGGAAAAAATAGTTATCAAAATCATTGGAAATCATGGAAAATCATTCGTCGCGCATTTTGTTTTATTTTTTGAGCATGTTTTTGAAGACACCTCAAAGTATCATACTTTTGCATATGTATACTAATTTGATTTATTACATTTGTATATATAAATTTTTTTGTTTGTAAGTGACTGATCATCACTTGTAATAAATTAATAAATGCTTGTTAAGAAATAGAAAATTAAAAATATTTTATTTTCTATTGTTACAAAATTTAAAAAATAAAATTTTCAGATTCATATGTTCTGATGCATTCATACATATGCACTGATTTAAATATTTCATTTATTTTTTAACTCCCATTGTGATTGTCAATCTAATTTTTCTAGAAAATTATTGATAAAATCTTTGAAAAACAACATGTAAATAAATCATGAGATCCAAGTTTTAAATTCAATAATATTTTAAACTTTTAACTATTTCTTTCTCAGAAAAAGTGAACACACATAAAGAATTACAGTATGATAAAATTTTACTACACACTTTATGAATATTACAAATTATGACTGATATTTGTTTCTTGATTTCTTTGTGCTTCTTGACGAAATTAACAGAACTCAAGTTTGATATTAGAAATTTATTTCTTTGTTGTTTATTTATCGAAACCACTTCATTTTGCATTTTATATAAATGAAAGGAAATTAGTTTTATAATAATATAACAACATTTAAACATAAAAGCTGAACTCATTTTACATTTTTCTTTCAAGAAACTGAAAATTCTTGCGTGCATCGTAAAACTTATGCTATATTTTAAGATACATCAAATTGCCATTCAAAACACATTTTACTTCCCCTTGAAGTTTTTTATATTCATATTAGATATTTTCTTTTCGTTTCAAATAAATAATATAAAAAGAAATTGTTGCAAGAATAAGTATATCCAAAAATCCCAAATTACATATAAAAGTTCAAATTTTTCAAATCTTGCTGTTACTGTAACGTGAAGTGCACTGTCAGAGATTTATTTATAAGCATGTTTTCGGAGTACAAGTATTTCATTTTCTTATCCAACACATATATCACTAGTGACAGTCGAAATATTCGGTATTTCAGTATTTGAGGCGAAACATTTTTCTTTTAAAATATTTGGATTTCTCTTTATCTATTCATGTTACATAAAGATATCACAGTTTCTTCCCTTCCTCACAGAAGAAACGTAGGACATAATTATAATTAAATGATACTTATTATTCAGCTATACTAAGTAATGAGTTAAGAATTAATTTCAATAAATATTAACTATACTTAATTATTTAAATTTTTATAAATTTAAAGAAAAAATTAGATTATTATTTAAATTTTTAGAAATAATTATCAACATATTATTTATTCAACAATAACTGAGATCAACCCTTGAATTCACACTCAGGTGGACTCAGTTCATCCACTGGTTCACGGTATATTTTTAAAATGGCCAGTTATCGAGAGAAAAAGTTCTTTTGAGAAAAAAAATTGGTTTTTTATTTGGAAAAGCTAACAATGGAAATTTTCAGCTTTGAATTTGAGGCTACTTCTTGCATAAATCTTGTCGTCTTAATTGGAGGAGATAAACATTATTCTTCTATGTGTTAGATATAATACGATTGTAGTTTAAATTCCCCAAATAATATCATTCAGAAACTGGGAACAAAAGCAATGAAGAACAACTAATTATAAGAACTTGAGAAAGGATTCATTTCTTCCATTTTGAGTCTTAACCAACTCTCATTTAAGTGAAACAAAAGAGAATATTTGAAGTTGCAATGTAATTTTGGAAGAAAAATCCATGCCAACCATGTTGGATAATTCATATCAAATCTTGCTGCTGATTATGTTCTTCCATGACCATTGATTTTCTCATCAGTATTATTGCATAACGATCAGTTTAACTGTTGCAGAATGTTGAAAAGCATTCGAATATAATTTGTTTCTTGTTTTCCAAGAAAACATTTCTTGGAAAATTAATAGTATTCACTTGTCATAATATGATTACTGAAACCTTATAAAAGATGAATAAAAAAAATTATAATCATTTACTATAACAGTGGAGTATTCAGAAAATAGAAGCGCAGCATCGAGCTCCCTTGTTCAATAACGGCCAAAATTAAACTTAAGATATTTCTCTCAGAAAAAAAAAGTTTTTACCATGAGCTAATGGGGAATCCAACGATACTAAAAGTAAAAATATATATATATATATATATCTAGAACAAAATTATTGTTATACAGAAACGAGAAAAAAACCAACAAAAACTCCATTTATAAGTAGGATTATAATTTTTAAAAGTTAATTCAGTGTTCATGCAAATATTGTAAAATGGATTCATTATTATAATGAAAAATGTAAGATACAAGAAAAGATACCTCTAAATTCTCTTTTGGGTATTTTCTATACATATTATATAATTTTTTTTAAATGTATGTGTAATATTGTTTGAATGACCTGGATAAATTATCAAAATTTGCTCAGAAGAAAACATTTTTGTTAATATTTTAAAATACCTATAATTTAAAAAAATACACATTTACGAAAATACAAAGTAATATGTTAGTATAATCACAAATAAACTTATCATAGAAAAGGATTCTTCTTAATATCATAGGAAGTATTTATGATCCATAATGTAATATGAAACAAGAGATTACTAAGCTCTGTTGGGTTCCATAATTGATTAAGTGTGTCACGAATATTTCATTAGAGTAGTTATTACTTTTAGTTTTAGTCTGCTATTAAATAAAGAATGGTTATAAAATATTCTTTATTAAAACATTCCTTATTTGATTTTAATTCATATTTACTTAAATTATGCTTGAATTTTATCAAACGTACTTAATGACACAAATAAAGTACATAAATGGCATTCAAAATGAAAATGATTTTTCTCTCATTAGCATGATAAAAAAAACTTTGTCATTTTTTGTTTATTTTTATTGCTACTAAAACTATATTAGCAGCTTGAAACAGTGAAAATAAAACGGAGTTATTTTTTATTCATACTAAATTTCTTATAGATAAATTTTTATTTTTTGCATAAGTTTTTAAAATTTTTAGTCAATGCAAAATTCAATTTCATCTGTCTAACGTATTTTATTTTTTAGGAATGCAATTGTCCCAATCAAAGAAAGAATATTTCATATTTATTGTTTCCGAGGCATTAGTCATTTTAAATTACAAAACCGTTTGTAATTTAAAATGACTAATGCCTCGGAAACAATAAATATAACAATTTTGTCTTAAGAATTTGGAAAATTTTAATTTCAATATAATTTATTGATATTGTGAATAAACAAATCTTTATTTATTAAATTAATGATTACTCTTCTGCTCTAAATTTTCTTTTTTCCGGCATTTCTTTCAACACTCATCAAACTTATGTTACAAACTTAAAAGAATACTTGATTACAAGAACTTCAATACATTTAAAAATATTTTGAAGAAAAACTAATTTCTGTTATTTTTTTATTTAATCAAAATAAGTTTATTAAAGTATACTCTAATAAAATTTCTGAAGCCTAAATTTATGATGCTCATATTTGATTGTTTCCACAGTTACTTTACTTAATTAAAATATAATTATATTAAATATAAGACGACACATGAAAATGTATAGTTAAATAGTGCAAAATTATTTTTATGAATTTAGACGTTATTTTTTTCAATGCATTTGTTTCTGCATGTTTCAATACTTTACATTCTAATTTCTGCTTTATTTAGTTAGCGTCAATTTTTAATGTGCTTTTATGTAAACAATATCCCTTTCAGTCTCTGAATTTATTTAAATTTATATAAATTACAAAGAAATTATGACTAAAAACTTATTTTTAAGTCAAGATTTTAATCGTTCAAATATATTACAAAAAATATTTTAAAATATTATCAAAAATATTCGCTTGAATCCCACAATTCAAACAATACTTATTTTCATATATTGTTTTTATCTCATTAATCGCTTGTATTCAGAATACATGTTGTAACAGAATTTGATTGTAACATAAAATACGATGATTAGGAATAGCATTTTATTTTCAAATGTAAATTAAATCTGTATCAAAAGGTAAACCTATGAATTACATTTTTCTCATTTGAATGCATAAAATATACTATCTCAGTTAGAGTATATTAACAGAAAAAAATACTAGTGAATTGAAATACGATTTCAAAAAGTAGAAAATATTTCAAATCTATAATACAGAATTTCTTTTGCTCCAAAAAGTGCAGATAAAGCCATTGTGTAAGTACTTCCAGATGAAATTCACCAGTACTTGCGATACTTGTAGACTTTTATTTACCAGGCACTTATGCTGAATTTCAAAACATGATTTGAGAAATGCGAATATATAAAATTCACTCTGATTTGCTAAAAAAACGAAATTTGTTAATTATTGTAATTTAATATATTTAAAATCAGAACCAAAGTTTTTTCATCACACAATATTCTTTTTTAAATGTATTTCTAATATATTTCTGTACATTCAAAAACACAATGATTAGTATAATTAATAAAATATATAATAAACGGTTAACACAATAAAACAAAACAAAATTTTAAACTTTTTATACTTCTTTTTTATTGAAAGTGACCTTTTCATACATAATTATTGTCAATAATCCTACACTAGATACTTTTTATTTATCATAAATAAGGACAATTGCATTTATTAATATAGAAAATTTTTTTCTAATGTGTCTTTTTTTAAACTGATACAATTACATGCATTAATATAAAAATGTTTTTCTAATATTTCATCTTTCAATTGAGTTTATATATCATCTTTGAATTGATTTACTTTTATTCAATATGTATTTTCGAATAAAATTGATATAATTTAAGTCTTATTTATAGTCATTAAAACTGGTTACCTTAAATTGAAATACACATGCCAGAGATTATAAAGTGCCCTTCCTTAACTGAGTGTGAAAAGAATATTTTAATACGACATTAATTTTGTTTCCAATTTGAATTTACTGAAAAGCATTTAAAACAAGAAAAAATTGTAATTTTTTAATTAAAGATTATAATAAATATTAGAGATAAAATTAGAGATTGAGATGAGAACCTCATTTAAATTTATCATATTAATAAGTAAATTGCTTCTGAAAATAAATTCTATTGCATCATAATTAATAATTTAAAAAGAGATAATTTTGAAGTCGCAGAGGGTAAAGACTTTTTTGTCAGTATATATTCAATTATTAATTGTTAAGATTTTAAGTAAGTTTCAAATTATGCTAAGCTTAAGAGATTATAATAAAACTACGTAAGTACCACAAAATAGGTATATATAAATATCTGTCATCAAGTTTCATTCGAAAAGGACGATTATAATTTGGTGTTCAATAAAAAATATCGTTTCTGTGTCAGAAACAGCAAATGTCCTTTTCCAGTTCATTTTATAATCAACAAATGCCCTCGAAATAGCACACACAATTTAATTTAAGTACGATTTCTTGCGTAAATCTTGTCTTTTTATATGCTTTATAAAAGTATCTACAAGCAAATATTAAGATTCAAAAGAGTTAAACCATTGAACAGTTGAAAAAAATGAGAAAGATACCTAGAAACCTAGATATTCAATAGGCGAGTGTTACCTATTTTTATTAAAAATAGTTCAACAATGCAGTATTAAGATTGTAATGATTGATTTTCAACCACACCAAAATAAGAAGATAGAATTATTGTTAATATGCTACCATAAAGGTGAACTTATTATCCGTCATTCATAGCTTTATGTATATAAGAACCATACACTGTAAAGTTCAGTTACAGTAACGCTTGTCTTAGTAAACAAAGAGATCTTTTGTTGGTAAATTTATAATGTATCATTTTTTTATAAAGTATTTTGGTCCGGCTAACAGCTTTAAAGTTATAGTTGATTTTCATTTTAATGATAGTATTCGCAGTAGATCATCAATAGAGCCAATAATAGCGGCTACACCAACCATTGATTTTGTGATCCTCCACACTTCACAAGGTGTTGTAATTCCACTCATTAGATCTTTGTATAACGTATTATCTGTCAAATAAAGCTTGCTGTGATATCTATGGTGTTTCTGATGTTAAATTTTTGGAAGGCCAACAGTGTATGTGTACTATGTATGTATCTGCTTATCTGGATATTACCTGTTCCTTATAAAATAATAATTTACATGCTTAATAATACCTTCTGCATAAATTATGGTATCAGTGAACTTTCTAATTCCTAATCTAAAGTGATTATGAATAATAGAGAAATCTTAAAAGTAAAAAAGAGTTTATACAACATGTCAGCAATCTTAATCTGATGCCACTAATATAAATACCAATTTTAATCCTTAACTTCGATGTAAGCCTATTTGCCTTTCAGGATATGGTATGATATCGTTGCGTCAAAAGCTGGATATAAAAGTTAATAAGAATCATATGCTCGATTAACAGTTTTGTACCATTGCTTTACCTACCACTGAAAACAAATACTTTAGAAATATATGGTTATACATCTACACACATGAATGAATATTTTGACTATGAATAGAGGGAGCTAGGACCGATGTGTGGCAGGATTTTTTTTATTCAATGCACCAATTGATCTTTATTCCACCCATTACAATGGTGAAACTGAAGGTAATTGTACTCGTCATTCTGCAGAACGATGATTTTGTCAGAGTCTCGATCATTTCCAACCTTTTGCAAGCAAAAAGTACGCAGATAATAACCTTAAATTGGAGTGTAGAGAGCTCTCAATATCAATTTCAATTTCTTTCCGGAAAATCCAGCTTACTACGTGACTCCTGGGAACGTGGCTGCCAAAAAGTGGGCAAAGTCCCTCCAGAGATATTTGCTAAGTCTCTAAATTTTTTTCAAATAAATTTTCTGTTAAAAATTATGCATCCAGGATAAAATAGAGAGCAGTATGTGACTCTTCTGGTAAGCAATGGGCTTTACTTCTTGAAGAGACATGTGTGTTTCGAAATTTTACTATAAACACAGCGGCAGTACTTTTCCACCTTACTGCAGACTATGATTGTTTGCCTAAACACTTGGGATTTGTGATATTTCATTATGTCTTCTTTGCGGACATAAAATCTTTGATTTTACTTTTTTTTACTCGTGCTCTACATTTATATTTTTAAGTTACAAAATTCAGAAATATTGGAATGATATGGATTTGAAAATGTAGTAAACATTTTTCAGGGTATTTGTAATATAAACATGTCTTTACTTTATCCTATTGTATCTTAGACCTTATGCAATTTCAATAGGATACAAAATTAATGGATTAAAGCTTTGTAAAATATATAAATGAGATTTATACAGGTAAGTAATAAAGGTTTATTTTGGAGCTTAATGGTAACAAAAGGCTTTTGATCACTAAAGAAAGAGAAAAAGAGATGCTAATTGATTCAGTAGAAATATTATAAGATGATTGAGTCTTCATAATTTAGAAGAAACTTCGAGCGCATGAATTCTACGTATCTTAGGGGTTTTTAGTGAAACGATGTATTTTTGATTAGGCCGGGAAGAAATTCCTTAGATTATCTTTCAAAATATATGTATCTTTCAAGAATATCTTTTAAAACCAGACCAGCATGGATTTGTAAGATTTATTTCGTAAATAAATTCTGAAAATCAACATATTCATTTAAATTAATAAAAAAAATTTTAAATTTTTTATTTTTTAAAGATTTTTTTTTATTAGAGAGTTGATAAATGAAAGTTTTATCCAAAATTCAAAATAGCAGCAAGCGTGACAAGTTTTCGATTAAAATACTTATTTATAGTAACCAGTGATTAATAGTTCTTTTTTTAAAAATTTAGAGCAAATTTACATGAAATTTTTAATTGATTACAGTAACAATCTACTTGCGTGTTAATTTTTTGCTTTACTGCTATCAATTAATTGAAAATCTCTGAAAAATATTTTCCTAAACAAAGTAAAAATGTTTGATTATGTGTGATGAAATATATAGTTTTGTAAAGAATGACCAGAATAAAATTTCCTTTTTAACTGCAGAAAGAAATGTATGCCGGTGTGTTTTTTTCTCTTTATTTATAAATATTTAGCTTTGAGAAATATTTTCATTTAATAATACAATTTTTCATACTTTGAACAATTAAATAAAAAATAGTATGTTAGATTTCATACAAAACTGAATTTAAAGTTTTAAAACTTATTGAGAATGAAAAGCTAAATTTTTGTCAAAACAAGGTAATTCTTTTACAGGAATATTTGAAAGCATTTTATAAAGTAAAACTAGATTGTACAAATAAATGTCATTTTTTGTTATATAGAAATAGTTTAACATTTTTGAACGCACAAGGAAAACTTTGAGTAAATTATTTATAATTAAGATTAAGATATTTATTTTTATTACTTTTTTAAAACTTTAAAAAATATTTAGAAATCTCTAAAAAAATGTATGTCCTTATAGAAATAGTTTGAGAAATTCCATTCGCATGTATTTTATCATGAGTAAATAGAGGAAAATTCGTAATTATTTAAAATTATAACTAAATGCTTACCATTCATGAGCAATTTACAATTTTTTATTTTAGTTGGTACGTAAAAATTTCTGAATTCATCTATAATTTTTGTTTTTCATATTTCATTGATAGAAATATATAATTATGAGCTTATTTATTGATTTTATAGATTTTTATCTGGAATCTTCCTTTAAAACGTTATTTTTGAGTGTTCAATTTTATTTGAATGCTTAACTCTTGAATTTTAAGTTAAAATTATAGATCATAATACTAAAGTTGATAGTTTAGGATATCTATCAGATACCGGAAATGTTTGATTCACACTATCATGCTTTAGACCATACATACTGAAAATTATTAATTTAACTAAAATGGATTAAAAAACCAATTGTATCTTGCTCGTTTATTGAAGCATGAGAGACATACGTAGTAAAAAAGATCAGAGATGAAGTTATCGGCAATAAACTAATTACAAAATATGTGTTTGAGATTTCAGATTTTAGTTGTAGAACAGCTAACTTGTCATTTGTTTCTATGTAAGAAAATCTTCACATAATTTCTGTTGCAATCTTTTTCATTACAATTTTATCTAATTTGGCTTTGTAACACATTTACAATTTAGTATTTCTCTTTTTTGTGAGGATGGCTTGTGTCAACACTTCTGGAAACAGACATTGATTATATATAGAGATTTCCATTCATAGGTATTAATTTCATTTATTTTTTATAAATAAATACATCAAAGGAAAGTGTTTCAATGGAAATTTTCATGTAATAAGATTGATTATATGAAGATTAAAAATGAGTAATACCATTATTTTGAAAGTTGTAAGCTTTAGAATTAGAAAATAAAGATGGTATGCAAAAATAATCCTTAACAATAAAAACTAATACATTTAAATTTTAAGTTTGATATAGTTATTTGATGAAGAAAAATTTTAAAAATATAATAAATATTTTTAAGAGGCATTTTTGTAATAGAAATGGACATTATAATGGTGAAAAAAATTTGTAAATATCTGTCAATAAATTAATCCATGGAGCTTATAGAAATATTAATTTCATTAAAAATCACGGAAAGTTGGAAGAATGATTTACTTACCCAAAATATTTTCTTGATAATGAAAAAAAAAAAATTCCGGGCGAAATTAATTTTTTCTTTTTCTGTAAAGGGAAAGAAATTAAATTTCTTAGTGGAGTCCGTTTTAAAATCAACTGTTTATAAAACAATTCAACTGTAAACCATATTTTTCTCTGTTAGCTAAAATGTTTCGATTTTAACTAACCTTGATGCTAGATAAAAGGAATTATTTAAGTGCATCCTATCGAAGATCTTTATTTAATTTTAACACCTTATTTGCACAAATTTTAAGCCATTATAAATATATTTAAACAAAAAATTCTTGAATAATCACATTTATGAAGAAGGAAAATGTCTATTGATATTCATTTATGCATAACTTTATTTTGAAAGGTATCGAAAAAAATTACGATTGGAAACTGTCTACTGTTTTGGTGCTGTTAGTAAAAAAAAATGTTTAATTTGTTTCTTAAATATTTGCATTATTTGAAAGCTTGTAGAGATCTCACTATAAGAAATGAAGCAAAGATATTTTGTGACTTTGAATTATAAACTTGAATTTGAAACTTCAAACTCAAATGTGTTGAAAGTGAATATATTATGTCTATAATCTGTTTTCAATTTTCCGTTTGAATATTTGTTGTTAAGTGACATCTTAATACAATGTCTAGACTGAGAAATGAAATATCAACTGTAATATATACCATGGAAATTTTATGTCACAAATTTCATTTTTGAATAACAAATAACAAGATACATCATTTGTTAGGAGGAGATACGGGTAAAATTTGCTCTTAGATTATTCTTTATTCACGGGAAATATAATAGTTTATTTACAATATGCTTGTATAAATAAGTCAATTTGCAAATATTTATTACATATCGACTGCATGCAACTAATACGTAAGTTCAGCTTCTGGAGTGAAATGTAAGTTTATTTCCAAAAAAGAGTCTTTCAAATCCATTGCTTGCTATTAGATAATATGAAATTTAAAAAATGTTATTTCACACGAATCATTTTTCAAGTACTTATAAAAATAGATTAATTTCCAAACTGGACAAAAAAATGTATCGATTTCTATAAGTTATACATGATATGTGCCGATATTCCTTTCTTCAAACAAGTTGAAGCTAATTATTTTCTGGAAATATTACAGTATCATGTAACGAATGAGGTTAAGCCATTTACACACTTTTATATTCAGATCTCATAGGAAATTTCGGAAACTAAGATTAAAGTAAATAATATTCTGGCTAAAGTTAGTAAAATGCTTTCTTCTTACAGAGGAATTTGCAGTCACTCATCAATTTAGATTCGAGATAATATCCCGTTACATCGGCTGGTAGCATCTCAAGTATCTTGCTTTCTAGTTTGATATATTTTCTAATGAAGTTTAAGTTTTTAGTGAATGCAAGCAAATAAAATGACTTCTTACATAAATTATAGCTGCTTATTTTCTGAGATTGATAATTTTTTTGATGGATTACTAAGTGATTTCTTTAAGAAATGAATCCGTATGATCAAAAATGGTGACAAAAGACCATGGGTTTCAACGATAGCTACTGTCAGTTTTGACTTTTTATCATTTTTTTATTGGTTTTGCAATTTTAAATAATATAAATTCTGAAAGTACTTTCTTTTAAAACTTTTGTTAAACTAAAAGGAATAGTGCAATTACTAATTAGTGAAAACTGCTCAGAATCTATCAGAAAATGTGATATGCTTGCAATCTATTTTTTATGTTGTTGTTGTTGATATGTTTGCAACTAATTTTCCAGAAAATAATAAATAATATTATTTCATGATTTAATAACATATTCTAGACAATTGCATGATAGTATTTCTTTTTAATAAAAAATTTTCTTATATGTAACTGTGTTATTCTTTATATCATACTAATTTTTCCCTAATGAAACTTATTTTAATTCATAATATTAAAATAATATTTTAATACATTGGATTTAATTCACAATGATTTAAAAAATATGTATATATTTTAGCATAAATATTGCCTAAAATCAAGATCTCTTAGATATCGGAAATTTTCCAATGAATAATAATTCCGTTTCTAATCAAAATATAACAAAACATTTTTTTATAAGCAATTGCTTCATGATCACATTTTTAATTACGTATCTTAATATTGGCGTAAAATGTATTTATTTAATGTTCAATAATATTTTTTGTATTAATGTTTAATTTATTTAATACGCAAAATAATTTTTCCTGCTTTTTATTAAAATAATAAAAAGATGAAAAGTTACTGAGGGACTGAGGGGAGCTAGATAACAGCTCAACCTACATGAAACTATCTTTGTATATATATATATATATATATATATATATATATATATATATATATATATATATATATATATATATATATATATATATATATATATATATATATATATATATATATATATATATATATATATATATATATATATATATATATATATATATATATATATATATATATATATATTCAAATATTGAACTCAAAACTGTCATTATATTTCTGTTCCGGAGATGATATTTGTAAATTTACTATTAGTACAGTAATAATAATTGATGTTTCTGTTAAAGTATTTTTATATAATATATATATATATATATATATATATATATATATATATATATATATATATATATATATATATATATATATATATATATATATATATATATATATAATCAATATAATTCCTCCATCGTATTTATTCTGGGAAAATACTTAACTGCCATTTTCTAGATTTCTTTCAAATGCAAATTTTTTTGAGTATTTATTGTTTGTACTATTTCTCTATATTTTGTGATTAAGTTTTAATATCTGATTGATTGATTGATTTTGTAAGGTTTACTGATGCAAGGTCCAATAGTGGACATTTCTGCACCGTACAATTTTTAATATCTGAAGAATGTGGTAAGTAAATTTTCCTTAATCTATTTTCTAATTTAAGCATGTTCTGATTTGATGAAACAGTTGTCATAAAATGCTTGGTGAGAAATAATTGTATTCATATACTCAACTAAATTAAATGCTGTTAGCAAAAATATAAAGGATATTAATAGAAACTAATAATTAAAGAATAATATTAAATGAAAAAAATGTGTTTTATATGTTTCACTAACCTATTTAATGTATAACATGAATGTCAATCTTATTATTATGCTCATTATACACTGCTGGACAACTGTTAAGGACGGATAACAATATCATCAATAGCAACCACAAAATGAAAGGAAGCAAATGTGGAAAATTAGAATAAGTGCGGGATATAGTAAGAGGAAGTATGTGTATGCAATTTTTTTTCCACGTCTGTTCATCACGTGATAACGTTCATAAGAGCTTTAAAGGTTTTGACGCGTGTGGACAGTTGTTGTTTCAAGTCAAAGTTTTTCAGGAAAGATTTAATAGACGAACTTGAAAGTTTTGGCATGTCTTCCCGACATCACTTAGATGCGTGGCCGAATTATTGGAAAGATCGAAGAAGGGCGAAAGAAAAACAGATGTTGCCAGGGAGTTCGACATCGCTCACAGCGTCGTTTCACGGCTGTGGAAGTCATTTAAAACTACTGGAATGTGTAGTAGGCGGCATGGAGTGATCATGTTAGAAGTATGACGCCTGCAGAAGACAGATATATCGTCCTATCAGCAAAAAAGAACAGGCGCACCACAGCTCAGTAGGTGGCAAATCAGTTTCTTGCTGCCTCAGGAAAGTAGATGTCATGAAAAAATGTTGCCAGACGTTTGAGGGGAGGAGGAATATACACCCGCGGACCTGTTGTGTGTGTCCCATTGACCAGAAAGCAGCGTACTGCCCGTTTGCAATTGTGTCACGAGGAACCTGTCATGAACCCAGTCCTGTTATCGGACTGAACAGGACTGGGCATGCGTACTATTCTCAGATGAGAGTAGGTTCAGTCTATCATCGGATTATAAACGCCAATTGATCTGGCGCGAGAGTGGTACTGCTTATCGTCCAGAAAATATTCAGGAAAGGGACCGATATCCGACATGCAGTGTAATGGTGAGGGTCGGCATCATGATCAATGGCCGCACGCTCCTACATATGGTTGCAAATGGGACTATGACGGGCCAACGATACATTAATGAAGTTCTACTTCCTCATGTTCGTCTTTTCCATGGTGCTGTCGGTGATAAATTCGTTTTTATGGACCACAACGCAACATGTCATCGAACACTCGCTGTTCAAGATTGTCTAGACAGGAAGGATATTCAACGCCTCGTATGGCCGTCACGTACTCCAGATCTAAACCCCATTGAAAATGTGTGGGATGCTTTGGGGAGGCAAGTTGCTGGTCGAAACTATCCTCCGACAAACAAGAACAACCTCATCCATGCACTCACAGAGGAATGGGATAAATTGCCTCAACAGCAGCTGGATAATGTTGTTCAAAGTATGATACGACGTGTGGAATGTTGCGTCACACTCCACGGTGGACATATACCGTATTGATACCTTTCTTCAAGGTACCTGGTTACTTTTAGATGCATTGTTCCATTTTTCCGTATTCAGCATCAAATGAACATTTTTTTCAGATGTTTCACAGTTTTTGTACTTTAAAGAACAATAAATATTATTTATTCTAATGTCTGAACAGTGTGGCATCTATATTTTATTCTACTAGGCCTCATGTCTGGCTTAATGTTATGCTACCATTTCAATTTGTGATCCGTCCTTAGCAATTGTCCAGCAGTTTATTATGGGTACAGGGCATTGTTTAGGAAAATCAGATTTATTTTGGACAAATGCTGATGATTTTCACAAACTGTCCATTTTAGACATCGAAATTACTTAAGAATATAACATTAATGAAATTTTTTCTTAATTCTATTTAACTCAAATTATTCTTAAGTTTTCTGTCGAATTTGTAAATGTTTAAATACATTTCGCAAAATTGGTTCAAAAATTGATTTCCAAAACTCAAGAGTCAGGGAAAGAAGTGGGAGGATCTGAAACTCATTTCTAACTGATTGATTCGTATTTTATTGATATAAAAAACAAAATTACTAAATAAATACGTAATTTTTAAAATATAATTTAAATTCCTATTAACAGGTTATTTTTGCAGCCAAGAATATTATGTGAATTTAAATATAAATAATGATTCTTTTATCATTGTCTGGTCTTATGGTAAGAATTGAAATAAATAAATGAGTTTAGGAATTACATAAAATCTTTCAAATTAGCATACATTTGTATAAAATTATGTTAATATCATTTTATTTTATAAATATCGAAATTAAAAATAGGCAAATGTTTTTCTACCTGACTTTTCTTATGCGTGAAATATACATTTTTCAAAAAAGAAAATATTCTTTATCAATTTCTAATAAGTTATGATTAGTTCCTAGTTTTAAAGGAGAATAAATAATTAATAATACAAAAACACAATTAGTATTTTAATTATATTTCTCACATTTTAAGTAAAAGCATTTCAGTCCTTTTATTTATTTCTTTTCTTATCTCTACCGAAAATTTTTCAATGTAAAATTATGATAAGTCATGAAAATTATTTGAATTTAAGCTATTTTTTTTAATTTCATGCTTAGGCTTATGATTTTGCTATATATAGTAATCTTATTAAAGACATATTTTCTCATTAATGTTTGTTTTAATGTTGATGTATTGCTTTAAATTATCAATTCTATTGTTTTAAACTTGTCACTGTTATATTATTAAGTGTTTCTATTGTTTTAGAATTATCTCAATTACATAAAAACAATCTTAAAAGTCAAAGAATAATAGGCTTAACAAATCATTTTTTGAAGAAAAAATTAGCAATCAATCAAACTCAACGTAAGTTAAGAAAAAAAATATGAATTTATTTTTTATCTTTTGTTTTCAACAAATTTGTAATCCTTGGATTTCCGAAAGAGAAAATTGGAAAAAGGTGTCTTGATTTATATTATTTAAGGGAAAAACTGTCAACAAATTTCTGTTTGTGTAGCAAATTAATTATTTTGTTTTATATTCATAAGAAGTTTACATTTTAACAAAACGATATAATTCTTACATCATTCAAAATTATACATTATGTTATAACTGAAATATTATCTTGAATTTTCTATAGGATGCATAGATAGTATTTGAAGATATATTAATGATCTTTAATTTTTTTTATAAATACTAAAGAATAAGTCTATTAATTTTTTATACTTAATATTCAATGAATCTGAATATCAGGTAGAAAATTACATCTATGCTTATTTTTTAAATTTATTCATTTTTAATTCAGAATTTTACATTTTATAATTACTAAAGTATTTATTGATAATCATAAATTGTTAAAATTTATCAATAAGAAAAAAATAAATTTTGGTTAAGAAAATATTATTTTATGCTTAAATTTTTACAAAAAGGAAAATGTTAGTCAATGCAAATTTTATGATAAAAATTAAAGTATTTCAAATAAAACTAACTTGTATAGATTGAAGAAGAAAATGTAGTTAGATTATGTGTTAAAATGTAGATAGATTATGTGTTAAAATGTAGATAGATTATGTGTTAAAATGTAGATAGATTATGTGTTAAAATGTAGATAGATTATGTGTTAAAATGTAGATAGATTATGTGTTAAAATGTAGGTAGATTATGTGTTAAAATGTAGATAGATTATGTGTTAAAATGTAGATAGATTATGTGTTAAAATGTAGAAAGATTAAAGAAGAAAGTAAGAATATTTATTTAGGAAATTATAAGATAATGGAGAATTTCTTAAGAAGGTATATTTCACATTAAACATAAAAAATGAAAATGAGAGCATTTTTTTGCAAGGAATTAAGAAGAATTTAAAATTACTTAAAAAATGCACATATTTAATAGTGTTTCTGATATAACAATTTAAAGATACTATTAGCAACATTCTAATCCTGAATCTCCTGTTATTTTGCTGCCTTTATTACATCCCTACTTATTACTATGATTATTTCGTGACAATTAGATGATCCAGAAATATAGAAGATAAGTTTTCCATCTAAATAATTTTTAACAGATTTATTAGTAGTTTAGATCAACAATTTTATTTATTGTATTAAAAATTTTCTAAATTAATTTTTAATGTAACTTTATTAACAGTTCTTTCAGTCACAATGAGTGCAATTAACAGTCAAAAGTTATTGCATTAATTTGTTTTTAATAAATGTTAATAGAAAGTTTACTAACAATCCTTTCAATCATAATGGTTAAAAAGTGCTATAACTTGACACTTTTACAGAAGTTAAAAACCTATACATTTTGTATTATAAATAGTAAAATCGAAATCGCAACTTCCAATCTTGATTACACAGGCTTTTCTTTATTCTTGACAAACTCTCTGATGGACTGATATTTATACTTATTTAATGCAGACCCTGAAAATTCCAGAACATTTTACGGTTATTCAGCTGCGCCCTCTCTCTCTCTTTCTCTATTTATCCTATTCACTCGAAACTTAAAATGTTAATTTACTTTTAATCTTTAATTCCAGATATATTTAACCAAGCCATTTTATCCAACAGATTCATTTTTCAAGACTTTAGATCCCTATTTTCACAGAACAAGCATAGTTTAGACAGTGATTTTAAAATGAATATATTACAATAAAACAATTAGCTAAGCAGAAATATAAGGGATTTAAATGAATATTTATGCTCTGTTTGCATTTTTATAACACTACTTTCTCCTTAAAATTACACATTCCGTTCAGTGCAATCTCATACAAAAAGCTTATCTGTAGAGAATTCCTATGGTAGACAAGGTCTGCAAAGTATGCCTAATGTCTGGGTAAAATCCTAGGAAAGCCCACATTCTTGGCGATAAATTGAATAAAAAAGAGTCAAAACAGTACGAAATTCCAGAAATAGTTAAGTTTACAACATCTAGTGTATCAAAGTAGGGTTACCAATATTGGCGTGAGCCACAATTATCGCCAACCAAAATCATTGACGCCTAAAGTGTGGGCTCTGCTGGGATCCAACCCAGTGTCTGACTTTAATCTTAGAAAAAGATGCCCTTTGTATCTTTACTACGAAGTCGTATTAGTAAATGTTTGTACTTTGTAGGGTTCTTCCCAACATGTTTGTAACTTGGTTTTTCAAGTTTGATCAATTAATGTAACTATTAAGATTATTTTAAAAATTTCGTTCTTTAAGGATGCATATTCATATTAACAGTTTTCATCTCTCTTTCAAAATGTTTTCATAAATGTCCCTGAAAATACATCAGGAGATGGGTTGAACCCAAACCTTATGACGCCTAAGGTATAGCTTAGTATACACAAACACACACACACACACACACACACACACTCACACACACACACACACACACACACACACACACACACACACACACACACACACACACACACACACACACACACACACACACACACACACACACACACACACACACACACACACACACACATATATATATATATATATATATACATAAATCTCGACGTGAGAAATTTCTAAAAAGCGATACCATGAATAGTAATGAATTAATTTTTCATTTGTAATGAATAAAACTAATAAATGTCTGATTATCTATGGGAGTGAATAGTGTAGCTGTTGCCAGTAAGCCGGTTTTAAAGTTAAGTTGCAAACATATGAAGTTAAGAAACAAATAGATAGAAATGTAAATTTGAGTAATTTATATACTCAATACGAAATATTTAAATTATATAAATTTATCTTTTAATTAAAAATTACTTTGGAAACGTAGAAAAATTAAATTTACTTTAGAAAAATCATTTAAAATATTTGCTTTTTTTACATTAAAACTTTTTTTTTTACTTAAAATTGATTTTCTTTTGGAATTTAGCAATCATGTTCTTTCAGTTATGAAGATAACATTTCGTGGATAAAAGCGAAACCCTCTATTTTTTTGTTTAAAATCCTAAATAATGATATTTGTATAAAGATTCAAAGAAATAAGAGTTAGCAAAATTAACCTTTGAGCAACAATCAATCCATCAATCAATCTCACAGGTCTTTACAGACAGCGACACTAACATAAGGCTACACTCAAAAGAATCATGAATATGTATTTATGTGCACCAATAGTACTATGTATATGGTATATCTTATTAATAAATAAATGTTTCTAAAGTTAAAATGAAGATTAAAACATTTGATTTATAAGGATATTTTTATTTATATGTTAGAAAAAATATTGTCAGTCTTGAACTGGTAAATGATTTAAAATTTAATTTATTTATAAAAATATTTTATATGATTTGATAGAAAATAAAAATTAAATTATTATACATTTACCGGTTTCATAAGAAAAAAATTGTATACATATTTTTGTTGAATTTCCCCACTTGCGAAGTTACACAATAAGAAATGTTTTTACAAAATTCCTAATAATAATAAATAAATTGGTTTAGCTTTGGAATAAATTGTGGAGTTCTAGTTATAAATTGAATTGATCCTTTTGCAATATTATATAATCTGCAGTATTTAATCATATGTTTTTCTGATAATTTTGAGTCAAATATTATTTTAAAATATTCTGTTAAAACCTTTTTTTTTTTTAAAAAAAAAATTAATAATAAACAAGAATAGTTTTCATTTTTTTATTTTTTAAAATTAAATAAAAGAACTTATATTCAAAAGGATTTATTTTTCTGTTATTCAGTTGTATTTTCGGCTTGTTATTTTAAGGGATTTTTTATGATTTGTTACTAAAGGAAATCTCTCTCTACTTGTTTATTTCCTTCTATAAGCTTAACAAAAAAAAACATTTTATTTTGATATACTTCAAGCAAAACTATAGCAAAGGGTAAAAAAAGGTCAACAAACAAAATATTTGAAAAGCAGGAAAATAAAGAAACTATAAGTAAATAAAAGGAATACATTTTGAAGACTGTACGTAAACTTTAAGGATTATTCTGCATGTAGACAAAGTTGTTGGCTTTAAAAGAAATTGAACTTGAAATGTAACTTAACAATGATTTTTCAATGCCAATCGCATTGCAAATTGTAACTATGTTGTTCACTGAAAACATGCATTCAAATTTAAATCCCCGCAATCACATTAAGTATTACATTTATATATATTTTTAAAAATATTTTTCTGAAATACGTGATGTTTTTTGATTTAAAAAGGAAATTTTATTTTATATTTGTAAGGAACATAATTTAAAGTATTTTATTCTTAGAATATTTTTGAGTGAAATACAATTAAATTTGCTAGAAAAGTATTATCTAATTTTTTTTTGGGAAACAAATACTGCATACGAAATATAAAATGTTTATTCGCTAATGAATTCCATATTTTATCATGACTGAAAATAGAATAAAAATGATTATGATTGCAGTTTTTCTAGTTTTATAAGGTTTAAATATTATTATTCGACTTTTGTTTTATTTTCGTGTTCAATGTGGAAATTTCTAACTTTCTCATTTGAAGGAGTGATATGCAGTAGAAATAAATAAATTTGATTATTTTTATTATTAAAAACTAAAATATTTTCTTAAAATTTTTCTATTTTAGATGTTTTTGATATTTTTCAAGCTCTTGATATGAAATATATCAAAATATTTCATATTATAAATATCCTTACTTGTGTAGATACTGCGTGTGAAGTTTGTCTTTTATCAATCTGAAACAGTTTGTAAATAAAATATTTATTTTGGTTTAAGAATAGTCATGCACTGATAAATATAAAATTTTGGAATTTATCATCTGCTCTCATTACATTTTCCCAGAGAGATAGGAGATGATAAAAATAATTTATGTTTTATAAATGCCTTAAAGTAAATGAAATTCGTTCATTTATAAATAATAATGTTTAAATATGTAAAACTATTTTTAAGTTATAGATATTGTTTAGATTTCTCAATAGAAGAAACGTGCAACTATTATATGTAATGAGTTTTGTCTGAAATTTTACTTTCTAGAGCCATTTTGATGAAAATTGAGGTAAAACAAAAGATGAATTCACTTGCTTCTCAAATTGCTTTTCTTAAAACCTTATTTGCATAAGAAACATTAAAGTATTAACAAATATTGTTACCTTAGATCTACTTAATTAACTTCCTGATTTAGTTTGAAGACAAATTAAAAATTTTCGTGAACATTTCGTGAATATTTTTACAAATATGAAAACTGGTGCTTTTGAAACATTTTGAAAATGAGTGAAGTTTTTCTTAAAGAGATCAATGTATATCGGCTACTACTTAGAATCAATATATAAATAATGGATTCACAATATATAATAATAAATAGAATCAATAATAATGGATTAAGTCGGGGAGCACTTTTAAAGCTAGAACATCCTTCTTTAAACATAAGATCTAACCACTAGCGAGCAACAGAGAATAAATGTTAAGCATATGCAAGTCTGTTGGGTGCATGCTTAGGACTTTTTTTGGTTGTCATTTTAGAAACACTTGAGCAAACATCTATGGAAAGAAATTTAATTCGATATCAAAATGCCTTACAACGGCCTAAAGACGTTAAACTGTGATCAATGTGGTGTCAAATATTCAAATAATAAAAGGGAATTAATATTATAGACAAATGTGGTTTGGTTTCTCTTTAAACGATAGTGTTTTGTTCTTAAGGGCTAATTAAACAGGACTTACGCGGTTTATAGATTACAAACCACCTAAAATATCCAAGTTCAATGGTTTGAGCTTACAAACCATTGAACCAATGGCAAGAGAACTAACTGTTCTTCTACTAACTATGCATAGGAAGCAGTGGAATCCCTGAAATGAAAGTTAATTATCGTTTGAGTAAAATGTTTTAATTTCTAGTGAAAGTGTTTCAATTATATAGTGATGTACTTTCAATATTAATAGTTGTATATTTTTGTTATATCTAGCTATATACTATCGATACTTATGAATCCGTAAGTAGAATAATATTTCGGTTACAAATTATGTCTGATTAAAGTATAGCTCAATTTAATTGTTTTTTCTATCAAATGAATGAATTTGTGAATTAATCTTAAAGTTAATAACCAAAATTAATATAAATTCGTTTGCCGAAATTAAAAATACAATACAAAAAAATACATGATTTTTTATTATTATCAGTGTTTACTTAGATATACCTGTAATAAAGGATTAATATGGAATTATGGTGCATTATAGTTTGTATAAAATGTTTAATTTCTAGTGAAAGTATTTTAATTAAATAGAGATGTACTTTCAAAATTTATAGTTGTATATATTTGTTATATTTATCTACATACTATCAATACTTATGGATATCGATACTTATGCGAATAATCTTTAATGTACATAGAAGGCTCTGAGTTCAAATCCAAGTATTTTTAAACAAAAAATTTAGAACTTGCGTAAATATTTTATGCAGTCATATGATTAAAAATAGGCTTTTGTGAATTTTCTATATTTTTTTACCTATAGACCGAGGAAAACACAGTTTACGATGAATGAAAATGTTTTTATGGTGGGCAAAATGTTGTGCATGGCTGTAGATTCTCTAAAATTTGCAAATTCATATTTTTTCATTTTCTGATAAATCTGGTATCCAGAACTTTCCAAGAACACCAAACTATACCAAAATTATTGATGTTATTTAAGTTCAAAAATATTTGAAAGAAGTTATCTAAAAAATGATATTTAATAACTCCCATTTTTCTAAACAATTTTTATGAGTTTGTAACTAATCTCCTGATTTTAAGTTGAAACTTAAAAATGAACTACATTTGGCAATTTAAAATGAATAATATATATATATATATATATATATATATATATATATATATATATATATATATATATATATATATATATATATATATATATATATATATATATATATATATATATATTTATATATATATATATATATATATTTATATATATATATATATATACATATATATATATATATATATCTATATTTATCAGTAATTAGGGTTCATGTGTAGTTTATATATATATATATATATATATATATATATATATATATATATATATATATATATTTATATATATATATATATATATTTATATATATATATATATATATATATATATATATATATATATATATATATATATATATATATATATATATATATATATATATATATATATATATATATATATATATATATATATATATATATATATATATAAAGCTACACATGAACCCCTAATTGCTGATAAAGGAATGAATTTGAATATTTGATTAAAAATTAATTTCATATTACATTTATATTATATTGATTCAAAGTATCTTACAAGTTTTCCTACCTTATGCCCGAAAAATGGCATCATCACAATCCTCTTATATTTATTCATTCTTTAGTAAGATATTAATACATTGACATTATTATTTGGAGTATTAAAATTGCACAAAACCTGAAAAATGGTAGAGAATTTATAAATGTTTTTAGGTTGCTTTTAAATTTAAAAAATGTGTACTTAAATATTTGATAATATGTTTTACTTATAAAAGTATCTCATTTTTAAATGCAAAAAATGCTTGACAAACTGCTTCATGTAAGAACGCATTGTTAAAAGGATTAATATGATAAATCACTATTGTGCTACAATATTTTTAAGATATAAATTTGGCAAATAAAGCATCAAATAAATCTTTATAAAAATTTGATTAACATAAAACTTTGTCTATAGCCTACAAAAGAACTGAACTTAATAAAACAAAAGTAACATTAAAAATAAAGTAAAACAACAGTAAAATATTAATAGATATCTCTAAAATATACACATATTCAACAAAAACCAGAATAAAACTGTATTTTCTGTTGCGTGCACGTGTATTTAAATAAAAATCAACTCAATAACATTAGTTCTTTATTTATTATCTTTAATACGAACGTGATGTATCTATAAATTTCGCTTACGATGCTCTTTATGAAATTCTTATTGAAATTTATTCGTGAAAAGAAAAATAATGATGATCATTTTTCGAATAGAGAACATGTATGTTGAAAAAGTTAATGTGTTTCAATATGTTATCTTGAATATTTATGAAGGTTTTTCATGAATAATTCTGAAAAAATTTAAGATTGCATGTTTAAGATCCTGAAGAAAACATGGGCATCATTAGTTTGAGGAACTTTATTTTAAAATATTTTGTTTATCAAACTGTTTCAAATATTCACGAGTAATTAAATATTGAAATATTTTTCCCTAAATTTGTTCACTAAAATGACGATCAGGGATTGACAACATGTTTAATTGAAATTATATTTCACGTATTAAGATGTATTTACTAATTAATGTGTAGGAAATGAATGTAATAAATATTACATTCTTTGATTAAGAATTAGTTTAATATATAAGCATACATACATACATAATGTATGCATATACTTATGTGTGTGTGACGTAATCGCTTATAACTAGAAAAATATACTCAAAATATAGCATTTCTTTAAAAAAAAAAAAAAAAAAAAAAAAAAAAAAAAAACTTATGATTCTTATTTCTTTGTGTAAAAGTAATGAAAATAAAATAATAACAAAATTAGTATAGCTTGCTTTACCTACTATAGTCTAGAAAACGCATTTCGCAGGGTCATTGTTTGCATGCAATAGCTTTCTGTAATGTTTAAAACTTCTTTTCATCGTTTTAAAGTTTTATGTTTTCTAACTTTACACTTAGTTTGTTTCTTTTTATGCATGTGAAATAATTAAGGGATGTTCAACAATCTTCTCATCCTATAGAAAAATAAATCTCCATGATGCTTCTTCTAATGAAGAAAACCAACAGTATAATCGGGAAGGTATTCTTGCATACTCTTATCAAAATTTGACTTCTCTAACATTGTAATAATCGGAAGGAATGGGATTGTTTGGAAAGTCAAAACTTCCATTCCATATATTTAGTTATGGTAAATTAGAATAACAATTCTTAGATTTTTCATTCTGACAGTTTTAAATTTAAATCCGCCTCCATAACATTTCCTGATTTCAAAAGCGTTACTTAAAGACTATTGTTTTGGGTTTTTTATTAATTAAATATAATATAGATAAAATAAAATTTTTTCTATCTGCTTTATTTATTCGGATCAGCCATGCTTAAAAATGCAATGGTTTTTTAATTTGGGTTAAACAAATTTCATTAGGGATTGGTTATTTTTTATGCATAAAATTACAGTTATTTTTCATGCACATAGTTCATAGCCGATATATTTCAATCAATAGACATAAGGTTTTTCCATATTTAACACAAAGTCAAGCGATTGAATTTTCTAATAATGATGGTATATTAGAATCTTCTAAACAGCAGAGGCAAAAATCATATGAAAATTTACTCTGAAAAAATTAAACAACTCAGAATGAAAAGTACGCACGAAAAGTACGAAATGAAAAGTCAGAATGAAAAGTACGCATTACTTTATACATTTCCTGGGTCTACAGTTATATATAAAGGTATCTATATTTGTGCAGTTGAAATGAGAAAGAAACTATTTCTAAACAAACTAACTAGCAGATGAGGACATTAATAATTGAGAAAATAATTTCCATATTAAAAAAATATAAATATACCCTAGATATGATATTTTGTTGATTAAAAATTTAAATATTAGAATGACGAAGTAATATCTTTAAGTTTATCCTATTTTTTTTACCAGAATACATATTGATGTAAACTCTATAGATGTCTCCTTGTCGTTCAAGTTTATCAGTAACATTTTACTCAATGTAGACACATAAGGAACTTGATACTCCGGTACAATTCACTTTTCCATTTTTTTTACTTGTTATTGTTCGCTTATACACTGTTAGCTACCAAAATTGTAACACCAAGAAAAGCAAATATCACGACAAAATTTATTTTGTAGGTAACATGTTGACCAAGTATCAAATGATTAAATTTATAGACTTCTGTGAAGAGTGGTTCTTGCCAAAATCAGTAGCCAGAATAGTCCCCATTGTTGGAGATCACCACTGCCACACGAACCGGCATTGAATCAAAGAGACTTTGGATGCGTTCTCGAGGTACAGAAGACCAAGCAGCTTCCACACGTTGACAAAGTTGATATGGTTTGGCAGCTGGGAATATACTCTGGGTCAATCGTTGAGCAACGTTGGACCACACGTTTTCTGTCGACGAAAGACCCGGAAAGTGAGCCGGTCAGGGAAGCAATTGAAGCCGGAGATTTATGAAGAATCTTTGAATAATGCGTGCCTCGGGTGGTCGCACATTATCCTGTTGAAATATGGCTGTGGGCAAGCCCTAAAGGCAAGGAACGACAATGGGCTCAAACTCATCGGAGATATAGCGTTGGCTGTTTAAAATACCGGCAATGCGTACTAGAAGAGTGTGAGGGTGATATCCAATAACATCCCATAAATTATACCCGGTACAGGACCAGTGTGGCAGTGCCTAACGCAGCTGTTCAATATCCTCTCCCTACGGTGTCTCCAGACTCGAATGTGACTATCGTGGTGTTGCAGACAGAAGATGACTTGTTTGTGAAGACAATTTCATTCCATTCTGCCACCCGCATCCTTCTTTCATTGTAACATTGGTGGTGGAAACGTCTGAGGTTCTGCGTCAAGAGTAGATGAAGCATTGGACGTTTTGCAAACAGACCACTTTGCTGTAAACGGTGTCGAATGTTATCACAGGCACTGGATGATGCGTTATAGACTGAATGTATTGTGATGTGGTTCGTGGTGTGGCTGAGCGATTCATTACTGCGATGCGCACAATTTGCCTGTCATCACGTGAAGTAGTGCACTGAGGTGAATGCGACGGAGCTCGTCGATCCGTCGTACTCTCTTGCATTCAACTATGACATATCTTCAATTACAGTTGTTTGGTTTTGTCTAATACGACTACTAATTTCCCGGAAAGATAATCCCCAATCTTGGTAGGCCACAATTTACAATTTACAGCTACTTCTCCTTTTTCTGACAAACTTGGATATTTGATCAAAAAATGATCGCTGCTTTCTACGAGGCATAATTGATCATTTAAAAAAAACGCTAGAAAAACACAATTGCTGAACTTGAAATCATTGAAATCTCCAAGCCTTAAATAGTGTTTTTAAGTGTCGTCACAGGCGCGCGTGATATGCATCTACACTGAAATTCTAATCATTTTCATATCTCACCTCCACTAAGGGATGTTGTAAATTTCATGTTATTTGCATGCTTCCTTTAGGATGTTGCATTTACGATGGCCAGAAATGTAGTTGTAATTTAGAAATTCAAATTGCTACCTGCGGAGGTAAGGGATACTCAAAACTTTTGAAAAATAATCAATGATTGGAATTAAGTACACATATTATAATAACGATAATCTCTTTCTTATCCTTATTTATAAAATGAAAAATAATTTTTGTTTATTTATTCAGCTAAAACTAACTATATACTTTGTAGTCAAGCTGGAAGTTTTCTAAATTTTTAGCTACGAACTCAAATATTTTGCCAGTACTCCAAATTTTCATGTAGATTTAACAGAAACCCTCTTTTAATATGAAAGTATACATTATATAAAAATATACATAAAAAACAGAAAATGTTTGAAATTTTATTGCTCTTACACAGAAAATTTTTTAATTATCCTCTGATTAAATACTGCTGGATGGAAAGTAAATATTATGCTAGAAACAAAATGAAAAAGTCTAAGGTAATTCCTAAATGTATTATCAGAAGAAATGATACTTCATTTGAAACAAGAATCAATAGTTAATTTATTTAACTTTCACATAAAAGTATACTTTATATATTGAATATTACTTTAAAACTACAAAAAATTATATACTAAGAAATGACATTGCGTTTTAATGGAGAATTTACAGCTACTTATTTGCTTAGTTTTCGTAGAAATTTATGTGTTATATAAATGATACTTTTTGAAAAAGGAAATTAGTTCAGTATGAAAAATATAAATTATGGGTTATTACTTGGTTTTATGGCATATATATATATATATATATATATATATATATATATATATATATATATATATATATATATATATATATATATATATATGTGTGTGTGTGTATTCACACACACACGCAAAACACACTATTTTGATTTGCTTTATCATTACATCAGAAAGAAAAGAAAATTGCAAATAGCCGAGGAATTAGCTTACAAACTAGTTGTTTTATTATTTGATATGCGTGAATATGGCTCTCTATAAGATTATTTACAAGAAAACAGAATGCGATTGTTAATAAAAGGGTTTCTTACATTTTTATGATATTTAATTAATATTTACTGTTGATTGTTTGGTTTGTTTGTTTCTATACGCAATCACTTTTTGTGTACGAAAATGAATTTAACAAAGACATATAATTTGAAATATACAAGGTAAAAAAGAAAGTTCTTTGATTTTTGAAAACCCAAAAGAACATTACTTAAGAAATTGCTGCCAATTGTTAGTCCTTGAAGTAGTCACCATTGGCATCCAGCTTCTTTTGCCAGCGTGTCTCCAACTGTTCAAACTCCTTGCCTTAAGACTTGGGAGTTTTGGATGCAAAGATGTCCATGAGTGCTTGACGCAAGTCTGCCTCTTTGGTGAAAAATGATTTTTCAGGGAAGAGGTGTCTCAACCACGTCATACATTAATTTGCATTCTTATTCATATTTATTCAAGGGCAACTTGAAAATGGCAAGAGTTTTGTTTATCTTATGTTTAGATCCACTGCACACATCATATTAGGTGGAATCCAAAAACACCAGCAGTTGAATCTAGAGATTTAATCATACAGATTCTATCTTATTTTATAAGCTTCCGAATTCTTAAGATTGTTTATTTTCTAATGAAAAATTAACTTCAGAAGGCTTTGTTGTTAGGTAATGAAATGATCCTTAAATACATAGAGATACAAGATTAAAGGTACATTAAAAGGATGTATAATAAAACAATTCTGCTTATCATAATGGAAAATAGTAAATTATTACAAAGGTTATAATGAAAATATATAGTTATATTTAATTATTCAAACATTTTTTAAAAAAACTTCAGTAAGAAATATAGTTAGTATTACTCACACATTATATTTAAAGTAATTATAAATTTATTGTAATTTTTTTTCGTAGTGAACTGGTACGCGTGTGAAAAATAATCTCAAGTAATCTATCAATCTAATCAACTGAATTATAAGGAACTTCATTTTTCACGTTGCAAATTAATGTATTGAAAATATTTCAAAAGCATTAAATTGCTTGCTCCATGATTATCAGCTATAATGTGAAAGGCTCCTCAGGTTTCAAATTTAAATTAATATACACATACTATTCAAACATATATACATATATTCCTACATATACTAATCATTTACTTTTTTAAAAAAAAAGTTGGAAAATTTGTACCGTTATTAATTGTTGTGTTTGTAAAAAAACAGCAAAAAAATACAAATAGAATAAAAGAAACCGAATACACACCCATACATATCTATACATTTTCATAACAAAAAATGTCTATAAAAGAAAATTTATGAAATTAAGAAAAAGAAATATATAATTTAAGCGTTTTTTTATTTATTAAATCTTTCAACAGGAGAATTTGGAATAAATAAATTAAAATAAATTAATTATATGCATGTCTCACATTTATAAACATTATGATTAATAATTTTATTGAACCTAAAAGCATAAAATATGTGAAATAATATAATGCGAGATGAGCTATTTAAGAACTTAATTTCTTAAGTGTAAACAAATATTAACTTAAAAGTAATTTGATATAAGTGAGCAAGTTTAACAACCCCATTAATTCTGAAAGTACATGAATTACGATGACATAATAACGTCTTGAAGTGATGCTTACCATATCTTCTTTTCCCGTCGGAGACGTTCATTTTACCAGTTTTGGTTGTTAGTCGCAGTTTATCTTCATAAACGATGTTAGGAACCTTCATTATTCTTTTAAAGGTAACTATTTTTAACTTTTTTTCTTAACCAGCCTTATTTATTTATGCTGATAATTCTGCAAGTCTTAGTCGGTATAATTTTTTTTTATCCCCTAACTGCACATTTCCCATTGCCATTCTAATGCCAATTATTGTCTCCATTTTCTACCAAAGCTCATAAAAGTTACTGCGTAGTATGTGACATTACTGCTTTAAAAAACGAAGTATATATTCAAAAATTTTCATGATCATTATAGTTTGACCTATCATTAATAGTATAACAAATCTGATTTTGAAAGTTTCTTCTTTCAACCATCTGGATTTGCTCAATATATAACACTATGTTATTAAAGGCGTGTTTTATTCCAATCAAAAATATAAAAATTGTATTATATCGGGAATACGATTAAAATCATTGTCATTATTTAAGTCACATTAAAGCTAAAATATAATAGAATACACCTTTCTTTTAATTTGAATATTATAAGTTATTCTAAGTTTTCACAGAGTTTAAAATAAATTAAAACTGAGAAGTTTGAAATGTAATAAGTAATTTATGTGTATTATAAATTTTTTACAGTTACTGAGTACATTAAATCACTGTAAAATTTTTGAGGGCAAATAGATCTGCTTTTTTTGATTTTTTAAGCATTAATATTTTCTTTTACAAGATATTTCCATTTGTTTTTACTGATCTATAACAAAACTAATTAATTTTAAAACTTTGAGACATTGTGCAAATGATATTACTTTTAGAAAATCTATTAATCTTCTAAAAATTAAGTTCGCAATTGTTATAAGCAACACAAATTTTTTTAAACACAGTTTGGGATGTATGGTTCTGTAAAGTATGTTCATATGCAATCATGCTTGCTTTGATATTTCATGTAATGTAATTTTGAAACAAAATACATTTTTACACTTACTTGTGGTGCGTTTCATGATTTAGTTGCACAAGTGATGATTCTTAATTATTTATTTGATTGTGTAATATATAATAATTAAATACGATTATATATTTCTTTCTTTGACACATGTTTCAATTTCATTAATATTTCCCATATTGGATTTCAAACATGAATAAATAAATGATAATAAAGTTTCAGTAATTTTCCTTCAGTCTAATAAAATAACAAAATAGCTATCACAAAGCCTAGAATAATTTTCTTTGAAACTCAAATCATGAATAGCTTTTCTTTCATATATATATATACAGAAGGAAATAAGATTATTTCAAGGAAAAAACTTAATATTAATTAGATAATCAATCATGTGTACTTTTTGTAAAATAATATATTTATGATTGTGTATAATCATCAAATAAAATAGAATTTGCCGTAATTTAAAAAGCGCGTTTTTTATTTATGAGCAAAATATTTTTTGTGTGATGTAATGATTCAATTTTTGAAGTTAATATCATATCACTTTTTACAAAAAAGACATTAGACATTCATTACTTTTACCGTGTTTAATTTTTAATTAGTCGGTATCATTTGTTTTTTATGTTAGTTTTAACTTTTTTCCTGCTAGTGTTAAATTTGATAAATATATAAAATTTTTCTACTACAAGTTTTATTTATACACAAGAATTATTAGATTCTATTACTACAAGAATTATTATATTCTATGCAAAAAATTTTGTACAAAGTTGATTAAGAGAATAAGCACATATATATATATATATTTCAGACAATAGATTTTTAAGTTACACATAAATTTTGCTTAGTTAAAATACAAATCATATTAAAGTTTAAATTTTTATGTAATATTTTACCCTTCGAAACAGCATAGTATTTGGATAATTTCTCGGGAAAATGGATTTCAAATTCTTTGAAATCGCAGTAAAACAGAATGAGTTACATATGAATGATAAAGTTTTTACCAATTAATTAATTACAGCAAATTCGTTTAAAGATAAGTTCATTTTCTTAATTTAAAAATGTAATTTTCATATATATGACAGATTACAATTAGATGCTCCAAATAAAGATTTTACATTCGTATGAGTGAAGAAGCTTCATTAATATGATAATCTAATTATTTAATCACTTAATTTACATGTATATGTAAATTAAGCGATGAAATAAATTGATTATTATATTACCAATATGTGAAATAAAAAAGTTTCTTTTAACTTATTTTTTACACTAGATTTATACATAATATATTACAAAGCTCTCAAATCAAAAGATTTATTTTAAATTCAACTTAATGCATAGATAAGTAATTAATGTAAATTGATTAATATAAAATTGATATATATATATATATATATATAAATTTTGTGTATTTGTGTGCATTTTAAACGTGTTTATATATATATATTCATTCAAACTTCTTGAATAGGAAATATTTATATCCAATTATTATTAATAAATTAGGAACCATTAAATTGTTCAATGGAACAATTTCCATAGTCGAAACAGTGTATTAGATGTCTTTTCACATGTTACTTTATCTCTCGAAAAATTTTTCAATGGATAAAATTCTCATGAAATAATAAAAGTTATATTTTTAAATAGAATAAATTTCCCCTATTATTGAATTAGAGTTAATGTAACATTAACAAATATTTTTTGGCACTTAAGGCCTTTATTTTAAACTCATACAATCCATCTTTAATATACTTTGAAAGTAAATTTCTTAATAATTATTTTCCAACAGTCTTGTTAGTTTTTAAGTCTTATATTGTTATTACAGTAAATGCAATTTTAGGGAAATGAAAATCT
Source organism: Latrodectus elegans (assembly GCA_030067965.1). Taxonomy (NCBI): domain Eukaryota; kingdom Metazoa; phylum Arthropoda; class Arachnida; order Araneae; family Theridiidae; genus Latrodectus; species Latrodectus elegans. The sequence goes on along the minus strand of CM057813.1, from coordinate 74,110,674 downwards.
TTGTTTTCCAACATGAAGTAACATTTAGATATTAATATCTAAAGAGAGACAGGAATGAGCTGACATGTCAAATTTAAATCATTAAAATCCTTTATCCGTAGTTACATTTCTATTGATAACAATCTTATTTGGTCTTGAATTTTTGAACTAGTTCAATCTTTCAGTATTTTTATAAGCATAGATGTAATTTTGTAAAATAAAGTCGTAAATTTTATTTACAGTAGAATTCCTGATAAAATTCTACTTTAAATGATAATTTTGAGAATGAATTTGTGTAAATGATCTTAGAAAAATTATCAGAAGCCAATAATATCCATCTTGAGTAAAATATATGTTATATTCATAAATTGAAAATTGTTAAAATCAACTAAATATTTTTCTTGCAGATAGCTTTCGTTAGTATGCAAATATATCATTAGAATTTCAGTAATATTATTTAATTAAATTTGTAATTCTGTTTTAATTGCAAATAATATATATATATATATATATATATATATGTGTGTGTGTGTGTGTGTGTGTGTGTGTGTGTGTGTGTGTGTGTGTGTTTGTGTGTGTATGTGTGTGTGTGTTTGTGTGTGAGTAATACTTTTAGAGACAGTACAAGGAGAATAATTTATCTCTCAATCATAATTTTCATCGTTCAAAATTTGATATTGTATTTTGTTGAAAGAAATTTTAGATTTCAAAATTAAATCATAAGAAGAAACCTACAAATGTAAAATAAATTTCCCAGTATCTGATTTGTACGTATCTGTCTGCGATTCAAAACATTTCCATAAGTTCGATGTCGCAGTTTGAACAAAGAGGAAAAGGAAAGTTTTTCTTAAAAAACTAGGAAATAAGATGTTGTATATTCGACAAAATGAAAGTACAAGAATGTTTAAAGAAAAATTCACAAAAAAGTCGTCCTATTTTGAAATCGAAAAAATGTGATGGATTGCTGACATAACCAGATAGTTAGAGAATACTTCTTTAATGTTCGGAAAGACAACTTCTTTCTTTCAGAAGAAGTTCCTAGAGGATTAAGAAATAAGTTAATGTAAGGAAGGTATTACACCTATGTGGTACAACTCTGGGTAAGATTTTTATTTTTAAAGAAGAATTATTTTATATTTCTAAAAGATACTCTTGTTTTTCAAATAAAGGATTGAAAAAGTGAAGGTGCAAATCAAAGTGACTCTGCAATATTACTAGAACCTAAGTTAATTAAGTTTATTTTCACTAGAGTAAAAAAGTACATCTATACAATTAGATAATACATTGAAGTAAATTTTATTATATCTTTTAAATAATATATATATATATATATATAGATTATTAATGCAAATGCTAAATACGCCCACAATATATTATTATAGTAATTTTTTCAAGAATAAAGGAAAGTGTATTTTTATATATACTTTAAATATACTTTAAAGAGAAAAGCCTGAAATAAAAGGATTTTATTTATCATGAGCGTGTATGATTTAGGGATAAATTAAGAATATATATATATATATATATATATATATATATATATATATATATATATATATATATATATATATATATATATATATATATATATATATATATATATATATATATATATATATATATATATATATATATATATATATATATATATATATATATATATATATATATATACATATTATATATATATTATATATATATATATATATATTGTAAAATTTATAAAATAAGTTTACAAGAAACAAAGCTGTGTAAAATTCAGTTCAGCGTATTTATATTTAAATTTTTAGTCCTGTAAAGAGATTTTGAATAAATTTATCACCTTTTACACTCATTAAAACTATTCCAGATATAAGTTGAAAACCTTCATGATATGTATTCACATTGTCGTTTAAAATTTGTTTTGTCAATATTTTGATAAATTTATTTATTTTAATTAGATAATTTTATGAAATTCCAAATTACTGTCACAGAGTCTAACCAAACCTAACATTTAATGTACAGAATTATTACAGTTAAAAACGCAAAATATCTTAATATTATCAATTTTGTATTAAAATGTTTTCCAATAATTTTTGTTTTAATATGAGTTTAAGGCAGTATTTTTGAAGTGTTATTTTAAAATTGGAAATATAAATTACAAAATAACTTTGAAATGTAAATTTGAAAAATTTAAGAGACAAAAATATTGAGATAATTTATGATATACTTAATTAAAAAAAAAGTCTCACCTAGTTGAAGTTAGAAGAATAATTGACAAATCGAATTCATATAAAACACGATAATACATTATGTAACAAAGTTATCAAACAATAACAACCAGTTGTTTTCTTTTTAAATTGTTAGATATAAAATTTTATTTAAGTTCTAAAAGCGTTGATTATTATTCCTTTATCTAAAAAGTTTAATCATTATCAACAATAAGATGCATACTTTTAAAAATATTTTAAAATAAAATCGATAGTAAATCAGTTGAATATAAATATTGTGTAACGTTTTTCTAAATTTGATTTTTTCAAAATTTTTTCATTTTGGAAGCATTTTTGAAAATTATAATTTTAAAATGTTAATAATAGGAAAATAATTTTGCAAATAAAACTTTTGAGAATGAATATTTTTTGTGACGTATTATTAGGAAATTACTAATGCATCCATAACAAGTATCCTAAAAATAGTTTATAATCGATTCGTAATATCATTCACATCTCTTAACTATTTAATTTTATTTGAATGTTTTACTTTAAAAGTTTGTACTTTAAAATATAAATTATTATCTTATATAATTTCTTGTATTTTTTTGACGTTATCAGTTTGAAGTGCTTTATTCGTAGTTTTATTTTTCAGACTTATTATTTTAAAAAATTTAGAAGAATACGTCATAGGTGTTATAATATTGATATCAGTGTATATTAGAAATGACTTATCAAAAGAATTTTATTCATTTTACATATAAATCAACAATCTTAAAAATTTGTTTATATATCGGCGTTAAGATTGATCTGCATTGTTAGTAAATTAAACTTCATAGAGAAATCAAAAACATATGTCTACTATTTTTCAAACCTGTGAAATTTTCTATTTATGTGAAATTTCCGTATTTAAATAATTTAGGATGATTTATCTGAAATGATGCTTTAGTTCTTATTTAGGAGAACAATTTCAAATCAAAGGGAAATTTAATCTTTAAATTCGTATAGTGAAATTTCATATTGCAAAGAAAAAGCAAAAGTTCTAATTTGAGTATTAAGATTTTTCATTGGAATTTTGATTTCTTAATTAGCAAGAGGAGAAAATGATTTGAAAATTTTGCCGAAATCATTAATATTAAGCAGATGCTTCTTTATGTGCATTAAATTCGAAATTTTCTCTTTTAATACACTGCATCATGTCAAAATTTATAACTGCTTTCTCTGCATGAAATATTTGCATTTGTTCTTCTTTATGAATAAAATTCAAAGAATTTCCCTTTAAGTAGCAAAGTTTAAGCGGAAAATCTTTTATTTATGATTACTTTAATCTCTGTTTGATATATATATTAAAATTTTAAATATCTGTTTTAATAAGTTCCTTGAATTATTAAATTAAATATTCTTTTAAACATAAATTCCACTCAGCATTAACTTATTATAATTATTATAATCCACATAAAAAGGTAATAATTTTAATAATTGTAATTAATTAAATTAACATTTTAGATTTCAATAATAAATTTTCATTTCTGATAAAAAGAAATATTTTTTGTGAGATATTTCAGATTCATTATGATTATTCTTATAAAGAGATATTTTTAAAAATACTCATATCAGGCAAACTATCGTAATTACAGGCCGAATACAATCTTTATAGTCTGAAAGCAATTTTAAAATGTCGTGCAATACTGATACCATTTTGAAGGTAAATTCATTTGCACAATACGTTCTGTGTAAAAAAATGGGGACATTTAAATAGAAACGTTGCAGTTTTAATGTCGCTGTTATATTTAAATGTTTTCCCCGTCACTTTAATGAATGCCATTCAAAAAGGGAAATGAAGTATAAAAATAAATCGTCTTTGAGCATATACATTTCATTAGGTTTCAGAGAAGTTTAATCTTTCATTTTTTAGGGAATGAGCATAGTATTAAGACAATGATCTATATTGAGCTATGATTTTGAAGTTATAAATTTTAAAATGATATTTTACACTTTACAGTTGATATTTTTGTAAAATTAAAATGAATTAAATAATGAATTGTTATACAAAGTCTTTATTTTCTGCATGTGTAGTACATACCAATGCACGAATTAATTCTTTAAATGATTTGTCAATTATCATTAATTGGAAAGAATTATATCTAAAATTATTTTCTAGAATGTTTAACACATTGAAGACACATTCTATACACATTAAAAATTAAAGATACATGTCTAAACTAAAAATTATTTTTCAGTTTGCAATAAAAAAGAAATTGAAGTATGTCCGTTTTAAGGAAGTTTCAGAGAGAAATTATATTGCCTGTACAAGTGTTTTTAATTTTCAGATTATTTGTGTTAGAGAAAATTTATTTGTAATTTCCCCTTATTTATTAACTTTGTTCAGATAAAATTATCGAAAACCAGCCACATTACGTTGCAAAATGTCTCGTTCAATAAAAGTATTTTTATTTCTGAAGACAATCTGAAATTCATACATAACTTATTAATGAGTACTTTCAAATAAAAAAGTTTATTTAAATAATTATTCGACGATAATTGAAGTTTATAATTATGAAATAGTCTTAGAATTAATATAACAACATGGCTTCACACTTTTAATATAATCACATTTAAGTAATCGCATGACTTATCATTTTAATGAATTATAAGTTTAGTAATAACATGAATTAAAGACTAAAAATATCAAAAGCTGCAACTTATACACATATTTTCTCATCGTCAGTAATCATATGCAAATTAATTTTAAAAAGGTGTAGCGCTAAAGTGTATAATTTGTTTGTAGGTCTGTACTTCTTAACTGTTACTATTGGCTTATAGATACTTATGTATATAATTTATATAAAGAAATATGTATACAGTATCTGGAATCGTAAAATATCATGGCTCCTGCAATAAGCCAATAGCGTAAATTAGAACTTGGTAATCCTGTTTTCAGCCTTTTTAATACGTCATGACTTACACTAGAGCATGTTTTCGCATCCGCCTTGAAAGATCTTCAGATTTTTTTTATCAAGTCTTACAATTGTTAATTAGTAGATGGTTATTCTCATATCCACATTAAAAATCTAAAATTTTATTACCACCTTATAAATAAAAAAGGATACATAAAGTGTGATTAAAATTTACATGTAATATATATACATCTTAAAATGAGATAAATTTAATAAATATTATATTTAATTAAATTTTCTGTAGTATTCAATAAAAACTGTGCCTTTCTTCCAGTCTGTGTTTCATACAAAGAGTATTCACTAAAATTTTAAGCACTAATACCATAGAAATATCAAAAAATAATAATTTAAATTTATTTATATTAAATGAATCGTATTTAAAGTAAGTGAATTCCATAAAAGTATCATTTTTGTAATTTCTATCAAGAAATTTGACAACGGTGCCTGAAAGACATGAAAATAAACATGGAATGATCCACACTAATCCAAAACTGATGGTTGTAAAGTATGTTTTATTCTTGTTAAGTCCTAATAGAGTTGTAAATATAAATCTTAAATATGTTTAATCTATATCAACATTTATTGGAAGACATATTCATTTTGGTTACTACACCACTACCGTTTTATTAATTCTGATAAATTTACAGCATTCTATATTAGTTAACAGGAGGCAAAAATTTAATGCTCTCTTCTTTCAATTAATCGGTCAGAAGAGAAGCATATCTTTCACTTTTTTTGTTTCCGATGCATGCAGATCACTAGACACGGTGTGTGGCGACAGACAGAGAGACTTTGTGGTAAACAACATTTATATTTTATTAATCTTAACATGATGCATCATAATTGCAACCATGTCATGAAGAATCTTTCAAATCGGAATGTGACCATTCATTTTTGTAACTTTGATGGATATGTCATGATTTGGCCATCTTTTCTATAAGCACAATCATAAATTAATTTTGTTTTTAGTTATGCTTAAAAACGATTCCTTTATTGTATATAAGATAATATTCTAACAGTATGCAAAACCTTTATCCCAAAACATTTTGGACACATTATTTTGGATTTTGCTAAGAAGTAATTTTGTCATAAACTTAAAAATTCTAGTTACAAGTAGAAAGCAGGTTTTCCGTTTTAAAGTTACAGCAATCAGAAAATTTAGCTTCTACATTAAAATTATAAAATTGGATCACAACGGATTTATTATTGTTTTAGTTACTAAAGTGAATTCGATTCATTTACATTCATTTGCAAAGCACTACTACATCATCATTAATTCATATACTTCTAAAATTATATATATTTTAAGTGTTTATATTTTTAAAATTATATTTTAAACATTCTGGGACCAACTTATTTAATTAAATTTAACATACTTAAAAAACGCCTTCACAATTTCAGCAATTTACATTAGAATATTTATTCTTTTACAGTGATTTAACATTAAATGAATACAAAGCATTTTTTTATTTTCAGTTGCGTTATCCTTTTTACTTTTCTATTTTAATATTAAACTAATATTTTTAAATCAATGAGCCTTAGAATGAATTTTAAAATTTCTAAAATCTTCTTTGTCTTTCAACATTATGATATTAATGAATTTTTTTGGTTTTTGTTCGTTATCGTTCCTATATCCCAAAGTGCTCAATATTGTGTGATCATTTTGAAGCCCAAAAGTAACTTCCCTAAAGTATTTACAATAAGTTGAAGATAAAAAAGAAACGAAGAAAAATAGGAAAGATATTATTATATATAAGAAATTAAATATTAGCAGTAAATTTCATTAAAAATTCAACTGCTACGCGAAAAACTTTTTGATTATTAAAGTATAATAGTAGTGATCCAAGCACAGCTCATGCTTACCACACAACTCATACAGGAAGTATGAATTGTGCATATCATTTATGATCATTGGAAAAATTTGATTACAGTGGGCAACTACTGCCACATAAATTTAATTAGGAAATTATTTGGTTACAGACAATCTCTGTTATCGTTTGCATACTATTTCTATAACTTTCATTTGGCAGTCAGCCTTTGGATAAATAATATTATGCTTCTTACTAATGCGTAAATATTCAAATGCAGAATTTTTAAATGTTTTTCTATAATTCCCGATAAACAATTTCTGAAACTAATTTTACAAAATGCAGAAAGTGTAGAGAAGTCTTTGTATGTACATCTTGATGATTTGGTAATGAGATTGTTCTTCCTATTAGAATAGTATGTATATTGTTTTTGGTATTAATTACACTGGCTATTAATTTCGGAAAATATACGTTGTTATCAAGATCATAAACAGAGAGTTAAAGTTTTATTTCAAACTGAAATCAAAGTATGATAATATTTTTTACATTATCAATTCTATGAAATGATTTAAAAATTTCACAAAGCGGCTTAAAATATATAACTTGAAAACTATCTTAACATTCAGCATGAGAGTAAAAATCACAAAAGGATTCATCCTCTTCAGTATTTATTTACAAGTTACTTATCTAAAAGTTTTTGCAATTATGTTGCACAATTTGGTCTGCTTTAATTAAACTCGTTAACTGTCTTGCAATTTTGCGCAGAATTTGATAAGAACTGTACTTAACTCAAAGAAAAGTCACATAATCCTCATAATATAAAATAATTTTATTTAAACTTTTTAGAAAATTAATTTTTTCTGCATTTCAAGAGAAATATCTTAAAAAATTAAGAATTATACTAAAAATATAAGAACTTTAATGTTGAGAAACGAAACTTCTTTTTCATTTTTGAACGATTCCAAATTTTTCATTAATTAAGAATGATGCTAATCACTATAATTTTATAGGTAATCATAATCTTCTTCTTCTTACAAATCTCTTTAATCTGAAATCAGATCCATGAGGTCGTCCACTCTTAATTGCAATCCAGCCAAACCGGGCCCCTTTAGGAGATCCTCACAAAGTAGACCAGCACAGTTTAGAAGATGTTTGGGACTGGCCTCTTCAATGTGGCATTTGATACGAACTCGGAAGGTTTTGGCACCTCATTATAATTTATATCACGTATACGTAGTCATTATAATTTATGTATTCAAATTATTATAATTTATACAGATATCTTTTTATAATATTTGACTTATGATTGTTCCAAAATTATTCTGTATTCGGATGAAAAATTACGATTATTTTCTATCTTATCATTTTTATTTTTCTTCGTAAATAATATTTATGTTTAAAATATTCAAATCACATAAATATTAAATGATGAAAAATTATTTTCTATTCCAGTACATAAATTTACTAAGTAACGATTTGCTTCTGAACATTAAAGACGAGGAATATTTTTTCTTTTTAATTTTTATCGTTATCTTCAGCGTTGTTATTGTGAAAAACCAAAACTTTTTAAGTTTATTTTGGAGTTTCCACAACCCACAAAAACATTGTAAATTAACATATATAAATAAGAAGTTCATGATTTTTCTTTTTGGACATCTGCTGCCATACCACAAATCTTAATTAAAATAAAAATGCCCACTTTTTTAAATAAAAATTCTAGTACATGAATTATTTTTTAGTTTTCCTTAACTCACAATTCAATTTTTTTCTTCTACAGATTTTGAATTGCGAATTATTATTTCCCTTTTCATGCAACGACTTTATAATTTGACTGCAAATACACTTCAATCCTTTTTTAGAAGAAAATATTTTTTTTCTTTTCAACAGCAAGTTTCCTTTTCTTAATATAAATTCATAACTTCTTTTTCGATGTAATTTCTTTGTTATGATCCTTCAAATTCTCTCTATTGTTTAGCATTCAGATCTATTGCCTATTCTTTTGTGGTTTATTTTATTTTTCTAATTGGTTTCTCGTCAAGTGAAAAGCTCATATTTTTGGTGTCCTACGTCAAATAAATATAAAAAAATCTGATAACCTTTGAATAAATTTAGAAGCTTTTTTTCACTAAAATTTTTTTTTCTTCTTCCTTAAAATATATTTTTCCAACAAAATAAAACGATTTCATGTTTTTTTTCTGAAAACTATTTCCTGAATTAAAAATCGTTTGTAATAAAATAATAATATGATTTCAAACTCAAAATGAAACATTTTTAATTTTGAATTATTGATGATGTTTTAATTACGTAGTTATTAATTAATAATTAATACGCAGTTTAAGTAAAAAAATTAAAGATATCATTTTATATATATAAAGTAAGCATTCTTCATTATAGGGGAAGTGGAATGTTAAGCATCATATGATGACTCGCAATTTTATGAACATCATTAAAAAAATATTCATGATTTATTAAAAAAATATTTCTTATATTTGAATTTACATTATTAAGTATTACTTAACACTAAATATTATATATTTCTTTGCACTGGATTTACCTCTGCCGTACATCAGCTGTATGTAATAAGGAGACAGCCTATTCAAGTAAAATAGATTTATTTTCCTTTGTTTCAGAAAAATAATTAAAAGGCACTTTCAGGGAAAGACTTATTAGCATTAATGATAATCTCTGTTAGTAAAGGAAATCTCACATTTGAATAATTTGTATAAGAAAGATTGAAAATGAGATATTTTAGAATAAAAGGAAGGTTACGTAACTTTTAGTTTCATCTCAGCAAGTTACGTTGCATTTCCCAGGAGAAATCACTAAAGGTTAATTGCTGTATAAATACCCACAATCAAAGACAGTACGGTCATTAGAATTTCTTTGAATGCGCGTAAACTTTTATAAAGTATTTTTCTCATTAAGCTTTATGTAAATACTTTACTGAACTTTTACGGTTATTTTAATGAATTATTAATGTAACATATGAAAATGATACAATTTTACCTGAAAATGAATTTATATGAAAATTGATGCAATGCAATTAAATTTCTTTTATTTGATATTTGAATAAGCTTAAGAAAAAAGGCTTGATTTAATTTACATTTACTAGAAATACTGCATGTTTGTTGTAATATATTTTACGATATTTTTAAAATTAGTTGAAGATTAATATTCATCCTATACAAATTTAATCTCATTCGATTTGACTCAAATATTAAAGTAAGATTTCACATTTCTTGTGGAAAAATGTGTGAGTTGAAAAGAATATTATTTATATTGTTGTTTTCTTAATTTTTCCTGCCAAAATGATTAAATGCAAATATTTATATCTATACCCTATATCTATCTATCTATCTATCTATCTATCTATATATATATATATATATTTATATATATACCCTATATATATCTATCTATCTATCTATCTATCTATATATATATATATATGACTTTATTTTCTGCAAACAAAAGTAGTTGCTTTTGAATTTTGCAGGAATTTTTCCATAGTTCTCAAATGATATAATAATATTGTAAAGTCTTATAAGGGTTTTGTAACGATAAAATAATCATTGCATATAATATCCCTCATTTCCTAACACCTGAAATATTGTTGTTATAGGAGCTAAAAATCGCTGTTACGTTTAAAGTGTCCGAAACAGCTAAAACTAAATAATGTGTGTTTAATTTGTTTCAATGTATGAAACTAAATTGTTAGAAAAATATTGCAGAAAATGTCTGGCATCTCATGAAAATTTTAGAAAACTTTTACTTGTTAAAATCACGAATATAATATTTAATAAAATAAAGTAAAATATGCAACTTAATTTAAAATAAACTTCTAGTAAAATTTTTTTATTCGGGCTCCACTGCATAATAACATTTCTTTAATAAGTAGTCTTAGTTAGCTTCTATTTATTTCCAAGATTTCCCTTACATCAGTATACAGTAAGAAGTCCTTTTTAGATTACAGTGAAGAATTTCAAAGTACATTAATATTATCATGCATCAAAAATTTTTTTCAAAATAGATATCTTTTGCCTTAATTACAATAAACTTTTTTAAATTATTATGTATAAAGTAGACAGAATCAAAATATCTAATTTTAGACTCATTCCTCTGAACTGATTGAGAGACAATGAGTTAAAGAAAAACTAAAGTTGTAACATACTAAAATAAATTTGTATTTTCAAAAAATTAAAGAGCATACACTTTACTTGAGAAACATATATGAGAGTAGGTAAATTAGTTGTTTTTTTATCTTATGAACTAGATAAATAAATAAAATAAATAGTATAGCAGACTAATTTGTTTACCATGGTATGTTTAAATTTGTGTAGGAAGTTTCACATATACAAAATGCTGCCTTAAAAGTAAGAAAACTGTTAACCAAGGAAAGCACCATAAAAGCTGGTTTTTATATGAGTTTGGATAAGTATTTGATTTTTAATGATTTTCTTAACTGCATATTAGAAATTATACATTAACAATCATGAGATAGCAGTTTTTAACTATAAATATGAAAAAGTATTTATTTAGTTTGTGTCCAAAACTCTTGCAGATTTTGTAAAAGGTTACGATTGGAAAAATACTTTAAATACTATAGTTTGTTCAATTAATCATATTAAAAATTTGTAAATAAATATCCAAGTCACACACACAATAGTTTTAAATGTTGAAATTTATATTAATTTCATACTTTTTATCCCTTTGTTTCTGCTTATGTATATTTTGTAATTATTTATTGTGAGATTTAATAATGGTATAAGATCTTTGTTCACCGAAATAAGTAAAATAAGATTTGTCATAAGAGAAAGGCTTTATGACCTTGTTATATAAACAATTACTCATGAATGTTGCACTTTCAATTTATGTATGAATTTGTCAGAAGGAGGGTTTGAAAAACATTCTAGTTGTCCTTTAAATCAAATTAAAACAGTATCTATTTACGTTTATCTTCACAATAAACAATCCCAAATAAATGTAATTTGTAAATTTGTTGAGGATACAGAACTTTCAAGCAGAGAGCAGCATTTTGTATGTCAAGTTATTTACAAAGCTTTGCCAAATTTTTAGTCCTATTAATTGTAATAGTTTGTAAAATTCAAGTGTAATTAGAAAAAAATTGCAAACTTGTTATTTTTAGAAATAATTATACTATTTTCTTCTAACAGGATAATAAATAAATTAAATCCTTATGTATTCTAATTCATGATGGATCACTTTTCGATAGATTGAAAAAATTTGAGAGTTATAAATATTCTTGCATTTGTATAAGGTAATACAGATAATTACACCGACCAACAAATCTTATTTATTTTTCATAAATCAATATAAAACTTTAATTTAGCACAATGAAATTATTTTAGGACAATGAAAATTTAAGATCTCAGCAATAACGGATTTCAAAAGCTTCAACAATTGGTAAATTTAAATAAAAATACATATGTTTTCAAGTACTTTTGTATAAATTTATATTTATATTTTGCCGTTTTAAGATAATATTAAAAGTTAATAAACTTTGTTACAGTTTCCTTTCATCTGAGCATTTATATGTTAACTATAAGATAGATATGAAATTATTATTTTAATTTTAACATGAATGGTATGTTTATTTTGTGATAAATTGGATATTAGTCAATATTTTTTCGTTTAAAGGCAGTATAAATATTAAATTATATTTTATCATTTTGAGATAATACTGAAAATGAATAAACTTTGTCATACTTTTCTTTTATCTGTGAATTTCGATGTTAGCTATAAGATATGAAATGACTATCTTAGTTTTAAAATGACGTGTAATGCTAAATGTCTGATAAACTGGCTATAAATCAATGTTTCTTTTACTTCATGAAAATTATCTAATCGAAATTTGATTCAAGTTTCCCAATTTTTTGCTTTAGGATTGCTATAAAACGTTTGTCGTGATAATATTAGACAGTTATTTATAGAATTCATTCTTTGACTTAGAAATGTCTTTGATTTTTCGAGAAAAAAAATGATTCACTATTCATTCATTACTTAATAAAACTATTTTTAAAGTTAGTAGTTTTTTTTACTTTATTGCATTTCTTAAATAGAATTTTAAAAATTTTGTTATATTTATTCTCAGTGCAGTTAATGTCATTTTATTATTACTTATCACAAATTAATTGATGCTAATTTTTTAAATTTTTCAAGCTAATTTGAGTTTAAAAGAGTGCATATTCTTTTTATAGGGTTTATGAAGCATTTTTAATTTAATATATTAGCTCAGAAACTTATCTGAAGAAATATTTTACTGCTTATCTACTTAAAAATGAATAAGTCATTACTATTGGCCATTAGTTTTTTTTCAACAAAAAGTATCGCATGTGTTTGTTGCACTAATGACCATAGAATGTAGCTAAAAAAAATTGAGATAATGTTTTAATAATGACAAGATTTTCTTTATTTCCTTTTTTGAACCTTTGACATTAGAACCTGAAAACTATCATATAGTAAAACAGCAAAATATCATACATTTCTAAATATTTCTGACAAAACTTTTTTGTATGTAGTAAATGAACCTTGTGTAATTACCAAGCAGGAATTTTTTCTGTATGTTTATGTTATATAAAATGTTTCATTCAAAGTTTATTTTCTAAATATTTCAACAAATATTTTATGTCTGATAAGATGAAATCTAAGTCTAAATCATGTATACAAAATATTAGGAAAGAGAAAAGAATGAAATAAACGTCAAGAAAAGTCTTAGATTTTTAAAATAAATTTGGCATAAAGATAACGATAGTGATAAGTACCTTCCAATTTTTACTTAATGTATGTCAAATATGTTGCGAATATTATATTGGGTTTTTTTTTTCTCACGAATTTATAAGTGAATTTATAATCAATCCAAAACTTTGTTATAGCGATAATTAAGGAAAGGGTTAGTTTTTGAAGAATGTCATAAGTTAAAACAAGACTTAGGCTTATTTTTTTAAAAATTTGACCGGGTAAAAAAAAAAAAAAGAAAATATATTACACAATTTTAGAATTTTTTTATATTTTTATTATTATTAGCTAGAGAGATGCAAAATGGTTGTATTTATAGAATTAATTTTAAGATAACTCAACGTTTCCTTGCATGTTTTGAACCAATAAAAATATCACAGGTGGTTTTTGATTTATTATTACTTTTTTTGATAACAGCAAACCAGAAAAGGGAACTAAAATAACTCCACAGCGCAAAGATGAATGTTTTATATCTTTTCATAGAACTCAACGCATGTGACGGAATGAATATATTTGCTTATTTCACATCAGATAGATTGGATACAGCTGGAAATATTCCAGTTTAAGTATTCTTTATTCAATTTTATAAGCAAAGGCAAGCTGAGTTTAAATATGTTTTTCTCCGTCAGATATATACCAAAACACTTTCCTGAGATACGTATCAATTGTTACGACAAGCGTCAGTGGCACGTGTCTTTCAAAAAATATGAGCAACCCGAAAAAATGTGAAATAGGAACATTAATTTCATTAACTGAAATTACACACGCAATTCTTGAAATATTTCACAAAAATGACAGGGGAAGAATTTCGAGAATATCATGTAAATATGAAATTAGAAGACATGTTATGCTGTTTTACGGAAAGTGAAGAATTAATATTTTCTTTATGTTTTGTATGTTGAAAATCAAAGTTCTAAATGAAGATCAAAATATTATTTCCATATATGAGGAGAATATTTAACTCTTCATTTCTAAGTATTTATATAAAGGAATAGTTATTATAATCGTAATATTAGTTCCTTGTTAAATATTTTAAAAACGATATTTATTTATTGCGTTCCTTTTCTAATTATTTATTTAAACACATAAAGAGTATAAATGATTTAATAACTTTAAATAAAAATTATTATACTAGAATGATAGCAGTATATCAGTCATTTCCAGTTAAGGAGTTCAATTTTTGTCCCTTAATTCTGTTAAAAATCAATTCTATCTAGAAAGTTGTTTCTAGTGTCATAAATGGCTTAGCTCATTGGACATAGTGTCATAACTTTGTTTAAATTTATCCAAGCAAATTTGGACATTCAAAGATAATCAGTTGTGTGTGTATGTTTGATTAATGATTTGAATTGTTTGGCTACTACCTATAAATTCAGTACCACTTATTTATTTTGATCTCCTACTGGAGAATATATATTGTTAAAAATATTTATTTAAATGTCTACAAATGCATGTTTGAAAATACCACTCATATTTGAAAACCATACTATATTTTAAAGAAATGGTTGAAATGTAAGCAAATACTTTTAGTAAATAATTTTGGTCAAATAATGTTTTTCAAACAAGAGATTTTAGTCAATTATGACATAAAATTTTAGAATAATTGTTTAAGATAAATCTAATTTAAAACCAGATTGTTTTGTAATTTTCCTAATTTTAAGCAAATTGCCCCCTAAAGAAACTGAGTGAAATTAAATTATCAGTTTATTAGGAACACCCTCAACTACGTAAATATGTTATTCGAGTTATTGCTTCATATCAAATTGTGTTATGGTAATTAAAGCCGGCATAAAGGATTTAACACACTAATGGCACAAACTAATGATCATTTAATGTCCACAGGGGAAAAAAAATTCCAGTGACCTTAACTTGGTTAATGCTTGTTAAAGGAGAGTTAGTTTTTCTCTTACAATTTTTCTAAAATTTTTCTGAATAACTATTTCATGAAGTAACCAATATGGGTTTAACAACTAAAAGAGAGAGAGAGAGAGGTGCAATTTGTCTCTACTGGTTGTTTTTTATTCTACAAATTCGTAAATCTGTGGGGTGAGCGTTGTACGGAAATGTCTTATGTGCAAAAGAAAAAAAAAAACTTATTAAGTAGTATTAACATACATCAAAGGATAGCAAAATAACATTCCTGAACGCACTGCATGTCGTACATTGTTAAGGATGGACTAGAAAAAACCGGGAATTCGAGTACCTTTGATTTCGATCCACAATGCAAAAAAGTTTAAAATTTTCTCCTTAACTCTAAATACTGGATTATTTATGATTGGAGGAAAATATTTTGGTTAAATGAATACTGCCTAATATTGTATCATACGTATTGGTGACTGAAAATAATAACACGGAACTATGGACTTCTTATGTCATATTTCCACTCTTCAGTCTGCTGGAGACTGTGTAATATGTGAGGAATATACTTTTGGCACATTCTTAATCCATTGATATCTGTAGAACGCACAAAATTGTGCTAGCCAAAATTACTCACTATTCTCATTGATGCACTCAATATTACCAGGTTTATTCCTTTCTTACTACCTACCTACCACTCATTAGACCCATTTTAGATACGGCTTCCCAGTCTACTGTTGTACTTCTAATTCTAATCTGGAAAAATTAGAAAAAGTCCAATTGAGTACTTCACGAATCATTACTGGCTTGAAACGCAACTGTACTTCAGAAATAGTACTTTTCAAAGCAGACTTACAACCTCTCCATATTAGGAGACAATCCTATCTGATCAAATATTACAATAAACTCAACAGTTATGGCCAAGGCAATCTCACGTCAAGTTACCTAAGAAACTGGACTCCTCTTTCCTGTGATAGGAAATACAGCACTTGTCTCGAACGTCTCGCCTCTGGCATTCTGAAATGTCTCACTGTTGTAGCGGGTAACAAGACCTTCCCCCTCTGTTTTAAATGTCGGAACTGCAATCGTTGTTAAATATAGATCATGGTTAAAAATTAAAAACTGAAATCATGGTTAAAAATTATAGTACAATGTTTTTAGATACTAACAGAATCTATGCTACTGTAAATGCCTGATGTTAGAGCAAATAAATATAAGCCATATACGATGTCCCATCCCTTTGGTGACTGAGGCTGTTCTTAATGAATTGGCAATTTAATGTAGAAAACCCATATTTCAAAAAATACATTTTATTTCATATATGATTGCCATAACATCACCTAAGAAATATACATTTATCTTTCACTTAATGAATGCTATTTTTGCACAAATCCAAAAACTGATACTTTAATTTCTACTTAATAAATATTGGTTATTAATCCTTAGATATTGATGCTTCATCTATAGGCCTTAATATAACTAAATATCTGTCATTGAATATTTAATGTAATACAAATAAATGATTTAGAGTCTTTTCTATAATAAGTAGAATTAACATAAATTTAATTAATATATAATAAAAATTAAAATTTCATACGAACTTATTGATTTATCAAATATGAATCATTAGAACATGCAAAACTAGTTCAATATGTTACAAAATATACCATATAAATTTTTAATGAAAATTATGAAATTTCTTAGTTAATATTTTGATATATTTCTATGTAACACTTTTAAACGAGAAATTGTAGTTTGGTCTACACTAAAATATATTATATTATAAGTAATGTTAATTAAAATGTTATACTATAATTATATGTGTGCTTTTAAATGTAGCTAAATAAATTAAATGTGAATCTATTATTGCGAGGGATTCCCTTAATCTTTTTAAATTTGCAATTCTAACAATTTTACTCAAATAAAGATCTAATTCAAATCGAAAAAAGTGAGAAACCATGAAATATTGGAATTAAATATCATTAAATAAGTATTTTAAATACTTAGTTTAGTTAGTATCTCGATTTATGTGCATAGTTTTTAGAAATATAATTTGAGTGTTGTGAATAATCCTAATAAGCTGGCATAAGTATAGATTTTAACATTATAATAATATTCAAAACAAAAGTAACTTAATTAATTTGTGACCAAATTTATCATAATTAATGTTAATTTTCCAAAAAGCTTCATATAAGGATATTATACCCCCCTTAAAATGATGATTAAAAGAAATTTTATTATATTCTTTTGTTTAATCTATCAGCCATATTGATGTTATAGCGGATAAAAAGGATTTTTCCATTTCTCTTTACCGAAATCCATTAAATAAAGAAATGGAGATGAATCCATCTGACGGTGAAACCTTAAGTAAACTTTTATGAATTCGTTGAAACAGGCTCATGATACTTTTTAACATTTTTAGTATAAAGTAAAATTTTAATACTAGTAATGATTAATCTAGTAAAGTTGTTTATTTGTATGAGCTGAAGTTTATGTCTACTACCTACAAGGATGGATATATGAAGATATATTGAAAGTTCTTATTTATATTTTTGAATAAATTAATTTCGTGTAATTAATTTATTCAAATTAATTTAGTCTATTTAATTTCGTAAATTAATTTTTGAATAAGTTACATGAAATATTCATGCAGCCCGAAAACAGTTACAAACACATGAGTTAGATTATACGTAAACCAAACTGCTCCAAAATTCTGACTATTTGTAGTTTTACTATAACAAGTAACTGAATGTATTAAACTTTCTATTGGAAAGTCATCAGTAGAATATCTTATTTTTTGGATGGATGGAGTTTTGAATTTTAGTATATTTTGTACAATTTTGTGAATCTTGTTAACAAAATAGTCTATATAAATTGGAGGACTAATCATATATAAGTCATTCTTAAAATCCTTCTTAGGTATTTTCTTACAGTAAATTTCCTTGTTGTACCTTCATCTAGCGCCAAGACAACTCCCTTCTTTGCTAAGTTTTGCCAAATATATCCATATATTTTTTAAAATTAAATTTAGAAATTGTATGAAAGCTTTCAGTTTTATACTCAGAAAAGTCTGAAATTACTCTGAAATTACTTTAATGTAATGGACTGTTTATGTGAATCTCACAGTACTTTCAAACAAGTTAAGGAAAATTTTTCAATTCTACAGTGATTCATTACGATATTTTCAGAAATAAAATGACTTAAAATGCATGTTTCAATTGTTTCCTCAAATGTAATATGTAGTGGGAATGTTTAATATTCTTATTAATAATTATAATGAATAGGTCTTGAAATTGTAAATTCTCTTAAACCTTATGGCAATTACAGTGTATCTGTAGGGGATATTAGATGTGTTTCTTTGACAAGAAAAATTCCTATTATCTCTCATTTTTTTTAAAAATATAAGAGAACTTTGACCAATATATCATTTTAAAACTTTTTGTGAAGATCAAAGTTTAATTACATTTCTCCTTTTTATAATTTAATATTAAATTCCTATAATTATTCGATTTATTTAAATAATGATGTTCCTCAATGTCAACTGTATTTAAACACACTAAAGGTAAAAAAAATATCAAATATACATTGGAAAATATCGAAATATTCTATTTTATCAAAATATTCTATACCTTTTCAGTCAAAAATGTCAATGATAATTTGAAATTTTTAAAGCTTTTTTGCTTTTTTCTTATTTAAGAATGAATAAGATTCTAAAAAATTGAGATACAACGTAAATCAATATATTGTCAGGTTTTATAAAAAATTCTAATATTACTTTCAAATTCCTAAAGATATGTCACATCACGAATTTGGAAATTCACTGCTGGGTATTTATTTATAAAGCAAGTTTTCCTGAGAGAAATTATTTCTTTTCTTACGTCTAACATGCACATCATGGCTGGCACCCAAAGTATCTTGCTTTTCAGTCTTGCAGAAGAAACATGTTTTTAAAATGTTTCACGTTTTTTATATTTCGTATATACCAGGAAAATCAGATTATCGAGTTTTTGAATATCCATGCCAAATAAAAAGTAAGCTGCTGCATGTTATAAGGATAAAGAGAAAATTATTAATTTTGGAAATATAAATTAACATCGACATTAGATGTTCCAAATTTTTATGATTTTGATTTTTTTGAAAATATTCTTCTTAGTAAAATTTCATACCAAATATAAAATTAAATTTTTTAAAAATTTATATAATATTTAAAGGTTACGGTTTATAATTCTAACTCCATTTGTCATCATAAAAATTGACTAAAAATGAAAATTTTATGTCAAAAAAATTTAAGCCGAGTTTTCAAGAAGAGTAAATTAAAAATATCTAGTGAAATGTAGAAAAGAATATGGGGATTACAATTAAACATAATTTTGTAATATGGAAAATATAAAATTTTTTAACTGGTTATTATCCTTTTGCTTACAATCAATGTAAAATGTATTAAAAAAAACTAAATTAACTTTATTGTTGCTTCTTTTAATTACTCTCAAGGAAAAATTAAGAGAAAAATAAACATTACAATAGATGACCCATTTTTTTGGGATTTTTACCTCATTTGCTACGTTATTTGTAAGTTTTCTTTCATTTAAAAATGATAAATTTATAAATTCAAATATAAGTTTAATTATCTAAACTATTGTTTTTACTGAATTTCTTAGTTAAAATGCTTTGTTGGTGTGAGAAAAACATGATGCTGATCCACTGAAAAAAAAATCATAACACATAAGTAATACGTAAAACAAATGTCACCTTATTATAAAATATAGAGCAGTGAAAGAGTTTAGATTTAATATGATTTAAAATTCACATATATTTAAAGGTACATAAAACATAAATACATTATAGTTGTGACACACATACAGCTTTGATGATCTTTTTGATTACAAAATTCGGCATTTACATTTTAATTCCATGTATTACATTCATCCTATAGTTATCTGTTGCATATTAACAGTTCAAATATATTTTAGAAAATAATTTTTTATTTACAAGAGTATACGTTTGTTGTCAAAGTGCTTATATAAATGAAAAATTGAAATACATTTTTATTACTATATTAATTCAAAGTCTACTAACTCAACGTAAACATTAATTATATTAGCTTAACTTAAGCTTAAAATTTAATTTGGATTAAAGAAATTCTTGTGTACATCGAATTATTCATGTCTGTTATGTAAATCCTTAACCAATCATTAATAATCTTTTAATTAATTAATAATTTGTCATTTTAAAACATATTTTTAAATGATTTTAAATACTATTGCTTATTATTCAAAGATCTGTTTGATAGATATTGTAGAGTTTTATTTGATTAATGTTTAGTTTAAAATTTATCATAACTATCAGCAATGTGTGTAATGCAGATAGGTTATTTGTAAAACTATGAACAGACATTAAACATAGCTGTTTGAGTCATTTAGGTTTTCATTGCTACGCGTAACTGAAATAAACATCTTTTTATATTCAATGATATTGACTATTTATTCCAATAGTCTTGTGATTTATTGAATCACAAATCTAATTTGGATTATTTTTAACATCAGTTTTCTTTTAAATCTCTATATTAATGAAATTTTCCTGTAACATTTACTGGTAGAGTATGTTCATTTTTATTTCAACCATCATAAAATTGAACAGTTTCCTGTAGAATTTTTATAACCATCTCTTTTTATTCTTAGTCCTCAAGATGTTAGAAATGATAAATTACTATATAAAGAAATTTGAAAACAAATGTGTGTGTGTTTTCCACTAATTATCTTAATAATTCAAAATTACCATAGCTTTAAGCTAGATTTTAACTGTTCAACTTCTGTCCTCCTCAAATTCAAAGTATCATAAACACGATAATATTCGAAGGGTCATAAATGAAGCTACTTTTCATTCCATCATGCTGGAAAGAAATTCTGCACTTAGTATAAATTTATACTTAGAGATTACACACTTAATTAGCCTTCTTAGACAAAGTCTTTTATTACATCTACATACTCTTACTGAATTAGCTGTGTTGCAAGTGAATTCATTGTATTGCTCTCCATTTCAGCAATTAGCGAGTTCATTTTACACAATGGGTTTAGATGTTATAATGTTTAGGAATCCGTCTAATTATCTCTCGTGGGCAAAAGGTGATCATAGACAAAACTGATATTGTACTAAATTAAATTTTATTCCTTTTTGTGATTTTAAAGAAAGAAAATTTGTGTTAGGCCTAAATCGTGATTCATGGGTTTTCACGATCAATATTAACTATCTATTGAATATTAATAGAATTCAGTTTGTATAATATATTTTTCTAATTCCCTTGTTCCTTCTCCATCAGAAGAATTGAATTTTAATTAAATGATTAGAATAATATTCTTATTTGTATTAGCTGTTGTAAAACCATTGGATTTTATTAAAGTCCTATCATTTTGTATAGATTTCTTTAATTCCAATTTTTGGCTCTTTTATTATAAAATTGTTTAACTTTATTTGAAAAAAATAGAAAGGAGATTTTTAAAATCCCATAAGTTACAAGAAACTACAAATTTAACATTACTGTTCAATTTCTTCAATCATTTTTATATTATAATTTGTCATATTTCCAAATGTATATATATTTTCAGATTTCTTATTTATTTAAATTAATTTTAATTTTTTCAATGATTGATATTAATCAATCAAGCTCCTCGAAGTATGTAAATGCTAATATCAATCATTTTGCAGATTTATTTTTGATTTTGGCATTATATCGTAATTGTTAGCAAACTTTCCAACACAAGAGTATTGATATCTGAAAGCTATTTTTCACTGTATTAGTGTTTCGTAGATTCCAAACTTTATCAGAAAAATTTCAAAACAATCATCGTGTGACCCAGAACTTGTGAATTAAATCACAAAATTCTGTATTTGACATGAAATATGTATCCAAAAGAATTTGTTCACATCGCAAAAAATTATGAGTTAATCATTAGTTTTTATAATTAAAAACTTACATCTTAAAATTGCCGTAAATATTTGTTATGAATTTTTATGAATAAATATTGGTCTTGGGAATACAACTAAATTGCTTACTTTTTCATAACATATTCATAAAATAAAAGCATATAAATATACTAAAAATAACTTTCTTACTTAATTCAGTCAAATTATATTTTATATTGTTATTTGTTTCAAAATATTTTAATCACAAATCATTATTTTGCGAATATTTTCACTACATTTCATATTTTTATGATATATAAGAGAAAGTTAAAATCAATGTTTATATTTTCAAAGGAAGAGAGCGAGAGAAAGAGTGAAAATGAGTAACTGTAACTGTAAATCATAACAGTTATTAAAAACTATTGACGATTTTGTAATACATTTTACTGTAACGAAAAGTTGCTATGAGTTTGTTTTCCTGAATACCAAATGTTATACTTTGACTACCTGTTCAACACTTTTAAGATTTGATTTCCATTTCTGCTGAAAATGATTATATATTATGGTCAAGAATCTTCTTTAAATTGTAATTCTCAGTCAAACTAGACGCTGTGTTCAAAAATTGACAAGTAAATAAAACTTGACGAACAATAAAAAAAGCTTAATACTTTTAAATATGCAATAATAAATATAACAATACATCATATATAATTAGCCTAAAAAGTTTATTTTATTTTTTAATAAAAATAATCATCCCATTATATCCAATAGTACTTTTTCAAATACTTTATGATCTAATTTTTCATTTATTTCAATGAGAGATGAGCTTCAGTTGGATACTGAATGCTGAAGCGTCACTCTTTAATAAAAATGGGAAACATTTGCTCAAGCAAACTCTTTATATTAAAATTTGCAGAACCCACACTTATCTTCGATTTCTTCCCCAACTTTTTCACCAACAAAGTCCAATTTGCATAATTTTCACGCACGAACTTCGGATTAACTGATTAAGTACAAAGTGCTTCATGAAGCGACTTTTCTTTTCAAAATATACCTGATCTTATAAATGGTGCCGATATTCAAATTACATTAACTTGAGAAACACTTCGAGGAGAAAGTACTTCATACGTGATGGGCCTCCTGAATATTGAACTTTAAAGGAATACGGGGCTTCCGCTTAATCGTGGGAAGAGATAACATCCTGAAGTCTAACACTTGGTGATCTGCATTAGCTCAAGAAGAAAGATTTTTCTTTAAAAAAAACATTTATTAAAGTCTGTTGCAGCTTATTTACATGGATACTGAGATCATAGAATATATAATAAGTAGTTTATATTAGGGCTGGATTATTTTCAAATGAATTCTAAGGTATTTTCTTTTTCATAAGTAATTATGTTTGATAATTTTTAAAATTTTATATTAAATTATGATTATTTTAAAGTTCACAGTTAGAGAATAAATGCTATAACAGCCATATTATTAGTTTTCGAATTTGTAAATTATAAGAGAAAAATGAATTTGTATAACGCCCCTAGTCCCTACCAAATTCCATATAAATAATATATAATACCAAACACCAAATTCTTACTGAACATTGTCCTTAATTGTAAAAAAATTGTATCTAAATGGTATTATAGAAAAGAAAATCAGTATTAATATAAATTCTTTCCCTTGCTTAAATCAATTTAGTGTATTAGTTTTTTTCTGTTAGTCACATTGATTTTGTAAAGTTATAATTATTTTTTTTTAATTTTTTGAAACAAAACATTAGAATTGGATTTGCAGTTAATATTTAAGAGATTTTTACAAAATATGAGACTTCTATCAATCAAAGTTTGACTTAATTTTTAATGTTAAAATTTAATATCCCAATTGTGATAATTTAAATTATTCTGCATTTTTTTATTAAAATATAATTATTTTGGTCCAACATGATTGATTCTTAATAAAACGATATTATTCACATGATATAAAATATCAATGTTTGTAAAAGGATGTTTTTAAGTCACATTTTAATGGTTAACAACACAACAAAATAAAAAGATAGATTTTATGTTTGACAATGAAAAATTAACATTTTAATTTAAATATCTGGAATATTTGAAATCATTTGATTATGTTTAAAATGTTAAAAATAACTCTAATTTGTAGAATTTATTTTCCAGGAAATATTCGTTAAGACAAATTGTATTAGTACACAGAACTGTTTCTTAGAAACATGGTTATATAAATTTCCCTGTGGATTTATGTATATAATTTAAGAGATGTGTGTATAAATATTGATGAAGTTAATTAAAGAAATCATTTTCATCTGACTAGATACATAGTCATTTCACTAAGTATATAAAATCATTTTTTAAGTTCAAGTTCACTCATTAAATCCTCATTAATTAATGAATAAAATATAACTCAAGATAAAATTCAATGGAAGAAAATCATTCTTCGTAAAATTCGGATCGAAAATATGTTTTCATTATGAGGAAAAATCCTTATTAAGAATGAAATCACTTGTTTTTCAATATTTTGTCAGCAAATGTTTTTATCAAATTATGAATAAAATTATTCGTGATTTAATTCACTGTCAAGTTTACCCTTACAAAAGTAATTTAAATAATTAATTTATGCTTTATATATTTTTTAAAAACATTAAACATTTCATTTTCAGCTTGTTTTTAATATTATATTTTTATCTATATAATTTTGATGTAACCTTTTTTTCTCTCTCTCTCTCTCTCATATATGTTGTATATGTTAATCATTGATATAAAAATGTAAGAAAATTCTTATAAGGAATTAAATTGTAGAGCATTTAAATATGCATTGTGCAATTTAAAATCATTAACTATATTTTGAATATAACATACTGATATATTTCAAAATGAATGTGGATAACTTAATTTTAATTTACATTTTCTCAATTATTATTTGACTTCTAATCAGAATTGACGACCTATTATATATTAAATTTTTTGCTAACCCCTGGTTTACAGAAAGTAAATACGAATGATAATAATAAACACGTATTTGTGTTTACCTTAATTTATTATTCAAATATTCTTTTAAAAAATTGGCAAACATATATGAACTTATATCATGGAAAAATGTCTTGAGAAATAATAATAATAAGGCAATCTGATAGAAGATAAATTTATCGACAAT
Source organism: Latrodectus elegans (assembly GCA_030067965.1). NCBI lineage: Eukaryota > Metazoa > Arthropoda > Arachnida > Araneae > Theridiidae > Latrodectus > Latrodectus elegans. The sequence goes on along the minus strand of CM057813.1, from coordinate 74,085,069 downwards.
GTAAGATATATTTTTAATATTTTCTAATAGGTTTTATAGTTTGAGTAATAACTGCTTTAGAAAAAATTATTTTCTTTTTTATAAAGTTTGTTGTGGAATAAGTCTTTCCCTCTTTGAGACTTACAGATAGTTATCTATATGTGTCAGCAATTTATCTCTTTTTTCTTTTCCGTTCTGTTTGAGAGGAAAAAAGACTTTTCTTTTAAGAATTTTTGTAGTTCCATTTTATCTAATATAAGACATCAGAAATTCCTATAAAGTTTCAGTTTCAAAAGAAAAATGTTTTTTGTTCACTTTAAGTATTGCAACATCAAGTTTATGGAAATTTTCTCGATCACGACAACCATAAGGTTCACTCCCTACATATCAATAAGACACGGGAAGAAAGATCTTTTTACATTTGTAAAAATTTATCTACAAATTCAATAAAAAAAATGCAATACTTTGTATTTTAAAATTTTAGAAATTTAATTTTGAACTTGTTATTTTTGATATATACAATGTTTTGATGTATTTCTTATGTATTTAATAATCTAACATGTTTTTATGCAATCTCATTTATATACTTTTATTTATTCTCATATATTTCTGGTGTAATTTATGTAGTCTTTTATAATATCAGTATTCTAAATAATATGCAGAATATTTTAAATTAATTCTAATAGTGTTTTTGTGTTATTTAAAAATTTCAGAATTATTTACTATACAAACATAATAAGATTGAATTTATAATTATTTATTCCTTTAAAAAAGAATTCAAGCTTACTTGACGGAATATTTTAAAAATTTCAAAGATTTGAATTATTATTTAATCTGTAACATGCTATAAACTCATCTTATTGATTTGTTTTCTTGTAAGTGCGTATGCAAATAATTCTGAATATATTTTCATTTTTAGTGTGTAAGTATATATGTTGCGAAAAACATATTACTGATAATCATATATAAGCATTTAGGATACTGATGTTCAAAATGAAATGTTGATAATAAGCTAATAGAACATTAATTCTACATAAAATTACTGTGAATTCTTGTCTCTATATTAATTTTCGGAGTATTGTCATTATATCCACATGAAATATTGCATACAAAGGATCATATAAAAACAAAATTTGTGGCATGAAGTAAAATATTTCAATTGTTGAATTACTTAATTTATCAATAACTCACTTTTGAAGTCGTTAGTTGAAAGAATTTGCTCTATTTAAAATTAAAATGAGGTTTGATTATTTTTACTTGAATTAAAACATTTTTTAAATAAATGAATTTATAATCTATTATGTGCTGTAAAATTTAAGCAATGATGTAAATTTTGAGTAGATAGCTTGCGAATTCCAGAAAAAAGGCTCTTTGGATCAGCGGAGCATAGTGAACACGCGATTCACAAGAAGAGTCATACGTATGAAAATGTCAGGAATGAAATGTCACAGGTGACGAGAGCGCATCTCAAGTCTACTATGAAAATAAGGATGGAGATGAAATAAAAAGCTGTATGTCCATGTGGATTCTTTCATGAAACATAACCATATAAAATCACATGGTTGACTTCACACGTAAAATGATGGTTAAAAAGCTAAAAGAGGGGAGTAGTGTGAATAGTACTGTTAAAGAATTCGGAATCAACAAAAGTGTCGTTTCACGTGCATGAAAAGCTTTCTAAACCATACATGTGATTGTTAGAAATGTTAGTGGTAACCACCCCAGGTAAGAAAAACTCCTGTGAATGGCCAAATGGGCCAATAAGTGTCCGAGTTACTAAACATTTCATCTCTTTGAAAATTGACCATAAGTGACACTGCTTAGAGTAGTACAAGGAAAATATAAAAAACTAAATTTGTGTTGTGTGTGTGTTGTTTTGAGATCCAATAAGTATAGCGGGCGGATTGAATTCATCGTTTTCGACAAGGATTCTATAAATGGAGATTATAGTGTAAAGAAGTGAACCCCTCCAACTTATGTCTATTCCCTTTTTCAAATAGAAATGTTCTTTTTATGCATAATAATGAAAGTTAAAACCAGAATACGGTTCAGTTGCTATGGGAAAGCAAAGATATCACTGAATGGTTTGGTCAGCATATTATTCTCATCTAAATCATATAGAACATGTGTGGGATTCTTTAGGGAGACACTTTGAAGTAGTAAGTAGTAACAGATGCTGTTTGAATAATAGTCACTCTTACCTCAAGGATTCAATCTGACGCTCAAGATTGAGAGACGGTATGAAGCTGCCATTGAAGTAAAGGAAGGGCATATCCCTCACTAAGGAACATCTGCTTATATATCTTCGTCTTTGCAGATAATTATGTGTAGTAGTACTGCGAGTTTAATAAATCTTTTTTTTATTCGATTTCGTATTGTATGAGTTGTATTAATTTTTGCGAGTAATGTTTTCGTCATCGCTTGAGTAAAAAATGTTGTTTCTCAATTCTGAATTTCATATGTCTCAGATGATTTCTCTTAAAGTTTTGTAAAAAAGTAGTTTAAGCTTTAGACAGCAGTGTTATATTAACTTGTAAGAAAAACTTGTTTTCTGCTTGAAAAACAAATTATACATCATCACTTACTGTTGAAACTGAAACATTAAAAAATTATTTTGAGGAAAGATAAATAAGTTAAAAATATTGAGCAAAGCATCTTTACTTTAGTTTTACATATGAATTTACGGTAAAAAAATATGGGAACAAATTTTTAATACTAGAACTGTATTATGCCACATCAAACTCACACTGAAATTTTAATATTGTTATAAAGATATAAATATTCTATTGAAATTCCAAAAGATTTTTTGGTAGAATTAAATGGAATTTAGTCAAAATAAATGAGATGTCATAATTTATAAGTCAGCTAAATATGCAAAATAATACACTAAAAGTTTCAATAAAATCTCTAAAATGATCTTAAAAAGCAGATTCGGATGACATGCTGCTCATCGTAGAGCCTGAAAACGATTCAAACATTTTTGTGGACGTTTCACTGGGAACAGCGGATTATTGTTTTGTTGGAACTTAACACTTTTATTATTAGTAGATAAACAAATGATTGTAAGATGTTTTCGCTAAGTCTTGCCTTAAATACTACTGAAATTAATCAAAATTAAAAAAATATGTGATTAACTCTTATAATTAAGCACAAAACCCAGTATATTGAGCAATAAAGGCAAAGTTAAATATGCATATTAATAACACTGAAACCAGCATTTCATAATTAACTGTAAAAATACAAAAGATAAGGTAACATTTGTATATTTTTAAATTGTTACTTTGAATGGAACAATTGCTTAAATATTTTGAAAAATTATATAAAAGTAATCTTCTTCTTTCACAAGCGCTACAGCCGATTGCCGGCCAAGGCTGTCTCAGTCAGCTTATGCCATCTTGATCTATCATTGGCAATGACTTTCCACTTATCTCCTACGTTCGAACTCCTACGTCACTTAGCCATTCTTCCACTCTATCTATCCATCTAGTTTTTGGTCTTTCCCTCTGGAGTTTTAAAAGTTATTTGCCTGACAGGGTTTTCATTGTCATATCGGAATACGTGTTCCAACCACCTTATCTGTGAAATCTTGATTATTTTAACTATATTGGGTTCTTTGTATTTCTATTGGAGTTCATGGTTGTACAGTAATATTGAAGTAATAGTTAATTGATATTATCATCCATTTTATAACAATATAATTTTTGAATTTATTAAAATTTTCATATAATGGCAATTAATAATATATTTTCATTACTTTCTTAAAATAGTTTGAATATTAATAATATAATTGATCTAAAATCTTTTAAACTCAAATAATACAAATGGGGAAAAAATGTATTTATAGAAGATGGTAAATTGGACAATTCATAGAAGGAGGGAGGGGGGATAGAGTGTTGAGAAATTTACTGATAAAATTTCTTTCACTCCATTTCTATTCAATAAATAAAATGCACTTTAAAAATAAATTTTAGATATTATGTATAACATCATCATAAAATAAAAATATTAAAATTTTCAATCATTTTGAATTAAAAATAATAATAAAAAAAGGAATAAATAATTTTGATACATAGTTTAAAAATAATGAATATAATAGTAAAAATGATCAAAATTAAATTTCTGCGTTGCTACCCTGACTTACATACAAACACACACAAGTATATTATTTTAAAACGTTCTTGGAAATAATAAATAATAAAAATTAGAAAAATTAAAAATTAAATATATATCTTTAAAATATTTTTTAGTAAGTATTTAGTTATTAAAAGTGAGTTTAACTTCCTTATTAAGATAAATGTTCATTTTTAACGACGCAAAAGAGTTACAAAATATATTGGACCATAAATTAAAAAAATAATGCAAGTTTTTTCTCCGTGATTCTAATCTTTATAATGTTTTAGTATATTAAGCTTGATTAATGATTAAATAATGAATAAAATATTTCTGTGTGTAGAAACATTGTTATTTTTATGTCTTTATATCATTTTTAAGATCATAAAGTTCATTTGAGCGTAATATTACTTCCCTCATTAATTATTTAATTTATTTATGTGCAAATATTCTTTTAAATATTTATTTCACTTGATATATTAATAAGAAAAAGTAACCAAAGTCTTAAAAATTTTTTGAATGCAATTTTATTTAGGGTATCTTACATCAATAAAATTAAATTTTAAGTAGTTCTTTAGCCAAAATCTCATAAAACATAATATGAATTTATTTATCCTATATATTTTTCAAAGTAAATTTAACTTTAGTGTTAAAACTGTTAAGTTTTATGTTATTTGTAATAACATAAAATAAAATAATAATTTTTCTTTCATTCTGTTGTTAGAAAAAATAATTAATTATATTTATAAATAATGTATGTGATCATCGTAGCCAACGAAGCCATCTGTAAAATAAGCCAGTTTCTTCACCTTATTTTCTTTAATTTATTGAATTTTTACGCTTTTTTCGTGATAAATTTGTGTTCTCTGGTTTACTGACATTTTTTTAGTATGATTAAGGCAGTGAAGGTGACGCTTGATTTTTACACAGTTATAATGAAGGATTATTTAAATCATTTTACATCAGCTAAAGATATATTATACGATTAATACATGATCACATTAAATGTATTTCGATTATAAGTTTTGCTTTGTTGCTACTGAACCTCCAGACGCGTATTATTCTTATTGAAATAATATATGAAAATTTTTCCAAATGTAAATTTCGTATATTTAGAATTTGAATATTAAAAATATTCTAAATACAATGTGTGGCACGTAAAAGTGGCCAATAAATTCAATGCATAACATTAAATATTATAGATTAAATAGGATTAATTACCTTTATTGCAGTTGCTGAAAGTGTTTTCCATCCACTTTATCACATGTGGGTATGCTTGAGAAGATTTCTATGTACTCTTGTCAGTTTTTATGTTTTGGATGTTACTGATAATGTCTTGGGTTCTTATCTTGAGATCTCCAATATAGTATTGATTTGTTTCTCAAACTCTTCCTTTTAACAGTCTACATAAATAAAAGTCACAAATGGACAAGTCAAGTGATCGAAGTGATCACAAGCCTTTGCTGATCATCTTTGCAGATGTAAAAGCTTCATGCACATGGAAAAATCCAATTCTGATTTGTGGTATATTGCACCAAATTGCTACAAATAAAATAAATATAGCTTTTATTATGGAAAGTTTAAATTAAATTTTCTAGGATTACCAAATTGATTTCATTATTCAATGTCATTTCAAAAAAGTATGTGCCCACAAGTAGGGATTTTATATTCATAAAACGTAATATAGGAATATAAACAAATAATTATATGCAACGAAATACTTTATAAGATTATGCCAGGTCGCTTTCAAGTGTCGCTCTCACATTTAACAACAATAAATAAAATATACTTTAAACTTATAGTATATACTTCAATACTTTAAACTTGCTTCCGTTTTTATAGCAGAAAATTGCTTGAAACTTTTCTCAAAATACTTAAAATTAGGGTATCTATCATTTCATAAAACATGAATCCTAAATATAAAACTCTCTTGTTTTAAATTGAACAAAAATGAAATTTTAGTTTTAAAACAATGAAGACATTACAAATATTTAGTTTTATACTAAGACATTTCCTCCAATGGATTTTATTTTAAAGGTATAATTGTAAATTAGTAAAAGGGAAATTTCCATTGAAAAAAATCTTATAAAATGAGACAACATAATGCAGTCTTTTTGAATTAGGAAGCTTTCATATAAAATGTGCAATGATAAATTAATTAATAAAAAGATTTAATTTAAATAAAAATTTAAAATAGATTTAGATTCCTTATTTAAAATAAAACTTATGATTTACTTTTTGAAAAGTTGATTTTATATTTTTATGGTAATATAGTAATTATTGACAGAATGAATTTAAATTTAATTGTAGAATTTAATTTAAAAAAATCATTTAAATTTCACTCCACCTGAAATGCAATATCCTGAAGAAAGCATATTATTAATGTGAAATTTACATCAGGGATTTTTATCGATAATGAACGCATGGCATTAATATTGCAGTACACATAGATCTGAGCAATTGTACTACTATATAATAAAGTGCCGCTCTATAAAAAAAGGGGATCTCAAGTAAGGCAATAGTTTTTTTTTTGCGTGTGTTTCTTGAGTTTCATCTCAAGAAACACACGCAAAAAAATTGCCGTTTATCTATTCTTCATGAAATACATGAGGTTAAGTTTTGGGATGATTCTGCTCAGTTTATGATTCTAAATTACGAACAATTCCACCTAGAAGTTTCCATCTAATTGGTAGATCCTAATATTTTCTAGGGAACCATGTTGGAGCACACATTGAATGATATATTCAAGAACTTCCATTACTTCCTTTTCACTTAACTCTCAGAACCATATATGTGCCTTGCCAGTGTTAAAATGAATGACTCTAAAGAAATTTCATTTCTGCCTGCAACACCATGAGGATCAGATTCAAGTCTGACAGTGTGATGAGGGATGCAGAACTGTTACCTTATACATCACCACACTAATCCGGTATCCAATATCGTGGTTTGGGGATAATTTAGATTTTATATCTGCATTTCTCTTGAACAGATAACGTTACATCTCTGAAGTTGCAGTTCTCCCATACCTTATTGTTGAAGATTTTCCTACACTTTTAGCGATTTCAGAAAGAATTACAAAACGAATTTTTAAATAATGTTCTTCTATATTTGTAATAAGGGCTTCAGATTATCTTTTATCATACGATAAATTTATAAAAACATTTATATTACAAATTTACAAAAGCATTTGGGGATAGCTCTACTGGTTTGACTACATTTATTGGCATCAAATAATTAAATACATTAAAATCTGCTATTTAGATCTGCATCAGAGAGCTATTTTTATAGATTTTACATGGATTGTCTCTGCACAATATGGATTGTTTTGCACAACACACAATATTTTTATAAAAATCGATAATCATTAATTGATTTAAACATTAAATGAAGTAAATTACCTCATTGGGTTAAATAATATATTTTTCACTTTAAAATATAATTTTATTAATTATATATATATATATATATATATTGTTATTAATATTTAGGCTGCTTTACAAACAAAAGAATGTAATGCAAATAATGGAAAATAGAAACACTACTTAAATGTTGTTTTTGAAAGCATATCACGATAGTAATTTGATCATTTCATTAAAAGTAATTTGATCATTTAATTTTTTTGGTGAAATACTTTTTCAGTTACTGACAAAAATATTAATAAGTTATAAAATGTTAAATTAATTTTTTGGTTCTTGAAATATATTTTTTATACCCTTGAAATATACCTATTATAAGTAATACACTTTCTTCGACAAATTTCTAAAAACATTTCATTCATTAAGTACAAATAGTTAGTATTAAACGCATGGCATTAAATATTCTTTAATCAAATTGATTGCTATAATACTTTAAATTGCAGTTTATTATGAGTCTGAAATAAAGAAAGATTAAATTTTATAACTCACATATTTAATAATTATTACAATGCCTAGTTTCATTGAATTTTTTGATCCATATAAATATATTGTAGAAATGATTTGCTACAAAAAATAATTTAAATTTGATTAATGAATATAATGAGTTTTAGAGTAAATAGTTAAATAATTTAAATATTCAAGCTAAAAATTTCCTGAAAAAATGAAGCAATATTTCGGGATTTTAATTACAGCAGAAGCTTTGCAATTTCATTATTAAGTACTATAATAATGATACTTTAATTACTTTATGTTTGATACAGGTAAGATATATTGTATTTTCATTGAAAATTTATTCATTTGACATTTATTTAGCATATCGAAAAATTTTTATTTACTTACCCTTAAAAATTTATTCGCTTTTATTTACTTAACATTTGGTTAATACAATATTTACATACTTTATTTTACTTGTATTATTTTATTGTTAGTTAATATTCAAGGAAATTTTATGATCTTTGGATAAAAATTTCATGCAAGAAATTCTTATTAATTTTTTATAGCAATTACATCATTATGTTAAATCTTATATTTGTTGATTTAATAAGCATGCTACTTAAAAAACAATGGTTTTAGATGAATTTGAATAGAAGAATATTTTATTCTCATAATTTAAGTAAGTATTTCTTGCAATTTATGAAAATAATATATTCAATAAATATTAAAAAAAGACACTGGGGTTAACTGACAGATCTAACTGTTATTACTTTGTAGTATCAGCCAATTGATTATTTAATATGATTTCTTCATTAAATGAAAGATTTTGCAGTCTCATAAATTTACTTCAAGATATAGATTTTTCGGTAGATATAAAATGCTTTTGAAATCACAAGAGATAACATGTAAAATGATAAGTCTACAAACAATACACTTAGTTTTGGTATTTCAGAAATCAATAATTTGTGCATTTTAATAGTTTATTAATAAAGTTTATATAAATTAAATCATAGAAGCTGGGAACTATTTTTTTATACTAAGTTCGAATCATAATCATTTAAAAATCTTATGCCTATTCTTTAAAAAGTTATAAATATTTTAAAAAATAATTCAAGTGTGCATAATCTTTGTGTAAAAGTGTTATAAATAAAGTTTAATTTTAAGATTGAACAGTTTAATTTTAAGTAGTTTACTTACACATGTTTTAGCTGAAAATTGTAATCTTCATCAAATTCTTTAATTTACTCATCGCATTATTATCTAGAATTAGATTAAATTCTATTCAACTATAATTGCACAAAGCGAAGATTATGTAATTAATGTCCACATGAATATTGAACTAAGCTCTATATTTAGAGATGTCACTTTAAATAGAAAATGTGTCATACTGGGTGAAGCTGAAATGGGCTTATTTAAATGAGAGCTTCCGTGTTTAATATGGAAATTCTATATTTCGCAAGAATTTATTAAATTATAAACGGAAGCAGCATCCAAATTTGTGACAGGAATTATGTTACAAGCTTTTATTTATATTGACTGTTAAAATACATTTATGTTTTGTAAAACATTAGCTACATTATTTGAAGTTTTGCCAATTATTTTTATAATGACGGAAATAAAGAAGTTCTTTTTAATTTTATTTGTGAATGAAAGTAAAAAATTACTTACGATATGTTTCACGTACAAAATCAATTTAGATACTTTATTTAGTTTATTAAAAGATTGTAAATATATATATATATATATATATATATATATATATATATATATATATATATATATATATATATATATATATATATATACATATATATATATATATATATATATATATATATATATATATATATATATATATATATATATATATATATATATATATATATAAATTACTTACAAGCACTTTAAAAGCTTTCCAGTGCAATAACCGCAGTTATGATACAAAGGAAGGTATTTGGATGATGTTTTACGTAGTAGAATTATCGGCTGCCTGGAATGTAGATGTATCCATCAAGAAATATGCGAGGAACTTGGAATTGCCCCGATTGTCATCCCCAGGCTTTGGCAAGGGTTCCAAGATGATGGTAATGTGAGTAGGCATTGTTGCACAAGTCACCCCCGAGTTACAATGCCGAATGAGGAACGGTATTTGGCAGTTACTGCCAAAAGAAAGAGACGGAGCACAGCATCAGACTTATCTCGTAAGCTCTCTTCAACTACCAGTTCGACAGTTTCGAGGCAGACCGCGTAGAGACGCCAAGGGCACATTGGTCTATATGCTCGTAGGCCTGTCAGATGTGTTCCATTTATTGCAACTCACTGTCACCTGTGGTTAGCCTGGAGTAGAGAACATGCATTGTGGGCACCGCAATAGTGGTCTTGTGTGATGTTTTCTGACGAGTCCAGGTTAAGTTTTGAATCTGATTCTCACCGGACTTTCATATGGAGAGGGCCAGGTACCCGTTACCACCAAGAGAACACCATTTAACGATATCGTTACGATAGTGCAGGATTGCAGGGGAGGAATTATTCTATGTTCCAGAACTAGCCTGTATGTTCAGAATATAACCATGACAGACCACATCAATCGGGATGTCATTCTGGGACAATATGTACGTTTGTTTCGGGGGTCCAAGGGTGCAGAATTTCTTTTAATGATGACAACGCCCGTCCTCACCGTGTAAACATTGTAGACGAATGCTTTCAATCGGAAGATATCACCGGTATGGACTTGCCAGCATACTCAGAGAACTTGAATCCAATAGAGCATGTGTGGGACATGCTTCGCTTACGAATTGCAGCCCATCTACCCCCTCCAACATGTCTATCGGAACTTCGGAAAGCATTGCTTGATGGGTGGTGTAATATTACCCAAGATCTGATCAATAATTTGATACTCAGCATGTCTAGGCCTTGGACAGCTTGTGTTGCATAATCTGGGGGCCATACTATGTATTATCCATGTTATACTGGTTTTTGTAAATCGATTCTATTTTGAAATTTTCTCCAGGGATTTAAAATCCTAATTTTTATTAATGATGTCAAACATATAACATCTTTTTTGCTTTTTACCTTTTGTTTAATAAATAGACTTAACAAATAACTCACAATTGTTTTGCTTCTGTCTCTTTCTTTGACTGAACTTGCATTATGCTTAATTTACGGACAAAAGTGTATATAAACAAACACATAGATAGACACAGACACACACACAAACATACACATTATCTGTAGTATTTTAATGTTTAAGATATACGATATACATAAACTCAAAACTATCATGGTCAATGTTATTCATCTCATAAAATGTACGATTATTAATTTGACATTTTTTTGATAGATGTATTTCTATCAATAGAAATTTAGCTATTAAAATTCGCATGCAAAATTGAAAACTCTTCTTTAGATTTAAATTTTAACAATATTTTAGAACTAAAAGAATATTTTAGGTAAAGAAGGTAATAAAGTTTTGTAATAGTTAAGTTTTATTGTTTTCTTTGATTAATCGCTTAAAAAAGTTCACAAACAGTTTTTATTAAGAGTTCTAATTAATATGCATTTAGTAACATAATATATTGCACTGTATTTATTCACAAGTATCTTTTACGTTTTTAATATTTTTAATGAATAAAATGCCTTATTGTAAAATACTTTGCATGTCATCAGTGGATTAATTTTCTGGATATTCATTTAACAATAGTAGTTATTATAAAGTATATATTTTTATGGCTTTATTAATTTTATCTTAAAGGTTATTAGTTAGATCTTAAAGGAGGTATTATTAAGAGATATCCTCATTTTTCTCAATTTAGAGAAAATGGATTTCTGTGTATAAGTTCAAAACACAAAAAATATTAATTTATTTGCGAAAAATGCTCATATTAAATACAAACCAATATAAATTATGTTCAAATAAAATTTATGAGATTATATTTATTACAAATAATCATTTAAAATAGGTGTTATTTCTCCTGAAATCGCATATACATTTTTAAGCTTATGATAAATTTAGAATAAAACATGAAATTTGTCGACTTATTAACTTATTCAAGTGAATTCATAATGACCAGATGTTATAGATAATAAATTATTTAAATGATAATAAAAAGTATGTTGTAATTTGTAATTCCTAAATTATAAAATTCGCCAGAATTTTCTTTTATTACTAATATTTTGAGTAATCAATTTAATTAGTAAATTAGCTACAGACTTAAATAATAGAAAATACGATAATGAATAATATGTAATGATTTTAAATGTTATCTATTAATGTTATTTTATTATATTTATTCAAAAAAATTAATTTATAATTTAGTCAATTTGATATATTATTCATAACATATTCTTTGACAAATTTAATATGAGAATTTGATAAAATTTTTTGAATGTGTTTTTAAAAAAACTGTTTTTATATTTAAATTTTTAAAAAACTAGTATTGAATTTTCAATTAAAACAATATAATAAGTTCCTTTCAATGTTAAAGCATGAAAAATTGAACTATGTATATATCTGGTTTGAAACCTAATTTATGATTTTCTTTTTAAAGAATACTAAGAACTTTGCATTGTATTATTTTGTGTTTAGTAATAATAAAGATCAATAACTCATGCTAGATTTTTTTTTTATTTTTTATTATTTTTATAGAATAATAGATTTATTCATTATGCATGAAAACATTTTTGCGTTTCAGGAGAATCAAGACCTCAAATTTATTTTGTAAATAGTTAAAAGTAATTTACTTTACTTCAAGTAAAATAAAAAGCAAATTACATCAAATGATGTCCCTTTTTCTTACATCTTTTGATGAGTGGAAGACTTGTTCTGAATGAAAGATAATCTCTTTGTGTTCAGAGATAGAAGTAAAAGTGCAAGAATGGCATTTTTATAATAATACAGCAATTCTTCACGTTTTGCTGTTTCCTCTCTAATGAATTCTTTTTGTATATATTCACAAAGGAAGAAAATTTTCTTCCCTTTTTCTGAAAACGAAGACAGTTTTTGCACTTACCTGGCTTATTATTGATGAAATTATTTTGTATGACAGTTTAAGAAAGATGCTTATGATATTTCTTAGAATATATTTTACACAAAGTAACTATTTCTTTATTGTATCATCATATTAATTAAAAGTTAGTTTAATGAATTTACTTTAATTGTTCAAGATATTTTCATGTATTTAAATGTACTATTAATTAACGAGTTTATTGACTAATAAGTTAATGGGATAATTTTATTCAATTTTTAGCATATTAAAGCAACAAATGGCACAGGTGCCGTATAATCAAGGATTCCAAATTCTGAATTTTTTTGGCGATGGAGAAATATTGCCAAGATGACGTATCGTGATGTGTGTGATGGCGTAAATACTAGGGTTACCAAAATAGAATCTTCTGCATAATTCTTATAGTTTTCCATATATATGACGTAATAAAAACGAGGTTGCCAAAAAATTCGCCAAAACATCGCCAATCTCAGAATTTGGCATCCTGAATTATAGAGAACCTGTGCCCAACAAATTACCATAAGAAAAAGATTTAAATTATGATTAGAATAATTTTAATATTCCTATAGTAATTCTTTTTCAACGAGGTTATCAAGCTTCCTCTCATAATATATATGGTTATAAACTTCCTTTTAACTATTATAAAAATATTGCTTATTAATTATATATTGATTATAAAAATAAATAATCAGAAATATATTGCTGTAGTTGAGAAAAAATTACTTAATGTCAGTAATTTAAATATGTGAATTGAATTTTATCTCTGGAGATGTCTGTGAAAATGCAATATAGCGAAAAAAATCTTGCAAGATATACGAAATGCGAAGGTGTTTAGAAAAATTTGAAATGTGAAACAATTGAATTTAGAAAATAAAAGAGAATCAGAAGTGATTTTTTTGTAAGAATATGAATAAAAATGTTTTCCGATAGTAAAGACATGATAACAATGCCCAAATAGCTGCCATGTTGCTGTAAAACTTTATGGTTAAAGCATTGGCATGCATCACAAAGAATAATTATGTGAGTGTAGTCGTAAGTGAAATAGCATAATGAGAAAAGTATTCTAAGTGACCACAGTTTAAATTTCAAACGAGAGAATAATATTATGAAAATTGTATCTTCACAAATATTTTTGATATAAAAGTTAGAAATTATTAGCAATTTTGAACAAGAGATTGTACACCTCCTAAAAAGAGCACATATATTTGTCTGTGATATTGCTTTTTCATTAATTTAAATTAGTTGGAAAATAGAATGTTTACAATTCATTTTTATTTATCTTTTACTTTTTATAAAATTCAAGTGATAAACAGAGGAATTAATTAATGAAATTTCGTTCTATATTATGAATAACTAGAAAAACATAAAATTTTACAAAACTTAATTTGTTTCTTTACTTAAAATTTGTTACACGAAAGAAATATTTGTTTAACTACATAATTAATGCTTTATTTGTGTTTATTGATGGATTTACTACACATACGTTAACAATCAGAATAAACTACATGTATGATATAGTAATTGTAGTTGTAATTATGATTGGCACAAAATAAGTGCTACGAAAGTTATTACTACTGATAATAAAAACTTGATTAATAATTAACATTTTACTTCAATGTTGCTTCAAGTATTTGAAAATATTCTTTATATTAAAGGAATTAATTAGGGCATTTAATATGAAATTCATTGTTTGTGTCGATTAAAACACGAAGAAATTTATTTATTCTTATTTACTGTGCACCATTTCCCTCAATCTAATTAGAACGTCTATTGTTTGAGAGTTTCAAAATCCAAATCCCATATATATATATATATATATATATATATATATATATATATATATATATATATATATATATATATATATATATATATATATATATATATATATATATATATATATATATATATATATAGAAGGCGACATGCTACAAACGTGAAATTTATACGAAAGGAAGAATGTGCTGTGATATGCAAATGATTAGCTTTTCAGCGCATTCAGACAAAGCAGGCGCCAGTAGCGACACCTACATTGTGTTTAAATGAGGAAATTGTTCAGTCGGTTCCTCATACACAAATTGCATTTGAACGTTGTTGCCTAGTGAAAAGTTGCTGTGATGCCTCGTGTAAGAAGGAGAAATGCGTACCAGCACGTTTCTGACTTTGATAAAGGTCGAATTGTAGCGTAACGGGATTGCGGTTTATCTTATCGCAGTATTGCTGCTCGCGTCGGTCGAGATCCAATGACTGTTAGCAGAATATGGAATCGATGGGTTCAGGACGGTAATACGGAACCCCATGCGGGATCTCAACGGCCACCTATCACTAGCAGACGAGAAGACAGGCATATTATCCGCATGACCGTAATGGATCGTGCAACCACGTCACGAGCCGTGAGTCAAGAAACGGGGTCGTTTGGAAGACAACAAGTGTCTGCACGAACAGTTCGACGACTTTTGCAGCAGCATAGACTCTCAGCTCGGAGACCATGGCTGCGGCTTCCCTTGACGCTGCGTCATAGACAAGAGCGCCTTCAATGGTGTGATCAACGACGAACCTGGGTGCACGAATGGCGAAACGTCATCTTTTCAGATGAATCCAGGTTTTGCGTACAGCATCATGATGGTCGCATCCGTGTTTGGTGACATCGTGGTGAACGCACACTGGCAGCGTGGATTCGTCATCGTCATACTGGCCCATCACCTGGCGTGATGGTATGAATTGCCATTGGATACACGTCTCGGTCATCTCTTGTTCACATTGACGGTGCTTTGAACAGTGCACGTTACATTTCTGGTGTAATACGACCCGTGGCTCTACCCTTTATTCGACCTTTGTGAAACCCTACGTTTCAGCAGGATAATGCCCGACTGCATGTTGCCGGTATTGTACGGACCTTCCTTGATACGGAGCATGTTTGGCTGTTGCCCTGGCCAGCACGTTCTCCAGATCTTTCACCAATAGAAAACGTCTGGTCAATGGTTGCCGAGCGACTGAGTCGTCACCAAACGCCAGTCACTACGGTTGATAAACCATGGCATCGTGTTGAAGCTGCATGGGCACCTGAACCAGTACATGCAATCCAATCTCTGTTTGACTCAATGCCGAGGCGTATAACTGCTGTTATTACTGCCAGAGGTGGTTGTTCTGGGTACTGATTTCTCAGGATCTATCCAGCCAAATTTTTTGAAAATTTAATCACTTGTTATTTCTAGTATAATATATTTGTCCAATACATATCATTTTGTTATCTGCATTTCTTTCTGGTGTAGCAGTTTTAATGGCCAGTAGTGTATATATATATATGGTATTACAAAAGTGTGTGTACAGACTAAATTTTAAATTAAAAGAACACTTAAAGCATTGAAAAATGTAATTTAATCATTGCATTTTTTCTTCTATTAGTTACAATTGTAAGCTTAAATAAAAAGTAAATAATATATGTGTAATACTTTTTTTTTCTACATTTTTACAAAAATATATTTTGTGTCAAAAAGAATCAGAAATTCCCGCTAATAAAGTCTGCCTAATATTTTTTTTAAAAAAAGCAAAATATACGTTTTTTTCCTTAAATCAATATTTTGTAGCATATCCTTTATTCTTCAAAACAGCTTGCAGATGCCTGGGCATTAAATAAACTAGTTTTTCAGTGCCATCCGACGTAAATTTCGCCCATTCTTCCTGCACTTTACGGATTAACTCATTTCGCGACGTAATATTTATTTTGTTACATTTATACATTTATTTTGTTGTTTTTCCTGATTTCATTGATGACCTATGGCAAACAAATTTCTGTATACCATTTAGCATTAACAGTTTTTCGATCCTCTAAAGGAATGTTTGAGATATGTCCCGTAAGTCCAAAGAAACAATATATAATTTTCTTGGAAGTTCTTCATGAACGAACAACTTTTTTAGGAATCGGTTCATTTTGAAACATCCAAACAGTGGATTGTTGTTTAGTTTAAGGCATATACGAATATATCCAAGTTCCGTCAACTGTAACGATGTTGTATACGAATTTTTTTGTTTTCAATTTGAATTTTTTTTGATGATTTCTTCTCACCAATTTACACGAAATTCTTTTTAAGTTTCTGTCAAACTGGGACTAAATCCATCTTGGACAAATCTTTTTAACAGTTAAATGTTTAACATGCAAAATCGAATGTAATGTAGTCTGTGATATGCCAAGAGATGCTTCTATTTCACGATACATGACATACCGATGTTCTTCAATCATCTTGCGCACAGCATCGATGTTGTTTGGAATCACTAACGATTTTGGTCGCAATTCACGAGATTCATTTCCAAACCAATTGTAAACAGTCTTTTCCGATGGTGCTTCATTATTAAAAGTCACACGAAGCGATTCTATGCATTCTTGTGGAGTGAGACCTTTTTATAATTATAAAAAAATCATCGAACGGAAACCTTCACGAGTTATTTCTAGCAATCGAATTTTCTTGTTTCTTTAGAACACTCACTAAACAAACTACGCAGACGATTTCTAAGATGCCACTGATTCCAAGAAAGGGAAAAAAAAAAAAAAAAAAAAAAAAAAAAAAAATTAAAAAATTTTGAAAACAAATTTTAGTAGCGCCCTCTATTGTTCGTTTGTAAAAACATAAAAGGCAAACCTCATGTGTGTGTGAATATATATATATATGTGTGTGTGTGTGTTTCTTATTATATGGTAAAATTAGGTAAAATTAAATATAATGAAACTTTGTTTTTTTCTTAAAGATGTACATAAAAAATGTTAAAGTGCGTGTTATTTAATTTGCATGATTACATAACTATAATGCCACATAGTTTTAATAGATAAAGCAGTGGTGATCTGCTGTATAGGCCGTTCGTTCTCGTTGTGGAAGTTAATGAGTTTGAATCACAAACCAATCGAAGATCCGTCGTGTTCTCTAAAGACTGGAGGAGCAAGTTAAATATGTTATAGTCTCAATGTTTTCTATGTAAAATGATACATGAGGTAGGAGCTGGCTTAGTCTGGAGATCTTTTGCTTGGCTCCTACTATTACATTGTGAACATTCTCTTTCGGGGCTACGATGACACACACACACTGGAAGATGTTATCCCTTTCGCCGCTTGTAGAAAATATATGATTTCTTCAGTTTAAATATACTTACATATCATTATCTAATGTTATGAAATAGGGATAAAACTTACAGATATCTAAATAAATTTAAAATTACTTGATTTTATTAATTTATTTGATTTTTTGCCTGACAATTTTTTTCGAAATTTTATTGCAATGGATATATTAAGTTTCATTGAAGGGAAAATTCTTTAAGGATCAAATTAAGAACAGTACACTGACTTCTCTCTCTTTTCAAAGTTCATAACATCAGTAGCAATTAATCTACGTAGTGACTTATTACCTTCATTGCTTAATCTTTGGTTGGATGAAAATGAAATCTTCTGTTTCATTTTCTATTACTTATACTAATCAAAACAGTTTAGTTTCACTTTGAGTTCATAAATGATCTGATTTGATTTCTAAGTTAATATCTCTTTTGTATAAAAAGTACAAATATAGAGTATTTTAATTAGAAGTTGAGCAAATTATAATTATAATTTCTTCAGCTTCCAATTAAGTAACTCTCTATAAGTTATCGCACAAAATATTTAATCTATTAAACTAAACATCTAAATAGTTTACTTAAAGTCATTATTTTAGCAGCCAAAATATTTCTCAAACAGGAATTTTAAGATTAAATAAAAGGTGTTCTTAGAAAGAATTCAGATTTTTGTGCGCAAAATGGATGTATAAAGAATTCAGAGTATTTTTGTAAACAAAAAGCTTTTTTCTTTTTAAAAAAATACTGAAACTAGGTATTTTCACTTGTCACTTGTGATATATTTTTTAGATAAGAAAATGAAATATTTGTATTTTTAAAGTTATAAATAAATCTTCGATAAAATATTTTAAGTCAAAGTAATAGTCAAATTTGAAAAATCTGTTTTTATTTTATAAAATGTTGAATTTCTGTGTGTGCGATGAAGCCACTTCAAAATTTGACTGGTTTAGAAAAATATGAAGTCAAAAGTAAGGAATTTTTATATATAAAAATATTTTGAAAGAAATAAAACTGTGATTCCTATATAAGAATTTTTATAAGACAATTTCATATTTTCGGGTAGACATTTTAAATAATTTTAAGTAAATTTATTTCTTTAACCATACAAATGAGTTGAAATATAATGATTGTAATTTAAATACGAAAACAATTGTTTCATCTCAGGTAACAATAATATATTTAAAACTTATGCAAAGCGCTGTTAAATTTTTAACATTTATTGTTAAACTTAATAATTGTTTTAATGATCAAAATATTTTGTTTTTATTTTAATGAAAATGATTGCAATGAAAGAGCTGCATTTGAGCAAAAAATTTTATTTCAATTGTTTTTCCATGTGGAAAGATAATTCATTATATGTTGCTTCTTCATAAATTAAATAAGAAAAAAATATGATTATTTTAACTATAACAAATATTTGAAGCAGTTTATATTAATATAAAAAACCCAGAATAGATGCAGTATATATATTTCTAAAGTAATATTGCTTTAACTAAATAATTTTTGAATAATAGAGCTAAAGAAACTAAAACTAATTTTTGACTTTCATCTATTAAAATCCTTAATAATATCTGAAGTTTCCATTAAAATAACGAATTACTTAACTTAAGCTCAGAGTGTAATCATTTTGCTCATAATTTCATAAATCAATTTAATTGGGTAAGATAAATCAGATAAAGCAAATCAGGTAAAGGGATCAAAATGGAATTTTGAATGTGTTTTGTAAGAAGGTAGATTTTAATTTAATTTTATACACTTTTCATGTTTCAATAGAGGACTTTAATTTTAGAGATTTTAAAAAGGAATCTACTTTAAGGCGATAAAAGATATTTTGTGAAAAAGTATTCTTACCTGCCAAGAAAATATAAATTATAATATATTTTATACTATAAAATATTTTTATGGCAATATTATATCTTACTGAAGTTTATTTCCTTTTTCACTTTAAAATTATAAATTTTTCAAATGGTATAATAACAGTTCTTTAAAAATATTCCATTATTTAACATACTAAAAACTCATCAGTTTCTGAAAAATATTCTTCATATAAGTAATAATTTTGTACAACTAAAACTTGTTGCAAAAACTATATACATGGATAGATAAATTTTGATAGTTTATAATACAAAATTTTAATGACTACGCAAATTTTTTATAAGTATCCAAAATCAGTCAATTTATAAACTTTAAAAATTACAATGGATGCGAAATTGGGAACTTTAAAAAAGTTTTTAGTTATAAATCATCGATGATATATTATAAATGGCTATGCAGTTAAGTAGAAAAGAATTGGGTTCTTATTTTTTAAATGATTGGATTCCTAGGATTTATAAAAAATGTGAATAATGTATAAATTAAATCATTGTTTAATTGGAGTAATTTATCTTGTTTTACAAAATTTGCCAAAAATTTGAATTTGTCTTTTAAATTTCGATATTTTAAAAAAGAGTTAATATGGATAAAGACGAACTATTCTTTATATCAAATATCAAAAATATTGAAACACAAATGATGTAAATGCTTAAAAAGTTTCAATTGTTTTCATACACTAATTACTCTTTCCAAAGATAAATGATTTTTGAGCATAAAATTAGTATTTCAAAATAGAGCTGATAACAAATCGTTACTTGAACTAACATTTTTTCTGAAAGCCTTTATTTTGAATTATAAATAAAAATAATTATGAACTTAGTTTATAAGAATTATTTCTTTTTGCAAAAACTGCTCGACTATTAATCACGTGTAATATTTTAAAATAGATATTTTCAATCAATGGTTGTTAATTAAGTTAACCATTTTTGTTTTTAATATGATTTTTTCTTACTTTGAAATGAATGAAAGCTATAATTTGTGATGGTTGTATGTAAATTTAAGCAGAATAAAGAAGTTTGTCAAAAGTATTAAAATATTATTTAATCTTAAATTTTGTACGGAATTTATTTTTTTGATTAAAAGGAAAACACATATTGTGTTCTAATAATCATTTGTATAATGGTTCTGCCTTCCAAGGTAGCGAGAAAATGTCTCATGATTACAGCTCAAATCTCAAGGAAGTTTTTCTCACATTTATTTTATAAAACTGTGTAAAAAATGATACCATACAAAATAAATGATTATGTGCCCTTCACATTGACAAATGTCTGTTGTTTCTAAGAATAAATGTTTAGTTATTCTTAGAAACATTCTGACAGAAAGTATATATGTCAGAAAATTTTTTTCAATAAAGGTATGGTATACTGAGATATATCACAGAAACTGCATTTATTTCTTACATTTCAAAATAAGGGAAGAAACGACATTCCTTGACAGAAACTTTTTGTTATGCATTCTTCAACACAATGTTTTGATTTTAGAGAGGAAATGGTTTTTCAGATCAACACTTCAACATCAGAATTGAAAAACATTTTTTTTTACTATTTACATTGGATAAGCGTAAAAGGTCTTAAAAATTTCATTAGTTTACTTTAATTTTTTTCAGATATATATTGAAAAACAATAAGAACTATTTTTTCATTTGTGGTATATATATATATATATATATATATATATTATATACATATATATGTATATATATATTATATGTATATATATATATTATATTTTATATATATATGTATATATATATATATATATATATATATATATATTATCTATCTATCTATCTATCTATCTATCTATATATATATATATATATATATATATATATATATATATATATATATATATATATATATATATATATATATATATATATATATATATATATATATATATAATGTGTGTGTGTGTGTATAGTGTGTGTATATATATCCCTCATACCCAAAAATATATAATGATTGCCCATGTTTACCGTATGCCAAAACCGAATCTAATTAGCATTTTGAAATTAAAAGTAATTAAACGTTTCTGATATACAATATTGACTTATTTGACTTATTAGAAGTTTGTAAAAAGTGGAACATTTAGCACATTTCATCAACAAAGCTTTCAATTTCAAGTTATACGAATTCCAGGATTCAGTTTTGGCAGGAATGGAAAAGCGTGGGAAGTGAGAATTTATAGACTGTTTATAAAAACTCAACAACTAATCATGAATGCAGTTTGTTTTAGATTATTTCTATATTATGAGAAAACAATTTTAAAAAGATAGAATTCCTATAAGAAATCTTAGATAAGATCACAAATACAAAAAATTAATTCTTGAAATTTCATCAGAATGAAAATTACTCATCGTATAACAATAGCTATATTACTCGCTAGTTCAGTACAGAATTTAAAACCACTACAAATATTTATGTATCACGGCACTTGACACACAAACGGTCCCATGATACACAAATGGCCTTAATGGAAAACGTTTGTATGGCATAATTGTGTGTGTTTTTTACTGCCTTTCTCCAAAATAGAGGAATTGTTTTTTATGCGTGTTAGTTATAATGCAAAGAACGTCAGAATTGGAACATTTTTGGTTTCATATTCTGTTTATTGATGCGTATGATTCGAGTTTTAATAATTCTATGAATTATTCTAAATGTATTTACACCCAAAAGAGTCAGGTACACAAAATAACCCTTCGTTGATTATGGAATACGTATATTTCTGTAACTTAGAGAAGATATTATAGAGAAAAATAATTATCAATGAACATAAACTTCACATTTTCAACAGCGAATCTGCGACCAGCGAGACATATTTGAATGATGTCTTACAACTTCATGTAACTTTTTAAAGATTCTTAAAAATTCTATTTTATGAGCTATAATGCTCGTCTCTGTGAAGAAAATCTTGTTAACAAATTATTTAAATGTGAAGAGAATGAGAGAATAGTTCCCTGCTAGCCAAGTCAATTGATCTTAATCACATAATCAATTCATGGGATTATTGTACGCAGTAAATAATATTAAACATCCTCGACCTACTACCCATGCAAATATTCTTAAGGTAGAGAAGAAATATTCTGATGGAACAGTACACGTTACAGTATATGTGAATAAATTAGGAAAGATTGTATTCCATTTTAGTTTCAGAATGTTCCTTTTCCATATTATTCAATTTTTTGAACTCTTGTCATATTTCAGTATCACTTTATATGGAACAATTATTTAACTTGTGCAATGATTGTAAGCCTTTTTTCTGCGAATTTGCAATTCATGATATTACATATCATTAAAAAATTGCTTTTGAGAATTTCTGATGAGTCCGTGAATTTATGCAAATATAGATAAGTTTTTAAATTAGTGTACACTAGTTTTCAAAATAAAGAGAATTTTTAAATTTACGATTTATCTCCAGAACTACCGGATCAATTAAGCAAAATTTGAAATGTATACATAGACTGGTACATTGCAATACAACTAACCATGTTCCAGTTATAAAACACGAGTACAATAGCTCATTGGAGTCGGAAGGAATTCAATAGGAGTTGCAGAACAGAACAAAAAAATGTGCTTTCGTCATACAGATATACTGGCCTAGCAGCGTGATTTCCTGCTTGAAATAAGACAGTTTATGTTTCCTGTGGCAATTGTTCACACTTGTCAGGAACGCTATATTCAAGTCCTGAATTGTTCTTGGAGGGAGTAACGAGTTGGAGTTGCCATCCCAGAGTGTGGTGTACTAGGTAACGAAAAGCGTGTTCCTCTAGTGGTTTCGTCAACATATATGTGTACGCCTACGTATTCAAAGAAAAAGATTTGTAATCTTTATCTCAAAGAAGTGGTTTTAAATTTTGGTTCTGTTCTTTTTTCAAAATATTCAACAGAATATAAAAATTCCCTTAATTTTGAACACCAGTTATACATGAATTTGTTTATTTTTATGATATGATGGAAAACAAATGAAAAAAATGGAATAAAAACTATCATTACGATGGAAAACAAAATATTCAGGATATTTTGCTATAGAAACCCAAAATTTTTATGCTGAAACTTAAATGATATATCTTTCATCTTAAATCCGATCAAATATATATAATTTTTAGCTAAAATCCGATAAATTTTGATAATTATTTTAATTATAAATAGTAAACAATATACGCTACCTACAATCAAAGATAATGTCATTTTTTTGAGCAAATATGTTTTTGAAAATAAGAAAATAGGCAAATTTTACTTAATGATAATTTTTATAGCGACAATAAGTATATTTTATTTCCATAAATATTGTTATTAAAGATGTGATGTATTTCCTTTTAAGCATGAGAGATATCACTGAGTTGATTCATCAAACAGAGTGAAATGAATAGACACAGTTGCATAAAATACACTGATTGGATATGATCATCTGAGCTGAAATAGTAATATGTGAGCTAATTTCCGTTATTCTGAAAGAACACATATTAAGCTTTTATCAGCATAAGTCGAACAAAGCAAAAACATTTTTCCCGTTTATATCTTAAGCATCTTGCATGGAAATGGAAAACACATGAATGATTTAACACAATGATTTGTACAATATATTAGTTAATCTGTAAGCTAAAATGTAATGTCTATATCTACTGGGAATACCAGTTCTCGAATAAAACTGAAATTCATCTTTATTGGGGGAAACGTTCATACCATGATTATATTGTGTGTTTAAATATGCAGAAAATATTTTTTTAACCAAATTCCTAATTCTGTGTATTTTATTATATATTATTAATTCTTATTCTGTATTAATACTCTATGTTATATTGACTTAATCAAAATAACAAAGTAGTTAAAATTTTTAATGTTTTTCTTAACAGGAAAATATCATTGTTAACTACATATTTGTTTTTATTAAACATTTCTCACTATGACTCTAAGAGAGATGTTATATTTGGAACGAGAAATATATTGTGTAATTTTTTAGTAATAATAAAAAATCACATTTAATAAACGAAAATGCATTTAATTGATATTCGGAACAATCATAACTAGTAATCATAAGTGTTTGTGTGTGTATGTTTCGTCACTAAATCACTTAGTGTGATTTAGTGACGAAAGTTTCAATCATGATTTGTGTCTATAGTCTAGAGTAACATAAATTTAATTGAGCTTAAGGTCCTTCTTTAGAATTGTGTAGATATGTGAATCAGAACTTATCAACTCAAGGGTAGAACTTTTTATCTTGGAATGACTACATAAAAAGAACATGCAAGTAAATTTCTCTTATATATTTTAATATGCGTCATTATTAAATTACTGTACAGATCAAACGTGTTTTAGTTGAAAAAGTACGGTTCTATGTTCGCTAAATATGTACTAGTGAATAAAAGTAAAATTACACATTAATTATTTATTATCATTTAAATCTATGGTGAACTAATTATACCATTTTGTACATATATCACACTTGTAAAAATTAAATTTCGATGCCTAAAATTTAAAATAAAATGAATTATAAGTATTTGAATCACATAAAGCTCATAAGAAACTCTATTTTCTAATGGTTATATTATAAAAAAAAACTTTGTTAAAATTTAAGATGCTTTTGGTTGAAAATTTAAAGAGTTTTTGAGACACATTTAAAGTATATTTAGAGCAACAATGTGAGCAACAACTCACTCACAGTGTCTACAACAATGTGAGTGAGTATTTTTTGAATAGTTTAAAGTAATTAGTAAAAAAATTTTGGTATTTCTTGAGTTGAATTTTATCTTTATTCAAAGTTTCTAACTAGAAAGAAATTTTGACTACAGGCTACAGCATGACGTTTTTCATTGCTTAGTTAATTCACATATATCTTTTGGAATAGATTTCTTGATGTGAAATTGAATAGATCTTTGTCTTTCAGGATAATTTTTTAAAATTTTCCATGTTTATCAATATTATTTTATTTTGAATTTGATTTTTATTTAAAGTTATTACAAGGTATTATAAAAGTTTTAGGAAGATTAATTTGAACAGGAAAGAGAGCTACAATTATATATATATATATATATATATATATATATATATATATATATATATATATATATATATATATATATATATATATATATATATATATATATATATATATATATATATATATATATAAGAAAACTATAAATAATATGATTATACAACTCAAGTTGTCGTTAAATAACTTCATACTACACCAACGAGGATTGCCTAAAATTTTGAAGCAATTGCCTAAAATTTTGAAGCAATCCTTGTTCTTATGGATGGGAACAATAAGTTAAATTAAATTTTAATATCATAATATTTTTAATTTCTCATTATTTTATGTTCTTTTATTTTCACCAGTTTGAGTGCTAATATTTAAATACTTTCTGCCTTAAAGTTATTTTTATTATAAATTAAAATATGCAAGGTATTTTTACATAATATAATTGATTTTTGAAATTATTAAAAAGAAAGTATAATTGTTTTGAACCAGTTAATAATTTTAGAACTATTGTTTTGAATTACTAGTGAAAACCGTGAAAAACTTTAAAATATTTCTTATTGTAAATAAAGCTACCAAATCAAGAATTCAATTAATTTTTGATTAAATGCAATGATCTTTCACCCACAAATAATGCTTAAATCAAAGTGATTATTTAATCTGTGCTGCCAATAACATTTTATATAAAACAAAGAGTTCTAGTTATGGATATTGTGTAAATAGTATTTAGAGAATTTTAAATACAGAGGGTATTAACACATTTTTAGAATCATTTCGCAGCCGTTTAATTAATGTTTAAAATGTAAAGATTATTTTTTTTAAATGTTCGATCTAGTTAAACGTCAGGAGACTTTGCAGGGATATGTTGAAAATGTATACATGCAATACCTGAATCAATCATCATTTTTTCAATGAATGCAGTGGTAGTTTTCGAAGTACGACTTACAGCTTTGTCTTGAAGTTTCTCTCTTTGAAAGTCATTGGGATAAAGAAGTGGATTTTCTTTTGTAAATATTGGGCGTAAAACCTTCTGATAGTACGATGAGTTGATTTCAACATTTCTTTCCATTCTTCTTATTTTTAATTTCCCATTGTAGGAGAAAGCTGCGACAGTCATATACCCCTAACTGAAACTTTATTTATATTGACGGAAACGGGTTTGTAAATTTTTTGCTCCTCATTTTCTATAGTAAAGAGACCTTTTTTGTTAGTCATTTAGGTAAACCCATGCTTCATCAAGGGTCACAATGTTTTTCCATTTATCTACTGCTAAGTGGTTTTTCATACAGGATTCTACAAAATGTTTTGCCTTGACCCACATGTCTCGGCAAAAACTGGTGAGCATTGTTTTTTAGCATTTTTAAGTTGCAAATATTGGTTGATTTTTTTTTAAAATTTATTTTTGCTACAGATGTATCTAAAGACTTTGAAATTGATTTCTGTGTCGGCGGATTTTCTCTTGTTACCAGCAATTTCATTTTAGAAATATTTGAAACAGTACGTACCTTTTTCGGATCTTTGTTAGTCTTCTTTCCATGTAGAAATAATGATTGACAGTTTTTACCTGTCCGATTAATAATATTGCATATTTTGCACTTAGAAATTTTAATACCTTGCATTTCACAACGTGTTTGAGTTCTGGAATAAGAATGTTTATCTTAAAAAGCACAAAAACATATCCTTTAGTTTACAACATGTTTATATGTGACATTTTGTAAGAAGAATAAATTTAAAAGTAGCAGACGATATTTTTCATTTCAAATTATAAGCTGTTGCCAAAGATTTTATTCTAAAATATTTACTTTTTTAATTCGTTATGGAAATTGTTCTAAAAATGTGTTAATACTCTCTGTATCTCTAGCTATTATGCTGTTGATTCTGTATATTGAAAAAATATGTAGTTGTATTGCACAAAAACTGGTTAAGTTGTATTGAATAGTTTTGGTGGATATAAAGTTTTGATTTTTTTCACAATTTTACTGACATATTCTAGATTATATCTTTGTTAATTTCCAAGAATGTAATGCGCTAAAGTTTTCCATTGATTCACGGACATTGGACTTAGAGTACCGTCTACAGTTAAGGATTAATACAATCCAAACAAAAGGTAATCAAGAATTAGTATCATTTCCTATATAAATAATTAATTATTCATTCATATATTTTCACTTTGATTTGATTCACCATATGATGGCGTTGTTTGATTTCGTTTATCAAATTTTGAGCGAAAATCATTTGAGGAAATCAGTTTTGACGAGGTTTACTCCAGGCATCTGATTTGTTTGTCCCACTTTAGGATAAAAACTCAAATGTTTCTTTCATAAAATGAATTAAATAATAGATATTAGATAAAAATTTTAACATTTACTTGAAAAAACTTAGTTATATTCTAGAAACTTTCTTTATTTTTTCTTTGACACTTCTCAGAAAACTTGCCGTTTGCTAGATATGTGGTCTATGCAATTTCTCTTTTATGTTAGATAAAAGTTTTATACAAGTGCAAAGTTTTATGATTTTATCCTGCAGAATAAAGTAATATAAATGTTTAATGGGTTTTAGAGTATTTTAATCATTATCCAGAAACATTTAGATTGAACTGGGAATTTATCGAAATTTTAATTCTTATTTCTGCATTGTAAAATATCAAATACATAAAAAAAATGCGTTAAAATTTGTATTAAGCTGAAAATGAATTTTTTATGAATAAATTCGAAAGCAAATTCTACATATCCATATAAAAAACTTCGAACACAACTTTCCAGTATTCATGCCTTTGAAAAGGAATCCTCAGGAGAAAGTCGATACTTATAACCAAAAATTTTGAATGATGATTTCATTATAACTGAATTTGCAATTCCTGTTTCAATTTGTTGTCGCATTTCCTTAAGGTTTCCTCAATACATCCCTACGAACAATTTTATTCTGCTCTTCCACAGTTATCAGAGCGTGGAGACGTGAAATTTCATTTCCTTGCTGAATGATTAGGTCCAACTTTTGCCGGATTTGTGCCGCTTCTTCTTCCTCTGATTTTCGGAACTTTTCTACTGCTTGCCAAAGGCGGCGCTGCGTTTCATTTGTATTTTCTGAAAATTCCTCTGCTTTCATACCTAAAACTTGTTCAAGGCATCTTATTCGGGTTTCCTTCTTTCTAATGTCAGATCTTAGAGCTTCTGCGAAAGCATTCCAATTCGAGTATTCCTATAGAAACATTATGGATAAGTACATAAAATGATTTAATATCTAGTGATTAAACTAAAATAAATCTGCAATTAAAATTTATAGCTATTTCTGAGAGAATAATAAAGAAACACAAATAACCTTAAAATAAAAATAGTACTTAAATTTATCTTAATTCTAAATTGATTGATTCATATTATGTGACAAGTCAACACAATAATTATAGCTATAAAATAATTCTGAAGAACCAAAAACTTAACAAAAAGCTTTGCAATGAAATAATTTTATGTACCACCGTATGATAGCAGATTCTTATGCATAGTACAAGAATTTAATTAATACACAAAAAGAATATTTCTTTGGAGATGAATAAAAGATATTTGTTTCCAAGGAATATTTCCATAGAAAATTTTCCACTATATTAATTATTGAAATTATATTTCAAAAATTTTATTAAAAAATTGCATTCTTTGAAGATTTTGAGCTATCTAAAATTGAGTAATTCTGTGAGAAATATATAAAGTTAAAGAATATTCCATTTCTTTTAGTTTAAAAAGTTATTTTTTATTTTCTAGTTGAAATGATATATTTATTATCTCAAAAGGCAAACAAAATAGCTAGACAGTCTCACAAAAGAAATGTTAGGTCTCGGAGATAAGCATACATTGGAATAATAATTTATGATCATGTAAGACAATAATACTATTAAAACTAAGAAAAAATAAAAAATGCAATATAATGTTAAATTTTTTTTTGGTATGGAAGATGTTAAATTATTAATAAGAATTGTTTTGAACACTGGCAATAACAATTTATATAGGCTGAAGCATTGAATGAAAGAGGCTTTGAATATTTTATTGAGTAAAAGAGTATTAAAAGGAAAATCTTCCCAGTAAGACCAAAATATGGACACTCATATCTTTATTGCGTTTCTGAATGTTTGTTATGAAGAATATATCCACAACCATGACATAAAGACAAGAAAGAAAACTAATCTATCAAATGCTGTTTATAACGTGGATATACATTATTTGTCCGGCCACCATAAAATTGGCAGACTATTGACAAATTTCCCTTTCAAGGAATTCGCTATAATGATAAAATTGTACACATTGCCAAGGCCATAATTTTGGTACTTGATGTAATTTGTGACTTGACTTCAAATGGATATGACACCAACCAACCATACAACCATACATTAGTTGGTAATAAAAAGACATTTAGTATTTATAATAGAGTGTGCACACACACACACAGGAAAGAATTCCAATAATATCCTAAATATTTTATTCGATTCATTATCGATATGGTGATTCTTAATACAAAATAGGCTTTTCTTGCTGTATTTCCAAGTCTATGTGTATTTCCGGTGTATTTCTGTTTACTACATAGCTTGAGAAGTGGTATTTTAAAATCAAAAGCCATTATTACAATGGATATTTTGTACAGATACTGTATGTATGGATATTTTGAACGAAATAAATAGAAATGATATCAATATTATTTTAACTTTTTATTATTTTATATGAATCTATTAAATTATTATTAATTTAAACTGCTTATATATACATAATATATATATATATATATATACACATATATATATGTATGTATATATAAACACACACACACACACACACACACACACACACACACACACACACACACACACACACACACACACACACACACACACACACACACACATATATATATATACATATATATAGCTAATTTATTTAATTACACTGAGACATTAAACTTAAATTAAATATTTAATTGAATAAAATTGATATTAATTATTAAACATATTCATAGATATATATTTAATCGAATAGCGCTTTCATGTTTTTTCTATTAAATTTGTTAAATTTTATATTTCTATTTACCTGTTCAAGTTTCATCCATGTTTTTTGAAATGACATATGTATCTGATCCGTGCGATTTTGTGTCACATTCATTAGGGAGAGATAATGATCCCTTTGCCTGAAAAAATGTTTCACAGGATCATTGTCATCCACGTGTATTTCTTCTTCCTGAAACGAAAATAGAGATAAAAATATTTAAGTATATATTGATTAAAAGTATAAGATTGAAAATAAAAAAGAATTTGACAAGTTTGTAAGGCATTTATGATTAATTGACTTAATGTGCAAGTTTTTTAAATTAAAACCTGTAATTTCTATTCTAAAATTTTATTAACAATTATCATGAAAACAATAAAGATTGGCAGAAGCTTCTAAAACTAATTTTTTTTCAGAAAATGAAAATAACTCTTAATCTTATAAACTCTCAGGGCTTTTGGAATAATTATCATTTAGTTAGAAGATTCTAAAAAGATGATCCTTTATCAGATTATTATATAAAGTTCTAAAGTTTTATTTAATAGAAATTCAGAAAAACGTACTTGAAATGTTTTAAATTATTTGTTCAATACAAAACATAGTTGCTAAAAATGTACGCACTTAAGTAATTAGTGTATTCTTCATAGTTAATAGCTTTGTTTCAAAGTTCAAGATAATTTTAAATTAGATTTCAAGAATATAATGTACTTAATAAAATTGAAACTGAATATTGTTTGTGAAACAAATTTTAAATTTAGCAAGAAATTAAAATTAAATGTATTAACAAAGCAGTTTTTCCAAAAAGGTAGTTACTTGATTTTGTAAAATTATAATGAAATGCTGGTAATTAATAAATACATAAATATTTTATAAATTTTAAACTGTAAAACAATTTGAAAAATTGTTTTTAATTCCAACGAAATAAAAAAACTGGCAAATACCGAGTAAATCTAATTATTTCTGAGAAACTCTTGTTGCTTTTTATTAAGAATAGATTCTGCTAAAATGAATCATGAAGGCACATACTTTTGGAATTCAGAGATGCCGTATTGCAGAAATATTCTGTTTGGTTTCAACAAGAAATTACCTTGCCAATATAATTTTATTCAACAATTAATTTAACTGTAATAATTATTTTTCAGTTTTAAGGGTTGATTTAATTGATGACTTATTTGAATGCTCTATATAATCTATAACAATATACTTGTGAATAATTCACGAACATTATAGTTCTATATGACAATTTTATAGACTTTAATTTCTTTGCTCTTTTTTACATATGCTTTTTGTTCCTGAAGTCTTATTATTTAGAATTAGTTGGTGTTTCTGTCGGAACATATGAAAATGTTTTTTTCAAGTTAGAAATGAATCCACGTGGAGTTGAACTGAAATATACAGCACTAAGCTTTCCGCTTAAAACTTTGCCGTAAAGTTTACTTAATCAATGCCTTATAACAAAGCGTATTTAGTACGTTTCTACCGCTCTTTTTTATTTGAAATTACTAAGCAACTTTAGAGAGTGGTTTTGCAAAGAATATATGAAATAATGATAGAGACCACATTCACATATAATAACATTTTAGTTCTTTCTACGTGGAAATGAACCCTCGTGCTGTTGTACTGAAATATAAACTTTCCGCTTAAAACTCTACCATAAAATTTACTTAATCCATGCCTTATAACAAAGCGTATTTAGTACGTTTCTACTCTTCTTTTCCATTTAAAATTGCTAAGCAGCTTTAGAGAGTGGTTTTGCAAAGAATATACGAAATAATGAAAGAGACCACGTTCACATTTCAAACTGATTGGAAATATAAAATCAGAGTAGATAGTTAAGACAGGCACCACAAGCTAGAACAATAAAGAATATCAAGCAAAAATATTGTATAAAATGTATAGTCATTGTATGCTTAAGTCTTTTATCTGATTCTCTGAATATGCATAATAAATGAGGCTAAAGTTGATCAGAATAAAACCTTACATGTGAAACAGAATTTAAAATACTACATTTAACTCATTTGATATAATAGGAAAAACTAGAGATAAATAAACAAAATTCGCAAAAGCTTAAAATATTAAAAAGAGATAAATATTCAGAAATAATGGGTTATTAATTTATAACAAGCTCTCTTAAATATGAAAAGTCAAAGAGTGTAAATGATGAAAGAGTCTAATGAGAGTTCAGAAGGTAATAATATTTTATGATTTTTATAAATAATATTATGACACATACGTTCAGAGATTTGTGATATAGTTGAAAGCGGTATGTTTTCATAACATTTATCTAACAATTTATCTAATTTCAAAATGCTTGTAAGTAAAATGGAAATTTTTATTTAATTGTTCAAACCCTAAAGATGTTTCAATTCTCATAACATCATCAACAATTCATCAACTGTATGTCAAAGATACTATTCACAGACATCTTATGAAAATCTGAAGAGTCAACAACGTTTAGTGACATCTGTTTCAGGTAACATATGTTGAAGTAATAATGAACTTCAATTAGTAACAAATGTGCATGAAATGAGAACATTATAACGAAAAAATTAAATAGGTTTGTGTTCATGAAAAAGATTAGGGAAAGATTGTAATTAAAGTAATGATGATAATGATGCTAGATTAATTCATGTATTCGTATTAATAATAATTCATCTAACTCTTTCGTATTAATAATTATTTTCGTATTCATCTTTCGATTTAATTATTCTCGTAACCCTTTCGTATTCGTCTTTCGTATTAATAATTATAACTGTATTTGACTTAAACTTCACAATTTTTCATTCGGAATTTATGTTGTTGGTAAAATGTAAATTAAATATTAAAATAGAGATAGTTTTTAATGAATGTTAAAACAATTTAAGCTTATAGCGTAAAAGTTTCTTGTATTCATTTATATAAATTAAAAACCAAATTTCGGATATACTTTGAGAATAACAATATGAACCATTCCATTTTTACACGATTAATGGTCACTCTGAACTATTAGCCAGTTGAAAAATATCATTTAGTTATATGAATAATGCTTGCATGTTGAAATTATTTTGAATATAAGTAGTTAAGCATATCTTGCACATTTACTTCATTTGGAAATCACTATCTCTAAAGTTCACTAGGCTTGGGGATATGACAGATTTCGGATAGGTATTGTACTTCTTCTAAGTGCATATTTGTTAGAGAGAGTGTTCGAGTTTTTCAGGATTTCCGTTATTACAATATGTAAATTCTTTTCTTGGAATCTGTGTGTGTGTATATATTCTTTCTAAAACCTCTTTGTGTGTGTGTGTAGGCAGTATTATATCGAAAAATATTAATGTCCTACAATCTTCTTTCTCTGTAAAATTCTCCACTTTCAAATTTTCGAAATGCAGACAGTTGGGTTAACTATTCCATCTGGAGATTGGGAAAGACTTAAATAGCTACAACTTATGCACACAATGCACGCAACTTTAAGCGTTTTCATAAATTATTAATATCTGTTTTAAACATTTATATAATTGAAATATTAAAATAACTTTATTTTAATCGTGAGTATGAGGAAAACAATGATCATTAATTTACGATTTAAATACTATTTGTATGTAGGAAGTATTATATTACCTATAATACGCGTATTTTAGAGTTTTTATATATGAGATACATGTATTTTAAGCGAAGGAAAAGTTTTAAATGGAAATTTTATTGCGTTAGTTTAAAGAAAAAATATTATCTTGTTTTCACTGCTCAAGTGCTTCAAATAGGATATAATTATAAGTTACATATAATTAGTGCTTAAATACTTGTGTGATATTCTTAAAATATATACTTTCTAACTATTACTTATTTTATAATATTTTTATTAGATATCATAGGTATTATTTATTACTTTTAGCATTTTTAATATATACATGTATATATAAATTTATAAAAATCATTTCCCAGAGCTATAAATGTTTATCATTCAAGAAAAAACAAAGATATGAAGTTAAGAAAAATGCACTGTTAAGAAAAATGCAAATCAAAAGTTAAGAAAAATGCACTGTTCCTAGAAATTTCAATTTAGTTCCATATTTTATGTATGTCGGAACATTTAAAAATGACTTAAATCTTAACTGCTATATATTTTAATAATTTCTATCATTACTCATATATATATATATATATATATATATATATATATATATATATATATATATTGAATTATTTTTAAAATATAAACATATACTTAACGCAGCAATCCATACAAAATGAAAATTATTGATTAAAGAAATAACAAAGAAGATGATTTATTCTTTCTTTCTCCTAAAGCAATACCACTGATCAGTCAGTTTATGTTTTTTACAATAGACACTGATGCATGTGATAAAAAGTCAGCGAAACTTTATATTTGACTCACTTAAAATTAATAGTCAAACATGATGATTTTTCTTTAAAAAAAGTGGTTTATTGCTTAGAAAAATGCAGACCTGAATTAAAGTAATTTGTGGATACAGATCAAAAACATGAAATAATGTGAGAATATTAAAAAACACATAAAATTAGAATTTTAAATATACTTTTTTTTTCCTCGAAAACATCGAATGTGTTTATGGATAGTTGAATTCCGTCATATTCTATAAACTATTTTTATATATCACGGAAAAGAAGCTAAAACAAGCATAAAAATTATGTTGATATTATGGTGTTATTACATATTCATATGGTATTATAACTCATTCAAACGGTATTGAACATTTAATTTGTTATCGATTTATTTAACCATGCTGGTAAAAACTAGTATTTCTAGGTTGGTTTCTAAATCGCTTATAGAAAAATTACCGAAAGGCACATTCACAAAAGTATATGGTTGTATTTCGAATTACTGAAATGGGTAGTATTTAAGCAAAAATTTTTTTATTATTTCTATTCAAGTTGATTTTAATGACTTTCATTATGTGTTGCAGTACATATTCTGCCTAGTAAACAAAAAAAATCTTTTAATGCTTAAACGCAGATTTTTAGTCCAATTAAATATTACTATTCAATGTTTATAAACTTACATTTTCTGTTGAAAATATTTATATAAAAATTTACTTTTGTTTAATTTGTATTTGTTTAATTTTGAAAATAGCTATGAAAAAAATTAATGAATTGTATTTTTGATTAAATAATATTATTTTCGATTAGTATAGCGTTGGAAGCACAAACAGAATTATTTAATTATCTTTATTTTTATAGAAATTTAAACATAACATTAGGGTTTTGCTTAAGTTTCTACAAAACTATTAACAAAAATTTAAACAAGCCTCTTATTAGATTAGAATTTAAAGAAACCACTTACCTTTGCAGGCTTTCTGACTACTCGATTTTCGTACAGCCTTAGAAGTGTCCACCGGAGAGCGTACGGTGTGGCAGCTTCTGATGTGCAAGCAATGAACTCGTTCCGATAACGATCCAGAAGAAGATCTGCTCGTACAAGCTGAAACAACAATATCGTAATTTATATATATCATTGCACTAAATATGATAAAGATTGTAATTTAAGCTATAACATTCACTTCTATGACACGTAATTTTAACGCATTTTCTTTCCAATTGACTAAGTTTAAACTTTGTAAATAAAGGCAATTCTTCCACATTTCTAATTATGGTTTGATGAATAAAGTTTTAATAATTTTCACATTTTATTTATTACGTGTTTTAACTGAATATTTTCAAAAATAATATTATAATTTACGAAAATCACATGTTCAAGTTTTAAAACTTAATTTGTTTTGAAATATTTTAACTTGTTTTGTGTATAGTTGAATATAGGTTAAGAAATTTGCGATTAAAAGGAATACTTTATAGAAGAATTTATTTTAAATTTAATTAAATTTTTTTGTATACATAATTTTTTATTTATTTCATGAAATTTAAATTTAAATATATGCTTCTCAACCATCTCATGTTCTATTGCCATAATATTGTTATTAGTCATTTGTTGATAAATTTAACCAAAATTTAAATAGTTAGTTCATTCAACTTGCAGATAAAAATGTGTTAAAATTAACATAACATAGATTAAAGAAAATAATCAGTTTTAATTTCTTAGATTACTTTATCAAAAATTGTTTTAAGTAATACGATAAATAAAACTAAATCAAATGTATAGAAATTCTTACAACAGTGAACATTACTGTAAACATATATAAATTTTCGTTAGTAAATGATTTTACATTTTAAACTAATTTAATATTTCCTCTATGGTTTAAAAGTCTACAACATGTTTATTCAATAATTAATTTTTTCTATTAAATGAAACTTATTTTATGATAACTATACTTTTTAGTCCAATACATTAGTTTTTTTATTTGATAAAATTTATTTTATTTAAACTGAATAACTTCACAAAAATCTTACATAACAAAGTAGATGAAATCTGAAAATTTGTTGATTAAAACATGAGTTCTAATTAAACAATGCGATATGTCATGAGTTCCAATTGAACAAAACGGAGTCAAATGTATTATTTATCATTTGCATAATATGTTTGAAATGCTTTTAAAATATAAGTCTTTATTTTATTGGCATGCAAAGCAACTGCTTAAAAATATTTTATTGAACCACACATATGCCATATCCTTATAAGTGTTTATTTTTTGTACTAAAATAAAATACTTTATTTTAGTATAATGATTTGTAAAGAAAAATTTCAACTTTAATATTTCAACAATTTTAATACACAAGAAAATATCTCACTTCTCTCTCATTTTCTTGAATGCCTTTTTCAGTGGCTTGAAGTCTCTGTAACAAGAGCTTCTCTTTTTGTTTGATTTTTGTCAATTCCTCAGAGACGTCTGTTGAAATTTCTTCCATCTACATGCAAATAACTTTGTTATTATTTTGAATTGTTATGCATTGAAATCAAATAATATTAATTATTTTAAGAATAATCACATTTAAAATAATTTATATTTCACTTTCTACTTTTACTATGGGAAATCAATTTTGAAATTAGTGAAGAGTGCAAGCCACAGTGGTTTAATTTAGGAAGGCTTCATTCATTTAATCGGTTGTTGCTTGAATAGCTGATCCTATTAAAGATCCACTATGTTCAGTATGGACTCATAAAATCTGTCAGGTTTGAAACATCAAAGTAAAAGGATACTTCTAGAAAAGTCTGAAAGTCTACTGTTTGGTTCTTAATTTAAAATTACAAGTATTTATCCACTCCCGTGTTTTTAATAGCACAGCCACTGGGAGTACATATTATAAGGTGCCCTCTGCTGTCAGTTTTACCACATTTAGTGCAGAAAAATGAATTAATCTTGTAGCTGAAAATTAGAAAAAAATTATCAAATAATATAAACTTATTGAATTATATTTACTATTATAATACATTTAATGCACAAATATTTGCGTATAATTAAAATGTTAGAGGATGGAAATTAAGATTTTTTTAGAGAAATAGAAAATTAGTATTCATCCTTACATTTTACTGTATTTTGTAGAGTCCAAAAGTGAAAGAATTTTAACAAGTTGATAAACTAAAAAAAATATTCGCATTATTATCTGAAGTAAAACGAACAAGTATCTTAAGTAGGAAATCTTTTCAAGCGTTTGAATAGTATCTCCAATATAATTATGTAATGATGTTTTTTAAAGTCTAAAATATTCAGTTTAGAAAATTCAGTTTAGAAGTAGTAGATGGAAATTTCTCATATAAATAAGCTACTATTTCTGCTGGAATTACTTTTATATTAATTTCTATCTAATATGATATTGTGTTTTTTAAGTTTTATGATATTTGTGACAAGTATAATATTATATTTAGACCATATGTTATGTGACTATCCTTTTGATATCCTGAATTGTAAGTTTCTTAATTGTAAACTTTTTTATAAATATTCAAATTTAAAAATTTTTATAATATTTTCATTTGATTATAATTATAATATGTAATATTTTTTAAAATTTTCTACATTTAAGAAATAAACTTTATTTATTACTCTTGAACATATAAAATACTGAACATCAGATTGCTTTATATCTAAAATATTACATTACATTATATTTTTTATTTGCATTTTTTACATCTTGATATTATTCTGAAAGTAATACATTTTTCACTGTTTATAGTAAATTAATATAATGGAGAACTATTTTCTGGGAAAAGATTATATTATTTACTGAATGATCGCTAATGACAAAACACAAAACACATTCTGGAATATTTGTGTTAAAAGTATAAAATTTGTGTTAAAAGTTTTATAATAAATAAGAGCTTCTCATTTTTCATTACATTCCTACTAATAAAAAATTAAGAAATTAATATTTGTTTTTTACTTAATTAATATTGACTGTTTCACAGGTTTTTAAAATAATATCATTGTCTATGATATTATCAGAGTTGTATGTAGACATAAAACTTTGCATGAGTATATTTCAAAATTGTTAGGTGATTAATTAATGATAAAGAATAATTCAATATATAAATAAGTGACTAATTATAATAAAATTTTATGTAAAAATAATACTAATTATGTTAGAAAATGAAATATTTATATTACCTTTTGTAGTTCATTTTTAACATTTAATAACTCTGAGTTTTTATTTTCTAGTTCATTTTCTAACGTCGATAAACCTAAATCACCCCTGGATTCAAAATAATCAATTTCTTGTTGTAATTCTTTATTTAAATTAATCTGAAATATAAATATCAAATAAAATTTTTTATTTAAGATAAAAATGTTAATATTAAATAAATCCATTTCATACATCAGTCAATTCATGTTAAATATATATATTCTAGAGCAATGATTTCACTTCAGAATATCATTCATTAATTCTTGTTATAAATATACCATTGAAAATTTTTAATCTTAGTTATAAAATCATTATCATGATAGAATTAGTTTTATGGAACTGCATGATATTTATTTATCAAACATAAAATAAATATTACATGATATCAAACATAAAATAAATAAATGATTTTTTATTATTCAATAAATAAATGATTTTTTATTTTAATTCAGAATCATAATTCATTAAAAGCTCATAATACTTTTTCGAGAAACTTTTGTAAAGCTTAATTATTATTATATGAATTTTTTAAGAAATTATTTGCTTTCTGTTATAGACTACCATGAAATTTTTTTCAGTAGATCTTAATTTATTTACAAAATAAGAAATTTTCATTTCCAAACTTGCAAATGCTCATTAATAACAAAATGAATACTGACAATCATTTTGTTAATAGGTTTTTTAAATATTATAATTACAAGTTATATTGTTAATATATTTATTTGATTATTATTTGAAGTCACTAATATACTTCAAAAACATGTAATACTTAAATTCTAATAAAAAAAACATTACATGTGTTGTTTTAATTTTTTAATCTGAGAATTTCAATTTCATAAATGCATATTTTAAAAGACTATATTAAAAATAATTTGTAATAGCTTCTCATTTGTAAACCTTTGGTTGATTCATTAGCATTCTTAAGCCAAAAGATATACACTTTAATAGTACCAGATTTTTCTAAACTTATAGTCTAATATTCTCTAAACGTTCTAATATGTTTACATTGTAAGTCCACAAACATGGTGTACGGGTCCAAATGGACCTAAGGTTTATATTTCATTATAGTATATATTAGCAGCAACTTCAATTTGATCTTGTTCAGTTTTAAGCTTCATGGTTTAAGATTGATTTTTTTGATATCATTAATGTGCGTGTATTCTACTTAATCAACAGCAGATTTTTGTCATGCGAATGCTTTTTATTTAAAAGTATTGTTTTGTACTCCCGTACTGTGCTCCAAAATCCATTATCTTTGGTTTGATTTTTATATAGCATCTGAATATATTATTAAAATAATATGTATACACTTGCTGCAGAAACTATGAGCCTCCTATTTGTTTTCCATTTGAAATTTTAGAAGGATATTAGTAATGGTGTCTTTACTCATTGAGTACTTGTGGTTTTTTGAGTTTTGAAGTGTCACGTTTTCTTGCATTATGTAGTGTGGTATAAATAAAAATATACTTATTTTTCCTGGTATGTATGAGGCAAGCATTATAACATGTGCGAACACAAATTTTAATAAAACTTTGGTTTTCAATCCAAAATTATCCAACTGGAAAAATTATTTCTTTATTCAAATTGTTATATTCCTTTTCAGTGATATTTTTCCTGAATACATTAAGCAGAAAAAATTATCATATGCAAAGTTGTTTTAGACCACGAGAGATATCAGGAATAATTCTTAGACCCTAATCTCTTTTCACAAGCATAGTTCCCATCTCTCTTTTAAAACTTTATTTAAAATTATAAATTTAGTTGATTACATTTTGTTTTACAGAAACAAAAAAATGTCATATTCTTAGATAATCATTGTTGGAATAAGTAATTTAACCTGAAAAACACCTTTTGCTTATTAACAGTTACACATATACACTAGAATAAATGTTTCAGTATTATCTCTTCTCGAGAATATAAATCATATATCCGTCCTTTTTCAGGTATTTTTCATTTATATGTTTTCTATGAATAATAGAAAAATATTTAGGCAAATTTCCTCCAAAATTAACCAGTTAGGATAAAATTTTGGTTCAAAATTACAATACATTTTGCTTCACACCTATTTAATAAAAAGGTTTATACTGCAATAAGAAATTGAAATATTTTATCTAACAATAATGTGAGCAAATTAATAAAGTGACAGTGTAATACTAATGTTATTATTTTTTTGCAAAATTAAATAAATTTTGGTCTGGAAAAAATCTGACCTATGAATGACGCAATTAACATTTCTGCTTGTAAATTTAAAAAAAAAAAATTCAAAAATTGTCAGAATGGCTCAATTAGTTCTTATAAATTATGTGATAAGTAAGCTAAATATTTTTACCCTTTCAGGAATTATTACATTTGGCAATTTCATAAAAATGAAAAGAAAACTGTTTATAGTGTTAAATTGAATTCAAATATTGTAGAATTCTTTTAATTTATTAAGAGAATAAGGCTCACTAGAATTTAAAAAGTTGTATACAATTAATGAAATATTTTTTCTTTAATATAAAATATCAGCAAAGTGTTTTACTCATAGAAAAAAAATTACAGTCTTAGTCATGAAAAAATATAGATGAAATGCTTCATCTACAGTTATTCCATTTGCAAAGAAAAAAATTCTTACTATTGTCACTTTCATTTTGTTTGAAATACCAAATACGTAATAAAATGTTAGGGTGTTTTGAACTGCAACTTATAATATGTAATTAAATGCATTATTCATAAAAGATATTTTTATTCTCTCAATACTACCTTTTCTCTTAGAGCATTATCAATTCGTTCAATATCTCCTTTTATTTGGCTTACAAGAAATTCCATTTGTTTCAGTTCATCTGATAGTGTTTCATAATACATTTTTTTATCATTCTGTTTTGCATCTAATTGTACACATAGATGTTTCTCATTGTCCAACTAAAATAAAAATTTATCCAAGTTATGCGTCACAGATTTTCCATTTTAGTTTATATAATTTAACATGTTAATTTCTAATTATAAATAGAAGTTTCATTCTAACATATTTGCTTATATGCCTGGAAAAATGAAGTATTTGTTTTTTGAAGACAGTAAATTTCTGCAAAAAACCTGAATCATGAATAATGATATGTCTCCATGCAAATAGTAACAATAAGAAATGTAAGTAAATTTATATTCAATTTTGAATTATAAATAAAGTGCTAGTATATAATGAATGTGATAGGAAACGTTTCAGGATTATTCATAAAACTATAAAAGAGATACATATCAAATTTTAATTTAAACTTAGTTATTGTGATAAATTTTA
Source organism: Latrodectus elegans (assembly GCA_030067965.1). Classification (NCBI taxonomy): domain Eukaryota; kingdom Metazoa; phylum Arthropoda; class Arachnida; order Araneae; family Theridiidae; genus Latrodectus; species Latrodectus elegans. The sequence continues at coordinate 74,042,360 of CM057813.1, read as the reverse complement.
CAATTAATAATATACCTCAATGCAATCAATTAAAATTTGAAAATGTACCAAATATCATAAAATTTTTCTGTAATTTATTTTTCTTCAGTTTTTATGAGGTATTATAGGCAAAGTTTTGAAGATTCAACAGGTGTTTTATGCAGGTACTTAAAACGAAATACTAAATCAATTAAGTAATTAATGATATTTGAAATTAATACATTATTAAGTTTATAGTTTAAATTCATATAAGATATCTTATATATTAAGATTATAAATTTATATTAATCTTATATAAATTTATATTAATCTTATATATTAAGATTATAAATTTTGGGTTTTAATTCAAGCAATTTGATTAAAAAAATTTTATTAAAATATTTAACAATTTGTTAAAATAGATTTAAAATCTACCGGAAAAGAAAAGAGTTGGAGGTTATGGATTTAATATTTTAATATTTTATGGATTTACTATTTCAGAAGCATTTGATCTTTTATAGATTCAGCTTAACAATTTTACTGCATATGAAATTAAAAAGAATAGTTTAGAAACTGTATAAATAAAATTATTAATCTTTTTATAAAATGATTTCTAATTACATTTAATATTCTAAGAATTGTGAGAATTTGAAAAATTGTGTATATTGCATTAATAACTTCATTATTTAATTTTCAAATGCATTTTGCACTCATTTAGTCAGTCAATGCACTTTTTTTATATAAAAGAGAAATATATGTCAGTTATTTGAAAGTGAGATTTATTTTAATTGTGTTCTCTAAAATTAGTATTAGAAAAAGACTATTTTAAATACCTGGAAATTAACTTTGAAAGCTTTTAAAGGATTTTCTTGATGAAATAATTCCCAGATGGAGAGCAAATCTGCTATCTGAGTTTTAATTACTTTTTTGAAGGTGAAAGCATTGTTTGTGCCCAATAAAAGTAAAGCAATTTTACCTAATGCCAAATGTTTGGTGAAAAAATAAGGAAATGTACAAGACACATAACGTTAAAAAATGCAAGTATATGTTGAAAAATGCACCTTTTGTTAAATTGTGTATGTTTATTCATTAGTTTTAAAAAGTTGTAATTACATTGAAATCTTTTAAAGGATCCTTTTATTATTAAAGAGGAAAATTTTTGAAAAACGCCTTGAACAATTACTGTATTGTAAAAGTAAATTTTAAAGACATCTAAGAACAAGTTGTCGTGATATTTTATTCTCTATGAATAATAATTAAATAGACTAACTGTCTAAATATCTATTATAAATTTAAAATATTCATTTTAACTTTAATCCGCATCATCCGAATCAGTTACAATAGGGAATTATTACTCATGACTAGAAGATGGTACAGAAAATTATCCATTTTTTTCATTTTTTATTGTTTCAGTTAGGTGATAAGACATACATTTATAAAATGTTATTTATTACATACCAAAGCCTATTGGTTTTATTTAAGTATTTTGGTGAAATACCAGAATGTTTTTAGCATGGAATTTAAGAATATCTTATTTTAAATTATTTTCAAATAAACTTAAAAAGTATTTGAATTAAATTTCATATATGAAAAAACTATCTTTTAACCATAAGGTTTTTGAATTTGTTTTAAATATTAGTTTAGAATTTCAGGGAAGAAAATATTGTATTTAACCTAAATATTCTCAGAAGCACAAAAGTATCAAATACCATACGTAAATAAGCTTTTTATGAAGTGAATATAAACAAAATAACATTTAATAAGGAAAAGTTATTTTATATTCACAAATATAATAATTACTCTGTGTTGTTGAACGTTATGGACAAATTATTACATTTAGCACTGGTAGTTGCTATTCTATTTTCACAATTTAGAAATTATATGCAATTAAACATGGTTAAGTAATATAGATATTTTTTCGCATCTTGCTGTAAATATTTTAAATATTTTAACTTATCTAATCGTTTATCATAATCAAATGAAAACTGGGAATATCTTACTTGATTCTGAATTTCTTTAATTTCAGACATCACACATCTCCTTTCTTCTTCTACTTCAGAAACTAATTTTTCTTCTGTTATGTGGCCCTCGGAAATAAGTGCTTTGTTTTCATTCCATTGATCGTAAAATATCCTCAGCTCTTCGGATATTTCACGTTGCTTAATGAACTCCTATAAAGTGTGTGTGTATTATGTTTAACATTACGTAATCCATAAACATATTTCATTGAAGGTCATTAAAAATAAGTGGAATAAAAAAATAATCTGCATTTTATAAACAACACTTAGTAGAATAGTCTATTTAATATGAATAGTAATTTTGTTTCTTATTATATAGAAGATTATTTTTACTACATTAATAAATAGTTGCATGATCGATATTGACGTACTTTTACTGCGTACTGATAAGATTATCAACACGTATAAGTAAAATGAGATAAATAATCAGAAAAAGGGTTTCTATGATATTTTCTAAACCTTTTGCATCAAATGATAAATTCTGGAAAAAATGGTCTGTCTCTACACAACTACTTCGTGTTTACATTTCATTCATAAGATTTGATCAATCAGCAAAATAATCAAAAATGTATTTTTAAGAATTTAAATACTATGAAAATAAATAAATTTAAATTGGGTGGAAACAAATTGAGATTGTGAAGTTGTTATATATTATATTCGTAAATGTGTAATTGTTATGCGTAACAAATGAGGTTTGTATAGGTATTTACTTTATAATCTTTATTTATTTAATTTTATGTACTCTATATATTTTTATATCTATAATTATTATATTTATCTATAAATATTATTTTTTATATATTTAGAAATTCAAACTGTCCAAAATTTATTTCATATATATATATATATATATGTACATACTATCTCAAATTGTTTTAAGATTTATGAACTAAACATCCATTTAACAATTCCTGAAGTTTTCATCATGATGAAGTTAGTTATCCTTAATGCTGAATTTGACTGATATAATTAGTAATGTGTAGTGTAGTAATTAGCAATTGCCAATATAATTACCTTATGTCGGAAAATATTTTTCATTTTAGGTTCTATTTCTATGATTTTAAATAATTTACATTCAGTTATAAAATGATAATATAACACCACTAAAGATATTAAATCCATTGTTTATATCTCATTCCTTTTCAAAAACAGAAGAATTTATTGGAATCTCTATTATAATTTAAATTTTAGCATATTAACAAGTTCATGTCTTACATATCAATATATTTTTAATCGAAGAAAAAGTACTGGAAATATATTTCGTACTTGGTGAAGATTTTCGTCTATGCTTTGAAATCGTTCTTTGTGATGATCATATTGTTTCTTAAAAGCTGCGACTAAGCGTTTGAGTTCATCTTTCCTTTCATTAATCGTTCTTTCAAAATTTTCTATTGCCGATTTTCTGTCTTGAATTGCTTCCTCCATTCGTTTTCTTTCTTTGCTTATTTTATTTTCAAATGATTTTTCTATGAAAATTAACAAGGTGACAATTAAAATTGGTTACATATTTATAATCTGTATTACTTGATTATCTGCAAATTTCTTTTTTTAAATATTTTATTGAATCGAAATATTTTATTATTACCATTTTTTTCCATCTCAGATTGAATTGCAACTTTTTTAACTTGTTGGGAGTGTTCTCGCTTCAAGTGAATCTCTTTCAACTCTTTTTGAAGTTCCTGTAAAAATTGATAGAAGAAATTATAATATCGTGGAAATATGATTTCGAAAATATTTAAACAAGTTCGTAGTTTTTACATAACCTATGGCTATAACTTAATTGTGCTATTGATTTCGTAAGTTAAGAATTGTAGGAATCATCATATTTGTGAATAACATAAGTTTGATAATATTTGTGGTTTAATAAATTCTCGTGAAATACCCTATTTATTTTAATGAAGAAAAGTTAAATGTAGATTCTATTTATATTAAGTAATTAATTTTATAAATTAACCATTTAAAGTTTTAAAATCATAAAATTTCGAGCATCGAATAACGCAAATTATATCACACTTTGTTTAAAGGATTTGACATTTAAAATTAGACTATGTAAATGTTGTTGGAATATAAAAAGAATTTGTTTCATTTTTTTAAAATTATGACTGTAATAAATACTAAAACAGTAGGCATCATTCAGTCTTAAAGAAGTCAAAAATATAAGAAAAATATTTATTTCTTCTTTTTAATACTTCATTTAAAAAATGAAAATTTAGTTGCGTATTTTAAAAATATTTATATTGAACACTAAAAGTTATTCATATGATTTCAAATAAAATTTTTTAATTAAAAGAAAATACATCGTAAAAATTTATTTTCCACATTTAAGCGCTATATTGTCCCAGTAATATCGAAAATGTAGATAAAGCTGTTATATAGGGAGAAAGTATATTTATTAAATTGCTTCGATGTATATTATAAAAATAACATTAAAATTTTTTTTAATACTAATGACAACTTAAAAGACAGTTAAACGAATATTTAATTATTAATTATTTATATACGAATATTTAATTATTTAGTTAAACATAATTAATTCCTCTCCTATACATAGTATTATTGCTAAAATCCTAAAAGTTTGTCACAGATAAATGCAAAATTCTTTTTTGCGTTACGTTAAAAAATAATTTATTTAAATAATTAATTTATAACTCTTACGTTCATATGCAGAAAAATTCATTTATTCAATCAAAAAAAAATTACTTTTAAGAAAGACTTCTAAATGAAGTTATACCTATTTTAGTAATTGGAAGTGGAATAACAGTATTTGAAAATAGCTTGATGGTGTGCGTAGTTAAAAATGTTTTATCCTGTTTTTATCTGTGATTTAACTTAACGAACAGAGTGCTCCTTTTTTCTGCTTGTTATTTATGTTTCCATCAATTTGATTACATATTCTTGCAAAACAATTTTTTAAGACACTTCCGTTTATATTTGTTATATACTTAAAAATAATTTAGAGAAAACTGTAAAGTTTCAAATATATATAAAATCAAACCTTAAATAGAGAGTGTAGAAAATTTTCTTATTAAAATAGAGTATTTAAAGTGTTCTTTTTAGTTTAGTTTTGGACAATTATGCATAGGCTGATTTTCAAGTCCGAATGATTTACATAGACATTTTTAGTGCTGTCGCAAACTTGCCTGAAAGAGTATTAAAAATGAATTCACACTAGTTTTCTATGTATAGGCTTATATGAATTACCATAGAAATAATCAAATTGGAGCCTTTTCATTCCCTTTTCAGCTACCAAAGAAAAGTATTAAGCTAAATTAGAAGATTTTGCCAAAACATTTTGAAACAATATGAAATAATGAAACATGTTAATGATATACAAAAAAATGCAAAAATAAGGTGGACAAAAATTAGGTAGTAAAATTAAAAATTTTTGTGAAATAATTATCGAACTTGAATTTCTGATAGCATAAATACATTATAACCAAAGTATATATAATTCAATTTACTACGCAAAAACATATTGGAATCTAAAACTTAATTTTAAAGAGTTACTCGATTATTTTTTTTTAATTTTTCAAATAAGAATGGAATATTCGAAGAATTTCAGTGGTTGCTCCGTACTGAACTTATTTCCTTTTTTCTAGAATTGACGAATAAAATACTTATAATATCTATGAAAGTTCTACAGTTAAAGCTGGATTTAAGAAAAAAAATTAATTGATTTGCCCCAATGACTTTTTTGCTTCTCAAAGGTCTTGGATTATACACTTAAAGGGTTATCTTCACTTGATTAAAAATTAACTTTTAGAGGGCATAAATTATTATAATGAATTAGTAATCTATACTAATAAGAAGTAATAAAATAGAAAACGACGAGTGAAATGTTTCACATCTTCTTTTCATAAATTGCTAACGTTTTTCAACAATTACAATTAATGATCAGTCATAACTATATTGGATATGTCATACATGAACAGTAGCGGATAGCACAGAAATATAAATGAATTAACTGATAAGATACTAGAATCCAAATGAAAAATTTCTTTTTCAAAGAATTTTAAAGAACTTGTGAGTGTGATCACATTTACGAAATTTAGAATATTTGCTTGAAGTATCAAAAATTTGTTAAATAAGCATGCAGATTAAATGTTTTTACGAACAAAACATTTTGTTCCAACAATTTCAGCTTTCTGCAAGAGAATTCTTAATTATTTAGTGAATATTTTAAAACATGAGCCAGTATTGTACTCAAGGCACTATAGATTGAAGTGAAATGCGTAATTCTACTATTCGTCATTTCTGTAGTTATGTGTGTTCTTTTGCTGGACACCATACCATTCGACATAAGAGAAACATTTTATATATAAAGTCTAAATATGTTCAATACATGTACTGAAGAATCTGTCACTTTTTTTCTTCGGCCTTGGAAGTCACAATTCTCAATGAATAGGACATATTTCCAAAAATATGTAGGGTATAAAATAACGCACGTAAAAAAGTATTCAGAATTGTCATGTATCCAATGAAATGTCTAGTGTATGAGAAATCTGAAAGTTTTAAAGTTGTAAATTTTAATATGGTATTTTAAGACAAATATAATTTTTGAATTTAAATTTCATCATATTTTTATTATTTCAGTAAATGTATGGTTCAATAAATGGTTCGTCAAAGTTAAGCTTGTGTTTTGCTTCATATATATTATTTTAATTTACATATATTAAATGCACCTCATAAAAATCGCGTGTAATATTTATTTTTTGGTATCCTCTGACTATTTTGAACCTTGCAATTTCAAATCAAGATTTAAAGATTTAAGGAGTTTGCTGGTTTAAAGGTTCTTCTTATTATAATACCCCAAAATACGATGGTCACTCTGAAATTTTTGAGAAAGAACTAGATTTTTAAAGTTATACTTACAAAATTTTACGTGTGTTCAAAGTAGTCTCCTCCAACATCAATGCATATTTGTAGACGAATTTTCCACAGCTTAAAAGCCTCAAGTCATTCATTTTTTGGAAAAGATGAAAAAACTGCATTTATAGCCACATCAATCTCTTCTTCTCTCTCTTCTTCTGAAGTAAGTCAGTAAAAAATCGCTTTCTGTGTTAAAATATTTTGTATTTTAAAATTAAACCATTATGTTTATTTTGTAAATTCTCGCCTGGGCGTATCTTAGAAATTTCAGAGTAACCCTCGTATACTGTTTATTTTTCAATGAGTTAAAATGCATATTAAGTTTAGTTCAAATGCACAATTTGTGCATGATGTATATATACATAGAGTTATTTTAAAGTAAACATTCTTATTAAATATATATTTTAATATCCTGCTTTGTGCCTGGGAGGAAAACTTTTTTACGTCAATTCGTTTAAACTTAGTTCCAAAATTAGAAAGTTTGAAAATTACATAAGACAGTAGATGTAAACGAGACATTTATTAAAAATTTAAAATAAAACATAATTTAGACATACTGTATAAATAGAGAACTGTTTCAATTAAAGATAAAAAACATTTACAAGAAATAACCATCTCCTTTTTTTAAGCACATTTAAGTATTATAAAAAACATTTAAGAAGTAATTTTACAAAGCAAAAACGCAGAGTCAAACAAAATTTAAATCTTTTTTTTTAAGCATTTTCAAATTCAGAAATATTTTCGAAAGTATATTTAGTTTTTACGCTGCATATTTTCCTCCCATGAAAGATTTAAAGCAAATTGAATTTCACATTCACGATTTTATATATCAATGTTGCTTACTACGTTTTCACAGAAGCATATTTAAAAACTTGATTGAATTGAAATTATAATGTTTCAGCAGTTGACTATGTAATGTTTACTGATGTAAATTAGTAATTTGTAATGTAAATCAGTGAACATTACATATATATGTAATGTTTTAGGTACTTACATTTATTACTAATTAGGAAAAATTATTTACCTCTATGGTAATTTTTAAAGAATCTTGAATCTCTTTGTTTTTCTGTGAAATGTCTTGAATTTTCTGTTCAAAAATCTTTCGTCGCTGATCACAATTTTGAATTGATTCTTGCGTCCTGTGATCTAATTCTGTTTCAATTTCTTGAATCTTCTGTTCCTGCATTTATAATTAAGATATATTTAAATGAAACATTGACAAATAAAAATGAATATTTAAAAGAAATTGTGCTTGTCTGAGAAACAACAAAAAAATATGTAAATTAATTCCTTGTTTGAAATTTCTAAAAGTATTTGCTGCAGATAAGTTACATAAGAATTCATACTGGAAAGAAATCCTAGACTATTCATTCGAACAATATGGAATTATAAAAAAATGTATTTTTCAAAATTCTCATGTACATAAAAAATGAATCTTTCAGACCTTGCATGCTAAAATCCAGTAAAATAAGTATATTCTAATCGATCAAATTCCTCAATGGGATTGGAAACTGAATTTGATTATTATATAAGTTTCAGTTTTATCTGTACAATAGTTGATACATAAATATAGGCCAAATATAATTTACATAACCAAAATATTTTTTTCATTGAGTAAATTTTTGGTTTAACTTAAAAATTTTTATTAATTATCATTATGTTTAGTAACGTAAAATTGTATAAATATAAAGAATGTTTATAAATATTTTAAATCCACTGTTGGAGTTATTTCCAACTAAGCATTTTTAGCTCAAGGAATTAACGTCTCTGTATATATGTAAAATGTATATGTTTATAAAAAATGTCTTGGTTTATAAAAAATATTCCAAGTTGTTTAGGTGTATAGCTTTTAAAAACTTGACACTTATATTTTAGAAACACAGTTAAATCGTGTTTTAATTTTAAATTAATTTATTTAAATGAGAAGAAAAGTTAACAAAATATTTATATCATTCAATTTTTTTTTAAAAATAAAGGAATTGTCAACAAGGCATTTAATACTTGCGTAAGGACTATAGAATATTAATTTTCATTTAAATATTGTAAAAAAAAATTGTGTATTAATTTTGCTAAAGTCCTTACTTCTTTACTGATTACTGAGATTTTACTGAGATTTTATATTTAAATAAAATATGCATTAACTATTTTCATAATACTAAATTTAAGAATACTTATTTCAAATATCATTTTACTTAATTTTGTATCGTATGGGATGTTTTCTGGTATACAATATTAAAACTGTATTGAAAGCTAAATACTATACCACTTGGCTATTATAATAATGATATGGATAAGAAAATTTCTCAAAATAACAATTGAAAAATGTTTAACAGTTTTTTTCTTATTGCAAAGAGTTCTTGAAGACAACATTAATTTTCCCATCAGTAGAATTAAAAATTTTGGATTAAGTACATAAATTTTCCTGGAATGTGTGTATAATACATTTAAGAATATTCTTAGTTATCAAAATTTAAAACTCTGAACTTTGCTCAATTTAAAATATTATACCGTTCCTCTTTCTTCATTTTCCTTCATGAATAGCTGTTGCAGATTAAAGAGGACAGTAAAGATCTATGTACGTCCTTGTTGCCCATTTGATAGTAGAAAGATTCAGTTATTCAAATTTAGTTTTATATCATTTTGCTCTGAATAAATTGCATGAATACTGTAAGCTATGTTAGTTATGGATAATGTTAACAAAAACAAAATGTTTTGAAATGTTTAAAATTATATCATAACTTCAATGCATTAAATTTTTTAAAAATTAAATCATAATTATTTGTTTGTGTTGAAAATTCTTAATTGGTTATATGTTCTACATTAAGCCATATTAAAGCAATTAATATTTAATTTTGATATTCTTGAATTTGGAAATGAATAAAACGAAAATGTTGACATAAAATTATATAAAATAGTATACCAGAAATTTTACCTCATTTTATGATATCAATTTTCACTAAAACCGTAATAATAAATGACTTCTTAATATTTTGAGGTATGAGAACATTTTTAATTAAAATATCAGCAAACAGCTTTAATTTCTGAAATAGACACATATTTTAATATGAATTTTCATTGGATAAAATAATTAATTTTTATTTTCTGATGGGAAGGAAATACTGCTTTTACTTTTTATAAATGAATATCCATTTTAAAAAGTCATTTAATTTAAAAAAATATTCTAACGATAGAAATTTTCTATTATAATAGCCATGTTCAAATATATATTTTATAAAAGCTTGTGCATCTTTAATTTTTTAATATTTATGATTACTTTATATCAATCTTATATTATAAGATAAATGTCAAACTATGAATCTTAACTGATTTATCCCATAAATATCCATTTAAATATCTTTTTAGAAAATAAAAAACATTATCACCTAAAGTACTCATAAGTATTATTTTATAAATTTCCTTGAAACATTTCAATCTAAAAGTTTATTAATTTTCGTATAATACATAAAAATAATAACTCTGAATTGTTTGATTTAAAAAGGAAATGTTTACCCTTTAATAAAATAAATTTTGTTTTGTAGAAAATGATATGATTTTTAAAACAAATCATAAATTATGTAATGTTTTTATTTAAAATAAGGGTTAAAGAAATAAATATTAATAAAGTGACATTCAAAAATCGGAATGTATCAAATTTATATTAATGACAATTTTTTTTGATATACCATTTCATCTGTTGCATATTTTAGCTTAAAAATTTATAAATTCATGCTATCCGAAAGAAGAGTGGAGGCAAGTATACACATACTCACAGCTCCAGGATGGGGGACTCAACTAATGTGGGCGCAAATATTCTGTGAGTTGTTTTCGTTATACACACAACCACCATCGGACCTTTTTTAGCTCCTCCTTTCCTTTTCTCTCTTATGCAGTTGGTTACCTTCGACAGTGGAATAGTCCGCAATTCATAAAGCCCTCCCACAGTTACAACTTCGTCCAACTCTCTTTTAAAAGATGGTTCTCTTATTAGACTCTAAAGTTGCCCTTCAAGCCATTGACTCACAAAGTTATTCCCGTTTCTCAATGATTAACATTTGATTCAATCTTCTTAAGTGGTTCTCAAGTACAGGCAAAAAATTGTCCTTCAATGGAGTCATGCCCATTGTAATGTCAAAGAAATGACACCGTTGTCTTTTTGGCCAAGTCAATTTTTCAAAACTGATTTTTTACAGTAATTCACTTCAATTAATAGAAATAAACCATAGATTAATCAAATTCTTGCACAACTCGAATGGCTAAGAAATAAATCTGTTGCAATATTTTGCTTTATTTCTGGATACGATTGTCTTCAAAAGCACCTGCACCATATCAATATCTTATCAGACTCCCTCTGCACCTTGTGTAGCCTTCGGGAGGATATGGATTTCCTCCACCTCGGAAAGTGGAGTTCTCTTTCACGCATTTCCATTTAGGAGTGATACAGTGTGTTGAGAAACGCCCAGAGTCTATAGATTTCCTAAACCGTTCTTTTGTTTTGTTTTGCCCTGTTTTTGATATTTCAATTGTTCCATTGGAGATAAAAAGTATATTGAAAGCAAAACTCATGATAAAAAAACTGCTGCTGAAATACTTTGATTTTAAAGCATCTTACATAAGTGTTTACCATAGCATTATGTTCCTCTTCTTCAATTAATAACTCATTTACATTGGTCACATGTTTTAGGTAGTCTTCTCCCACAGCAGACCAAGTGCTGATTACACTATCTGTTCCAAATGCTACGAAAGTTTTGCTATTTTCAAGGACAGCAATCTATTGATGAAAAATATTTTATAATTATAACTGATTTATCACTGTCAACATCAAAACTCTGTTAAAATCAAAAATATAACGATTTCTTAAATTGTGTGTGTGTGTGTGTGGTTTAATTGAAGTTATATTTAGTAATTACTTCAAGGATGCAATTGTTGTAGTTATAACTGGATCATATTATAAAATAAATATTTATTGTATGTTCTATTGTTACTGCTTCTGGGATAAGCATTTATGAAAATTGACTTTACACATATACGTAAAACATTTCTCCAAAAACTTATCGTATTTTTCAATTTGAAGTATCTAAATAAGAAAATGAAACTTCCTTTATTTAGCTGAGCAAAACTACCCAAAAAATGATAAAATGTTGATAAATTCTGATAATTTTTGCAACTTTAAAATTTTTATGTATTTAAATATTATTATTAGATTTTTTATTACAATAGGAAAAAATCTTTTCTTTCATAACTAAATACAAACAAATATTTCACAAAAATATTAATTTCAAAGTTTTTGAACACTTTTTTAATGTTTTGAAACATTTGCAGTTTTTGAAAGTGTTTTTAAAAATTATAAATTCAGTTTCGAAAGTAAAATTTTTATCGATAATTATAAAGCTCCAATTCTAAATTCAATTCATTTTTGAATTGCAGACTAACAAAATTTTAATTGTTGACATATTATTTTTACTTGATTTAGGATTCACTGGAAAAGGAAAGAAATCTATCAAAAGTAAACTTTAGGTATATAATAATCAAAGTTAAGTTTTCCAAAATTTTTCTAAATAATCCAATATTTATTCCTGATTATTATTTTTTTTACATTATAATCCTCAAATACTAGGATTCTTATATTTATATCTAAAAGGAATATTAATTTTTATTCAATATTATAATGATATACTACCCATTGGAGTGAAGAATTCAGTTACAATCAATGTTTGCCGATTAATTCATAAATTTAATATTTAAGGATTGATAAGAATATTTTATAAAGAGTTTAGTTTAGATCAAATAAGACTCATATTGATTAGCTGAAAATTGTTATTTAAATGCAAAAGCCATTATTTTTTTTATATGAAATTAATGCATAATTTCTCTACAAACAATATTTTTTCTGTTTAAAAACATAAATGATTGTTCCAAAACTATCATATTGATGACATAAAAGATCATTGATTATTTCAAGCTTTGTGGATAGTTTGCATTGTTTATCACTCTATAGTCATTTTGTGTACACTAGGTTAAAAAACTGTTCACAGGATCTATAGTTTTAAATGGATTCAATAATACTGACACTATCTGAGACCGAAGCTGGATTTGAACCCAAAAGTGTTGAATTAAAGGTTGGAGCACTGATCATTTGTGTGTCAACTTGATCAACGTATTAGATAATCATATATGTGAGCTTTTATGTGATATATATATATATATATATTATTATTAATTATGATACACATAATTCTTTATATAATTTATCTTTTTATTCAGATTTATTTTAATCTGAATAAAAAGCTAAATTATATAAAGAATTATGTGTATCAATAGTTATAACATTTTGAAATGAGAAAAAAATGTTTTTTAAGGAATAAACCTTGTTTTATTCAAATAGCATTTTTATTACTTATTAAAATTATATAAACACTTCTATTAATAATATTCGTAAATTGCATTTATTTATTTTTTCAGTATTATTTACTTGTGATTAAAATATTCTGAATGGATATAACAAACATATCCTAGAGATGCTACTGCTGCAAAAACATAATTCTTGCATGTAGGTGAATAAGCAAAAATATTTCTTTTCGTCTCTGCATTCTTATGCATTTTTCATTGTTTATTGATATATATATGAAATTAAATTTACTCAAGTAACATAATATTATATCTAACTATTCAACATTCTTTCTGTAGAATAAAAACTTCCTTGTTTGCGTATGCCTGTAAACTTAAATTAAATTTACATTTATTTGAATAAGAATCATATTTAATATTAAAAATTTGTTTTCTTAGTAATTTAATTTTGTTTTTGTTTATAAATTTTTTTAATAAAAAGGTATCATACTTTGAAAAATAAAAAAATGTTGAAACAATATTTATACTTTTTATATAAAGAAACACAAAATAAATTTGAAATTACATTTGTAAGGCAGAAAAACAGAATTATCAAGGCACTGAATGGGGATTTTTCATAATATATGATAAAACATTTTTCTTGAAAAAATGTTTAAAACGCATTTAAATTTTCCAAAGTATAGCAAATTATGATTACAGTAATTATATTCAATATTAAAACAATTTGTGAGCATATTTGTATTAAAACTATGTAATATATTTTGCTTTTACTTAACATCATATGAATTTCTTTACATGTTAATTGAATACATAGAAAAATCTGTCATGTTTAAGGCTGAGAAATAAATAATTGTAAATACTCCTACTTTAAGCGACGTGATATGTATAATTACTTGACATTATAATGTCAATTAATTAAACAATCAAGGTTATTTTTTAATTGACAAACTAAAGATTTTATATCTTAATGAAAATATATTACATCATGACAAAATAATTGCCTTTGAAAGGGAGCAACAGTTTGCTCTTGTCTTCTGTTTAATAATTCATGAATCAATTTAATTTGAGGCATTGCTCGAAATGAGCATTAATGTATGCAAATACTAGAAACTGTTATAAACATAAAGCAAGAATAATTGTAAGGGATAAGAATAATTCACAGGTAAATTCAATTAGGTTGAATAATATTAGAAAGATCTTAAGACAGTAATGATGTACAAATGAAATGCAAAATTTTTATGAATCGTCCACAAAAACGTGACATACATCAATTATTTAAATTGCATAAAAAGATATGACGAGTGAATATAGAAGACAACAAAAAGTAATTTCTCAAATTTTATATAACTTAAAATGCGTATTCAAAATTTTATAACTTATAAAGTAGATACATAAATTTCATATTTGTACTTTGAACATTTTCCTTTATTTTATATTTGTAATTTTTATTCATAATGGATGGAATCACTTTTTTTAAAATACCAGCATAATATTCACATGAATTTGTATAATCTTCTCTCAATCATTGATTTAAGCTCTTTTTAATGTATTTCCAAGTTCCTAAAAAATTTCTTGTAAATTTCCTTACTGAATAAAATACAGAATATTTATTTTTATTCACACATGTATCAATGGATTTTATAACATTCCCTTTAATGTTTTAAGACTAAAAGTTTAAAAATAGAATATGATATTGTTATCACAGAATGGAATTTTTCAACTTTCAATTCTAGTATAAGAAAAAGGTATAATTATTTTAATTTTGTATTTTTACTTAAAAATCAATGTTTTACTTTTTCCCCATAAACAGTGAATATGTATATTTTAATTTTTCTTTGATTATAAAGTTCAGAGATCATAAATATCTGTTTTAGGAAAAGGTCATACTTAATATTTCATTTGTTGATAATCACATGTTGGCCAGCCCCTAACATCAGATAAATTATTTTATACACTTCATTTTTTTCCTGATTAAATAAGTTATTTAAGCCCATGGTTATTTTATAATATTCTAAAGGTAGGAGAGATCACCTATTTAAACATAACTGCATAGTAATAAAACATTAAATTATATATATATATATATATATATATATATAATATATGTATACATATATATATATACTTACTTGAAATTTAACTAAAATAGTTAATTTGTATTAAATTAAGAGAATAATGAATTTTATTTACGTGAATGATTTTTCCTAAATGGCATCTTTTCTCAAATAACTGTTGATCTAATTTTAAATCAACTCCTAAGATGTCTCCATGGCACGTTCCAAGGATCAAAATATCTTTTAAAATATTCATAGCTGTTATCACTGAAGATACTTTGAAGCTTTTTTTCTGTAATCACAAAATTTGATTGATAATTGATTTTCATTACAAGTTGTATTCAAAATACAAACGAATTCTACATCGATGAATTACAATGATAATAGATTTTTTAATTCATATAAATTTAAAAACAATTTCTTTATTATTTTAGTCACAAAATAAAAATATTTATTATTTTTGTGCAAAATCTCTTTTTTAGATCATGAAAAATCTTTACAAATAAAAGGAAAACTATTTTTGAGAAACCTATTTAGTTAATTAAATTGTGTGAATACATACAGTTCACAATTAATTTATATATAATTTTATTTAGTTATATGTCTCTTTATCAGGACATTTAAATATTTTTATAATGACGTACTGAAATATTCTTATTAATAGAAAGTGTTCTTTAATTAGGAGAACAACTTCTGAATAAAATACTTGAAACACAGATATAAAAAGTATGACCACTATAGTTATAATTTTGTATGTTACGGCAACAAAATACAAAAAATACGAATTTGTTAACCAAACATTCTCATACACTACCCTAGTAATTTCCCAGAACATTTCAATTCTGCAATCAGAAGTGGCAACATAAACGGTATTCTGGAATGCAGCAATAGATGTTATACTTACATCTGTGTAAGTATACGTCCATTTTTTCTGTAATGTAGGTACATACCACTCGCTTAGAATTCCAGAATCAGCAACTAAAAGAATGTGATAATTATTTCGCCATGACATCATTTCTACCTGCGATTAAAACACGCAAATAAGAATTAGTGAAGGTTTTACTACAAGCAAAGTTTACTATTAAAATGTGAAACAAAACAAGCTAAAATGCAAAATTTAAATATAGCTCTAATCAATTCTTATATTTGCTTGTCAAATTTTTATTCTACAACATGCATTTTTTTCAAAATGAATTTTTTTGAAGATTTCGCGATAGCATTTGTTGATTATAAATGTATATTAATCTCACAATAAATGTTTCATTTTATGACGCTGAGATGTCATAAAGATATACATTCAAGAATGCCATATTATAAAACATTTTTAATGAATAACATACGGGAATAGATTTATTTAATAAAAACAATATGAAATTAGGGACAATGAGAAATTCTTAAAATTTATATAAATTTATATGTCTGTATTTATACATACATACATATATATATATATATATATATATATATATATATATATATATATATATATATATATATATATATATATATATATATATATATATATATATATATATATATATATATATATATATATATATATATATATAACAGTAATAATAATAAGAATAATAATAATAATAATAAACATTTTAGTGGTGGATTTTGATTAATATTCCGTCAAAGATTTCAATAATTATATTTCCTTTTTATTCTGAAGATATTTTATTTTGTAGTTCGAGAATTTTGCTTCTATTCAGATATTTTCTGATAAATGTTTTAAAAGAAATAAAATTTTATTAATTTGAATTTATTGTCATCATTTAACACAGTAAAGTAAATCCATGAATATAAGTAAAGAGAGAAACATATCATTAGAGAATGAACAAGATGACATTCAATAAAAATTTAAAAATACAACACACAAATAATTAAATTAAACTCAGTTTGGTAGATTGCGATAAATCGTTAATCTTAATATACGTTGCAATAAATTATAGCTTTCAAAATTAAAATTTTTAACGCATTTTTTTTGAAATATTTGCACAATTTTATATGTCACCATTCGGTCAAATGTCAAATGGTTTATTGTCACCATTTGACTCAGAGAAGTTATTATATTTTTATTGAAAGTTCAAATTAAGTGTTCATTATGTATATAAAAGTAAACCAACACTTTCACAAGAAAGTGACAAAAAAATGTTTAAATTAGGTAACAAATACATAAAATATATAACTGGTAGCCAAAATGAGCCATTGTGTAGCCATTGTGTCACAAGAAATGTAAAAAGTAGCATCTTGAATTGTGGGCATCCAGCTGCTTTAATCCCAAAAAGTTTTAGTTTCTACTAATTCAGAAGCTGAGACCAATTAGAAGACTCCTAGAGTTGTCTTGTCATTCCAGATATGTTATTTCACTTGAAAGGCAGTGACAAGCACGATTGATTTGCTTGTCAATCAACAGTTCACGAAGGATAAAATCGACACCTACTGTTCAAAGTGGACACCGAATAAATAAAAATATTCAAGTTCAAGGTGGGATTCAAACCCACGAATCGTTGAACAAAAGTTCTGATCTATTTTGTTGAAAGTCTGGCAGGTATCACGACGAATGTTAGGTGAGGTCAAATAATATAACTCACTAAACGACTTCATTCCTAATGAGGCCACTGGGGTACTCATGTCTTATATATACATGTCTGCAAAGATCAAATCAATGAACTTAAGTTATGGATTTTTTTTAACTATAACGAAAGGAAATTGATTTTCTTTGTTAAGAAAAAAGGTCTATTTGAATTTATTTGTACTGAAGAAGCAAGAAAATGCTAAGTTATCAGAATTTTTCCAAATAAGGCAATTGTGCCTTAATAAAAGAAAAAAATTAAACTATTCTTATATTAAACCTTCTTCATTAGTTAAATTTTATTTGAAATAATAATTTTGCATTGAATGAATAATCCTTTTTGAGCATATTCCATATAAATTCTGTAGCCGTTGTGACAAGTAAATTATTATCTACAAAGTAAGAGTTTTTATTACATTTATTTAGAATTTCCATTCAGTCAGTATCCAGTAACTATATTTTCTTTCATTTAAAATGTAAGCTCATTCCAAGTAACAGAAATGAAGTATCATGATTAAATGAATTAAAAAAATTCCATCAATAAATTAAAAATATAAAATTAAGAATTCCTTTATTCTTATGAAATTATTGGTTATGTTTTGAAAAATAATCTTATTATGCTACAAAGCACAGAAAAAATACTTTTTTAAATTTGGCCTATACATTGCAATATATGGTTAAATTTAAGTTTTGCTAGGTTTATTGATATATAAAAGTAATTTATATGATAAATAATTTGTCAAATTCAAATAATATTTTTATCAATATATGACGTCTAAAAAATGCACTATTTGTTCAAAAAATGTTATTTAAGCTACGAATGTACTCCGAATATGCAATAAATAAAATACTAAGAAAACATTTTGATTAAAAAAAAGTAAAATGAAAAACAGAAAATATTAATTTTCTTTTAGTTATAACATAATTTTCAAGATCCCATGTTATAAAGCTGTATTTCTCATGAAATAAATCAATTTAGACAAAATTAAGATTCCATTAGCTAAATTTTTATTATACAAAAATATATTTTTCATTTCAACAACCAAAATATACTTTTATATACCGAGGAAAACTTCAGTAAATTTTCAATTTTGAAATTACACAATTAGATATAATTGACACAAATTGCTGAAAATGTTTTTATCATACTATATATACTTTATCATACTATACTACTATATATATATATATATATATATATATATATATATATATATATATATATATAATATATATATATATATATATATATATATATATATATATATATATATATATATATATATATATATATATATATATATATATATATATATATATATATATATATATATATATATATATATATATATATATATATATATATATATATACATAATTACTTTAATCTTTTCTTACATTTCTTTCATTAACTTCAATTTTTTCAAGGTAAAGGAGATTTATGCTGTCCAATAAACTAATATTTTTACCACTGCATACTGCAATCATGTGTCCAGATGGTGAAAAAGAAACCTAAATGCAGAAACATAGTAATTATTGAACTCTAAAATATACATGGAAATATTATTGAGTGCATAATTTTAAGATGTTGAATTTCACTATTGTAATCATTCCATTCATTTAAATATTTGGATCAACTATTGTTAGAATCAAAACAATTTACGAGTTATATATATATGTATATATATATATATATATATATATATATATATATATATATATATATATATATATAATTTAAAAATGCACTTATAAAGTTATATTTAATTACAGCATAAGTACATTTCTCAATGTTATTTCAAACTATACAAGAATAGAAAATGATTGAATTTAAGATGATGTTATTTATGTTAACTATGACGAAAATTTTTTGCGCTTTGTTAATTAATTGTTATGCAAATCCAGAAGTAAGAGTAAAATCTATACTAAATGTACTGAATATATATATATATATATATATATATATATATATATATATATATATATATATATATATATATATATATATATATATATATATATATATATATATATATATATATATATATATATATATATATATATATATAATATGATAAGTTAAAATAGGTTATTGTAAATAATAGTCAAAATTAAATTAAAACTCCTTATTTCATTGAATATAAAAGTTGATTGTATACACTGATCTTAAATCAACTTTTATACTGAATGAAATAATAATTTTAAATTTAAAGCAATAAAAAAATAATTTGCTCTAAATTTTACATAAGCTTTATTTTAGAATTTACATAAGCTTTACAAAAAATATTAATTTAACGAATGATTATTTTGGAAAATTTTTAATTAAGTACTCATCAAAATTAACTGACGTGTATATAATATGATGATGAAATATAATTATCAAAATTTTAAGAATTTTAAAATTAGCTTTTACTTTGCTTTTAGAAAAATATTTTTTTGCCAAAAAAATTTTCGAAAAATTTTACAGATTTAACAGCAGCAAAATGGTATTAGTTAAATGAAAGAAATTACACTCAAAATTTACTTTTAACATTTCTAAAGCTGTCAAGCATAATTATAATAATAATTATGAATGAAAATAATAGTTCAAGAAGATAATGGGAAATTCATATTAAGTTCACGTATTTCGATAAGTTTGGCTAAAATATCTAAAGTTGATGTTATGACAGGCGATCATCAAAAGAGAACATCAACTTTAGAGAAAGATCTTTTTTATTCAATGAATCAAAATAATTATAAATATATGAGTTAAATATTTATTTCAAATAATTTGTAATTGCATACTGTATTATTATATGGAGATGCTTCTGTAAATGGTTTTAAAACAAAATAAAGTTCATGCATTTAATTACGGTGATGTAAGGCTTTCAACCTTTTTGTATGCAATTTAAAGGCTTATATCTATAAATCTATATTCGGAAAATATAAAAAATGAATATAAGAATAAATAAATGCTTATAAAATATTTGAGCAGATCATTTAAACTCATCCAATATAATGGGCACAGGTGGATTATTTAAAAGTTAAATTATTATTATAAAATTATTATTGAAAAGTAATATGAAAAACCTATCTTCAATTCAAAATATCAATTGAATTGAAGATATTTAGTGTATCATAAAATGCTAAAGTGTTATGTATAACTAAATTTAAAAGCAAATACTTATAATTACATTTTGCAGTTCTGCATGGTATAATAAATCTATTTTGTAAATTATTTATAAAATATTTTTTAAAAATATATTGCATGTGGACATATATATAAGTATTTTTACAGTACATAAAATATGTTTACTATTAATCAATCAGTGAACTTTAGTTGGTTTTCTAGCATGTAATCTTTGTAAGGTACCAAATTTTCTCCACTAATTTGTATGTAGTATTAAATAACAGAAGTTAATCAGATTTTTGATGAGATTTAAATTATCGCATGAGAAGAAGCGTGTTAATAATATTTACGATCAAATTAAAAATAATGTGTTTTAAAACCTTGTACCAACTTTTGAAAAGAGATAAAAAAACATTGTTATAAGCGTGTTGTTAAAAGTCAGCAAATGTTTTTGCCAATATGTAATTTATTTTCTTATTTCGTGCATAAACTTTCTTAGAAATTTTTTACATTTGACATTTTGATAGCTTTTTGTGAAATAAATTTGCACACATTTGTAGCTAAATATATTGAACATAAGTTGTTTTATAATGGAACAACTATTCAGAACAGATAATATTAGAAAGAATGATGATTAATTCTCTGTGTTTAAAAGGAAATCTATGTTAAGATCAAATTATAATCAAACAAAGTGGAAATAAAAAATACAGAATTTCAACATCATAAGAAAATTTTAAACTAATGCTGTAAATTATCACATCCAGAATTAAAAAATTATTCTTTAGAAATTGTGTAAGAAGACTAATTAAAATTTATGACAACCCTAAGCTTTGTTTGTTATAAGATTTAATTTTTCAAAAAAAAAATTTAGAATCTTTGATGTACACCTGCATTATTGGAATTAAGCTATTATGAAATATGCTTTGTTATAATTGATTATAATGTTATTTCAACACTACAAATCATCGCATTTAAGAATTATGCTGCAAAAAAGTTTTTATTTCTAATAGATTCTTCAAATGTTTCATATGCAAATATTTTTTATGATGTCAGCTCTTTTTGTATATATATATATATATATATATATATATATATATATATATATTACATATATTATATAGTTATTATATATATATATATATATATATATATATATATATATGTATATATGTATATATATATATAAATATATATATAAATATATATATATATATATGTATATATGTATATATATGTATAAATATATATATAAATATATATATATATATGTATATATGTATAAATATATATATAAATATATATATATATATATATATATATATATATATATAAATATATATATAAATATATATATATATATATGTATATATAATATATATATATATAAATATATATATAAATATATATATATATATATATTATATATATATAAATATATATATAAATATATATATATATATATATATATATATATATATATATATAAATATATATATAAATATATATATATATATATATATATATATATATATATATATATATATATATATATATATATATATATATATATATATATATATATATATATATATAATTACTTTCCTTATGTACTCCTAAAATACCATATCTTCACAGAAAAAAAATGTAAAACAATATTGATGAATTCAATAAAATATATAAATTTAAATTTTATTCGAAAATGCAGCATTTTATAGAAAATTCATCGCAATTGCAAACAAAATGTTCCAAAAAATCTGTTGAAATTGATTTATATTGATATTTGCATTTGTCAAAGATTATTTAAATTCATTAATTCATGTCATTAGAAAAAAAACATTATATTTAAGAGTAATCGAAATATTGAAAAACACACGTATATGGTAGCATTTTATAATGTAAATTTTTATCATGGTAAACACATATATTCAATCTATAATACTATAATAAGATTTTTAATATTCTATTGAGTTAAAATATTTAGCAAAACTCACTATTTGAATGCTTGAAATTTAGTGGAAAGGGAATTGTTATATGTTTTTGAGATTCCTTAATTTTAAATAAATTGAAATGTTTGAAAAATGGAATTAAATTACGAAAATCTTGGAATGTAGAACTGTATTTCCAGGTAAATGTTGAAGTAGACATGAGCAGAAAAAAATATGTTGTGGATAATGCAAACAGTTATTCAGCGTGGATAGTTGTTGACAAATGTACGTTAAAACCATTAATTTTTTCATAAATTTTTATAAAAGTTTTTTATTCAGTTAATAACATGCAATCAATGAATTCACTTAAAACTTTTTAAATAAAAAAATTGTTTAAACTCATTGTTTGTATCTATATGTTATTCTCGGATTAATTAATAAAGTATGTAATAAAAATATATGGTTTTATAAATAAAATCTAAATTGACATATTCGTTTTTATTTTATTATTCTTAATAATTTTCAGTGGGAGAAAGTAAAAGTAAAACGAGAAAAAAGAAAACAATTACAATAAAAACTATTGTAAAATTAAATGTCATTCTACTTTTGTAATAAAATGAAAAATAAATAAAAAAATACAACTTTATAAGCATTATCATAAATCAAATAGTCAAACAAATTTCCATAATTTCTTAAATATTTTCTTAATAAATAAGTGAAAATAATATAGAGTTATAATTACTAAGTCACACTCTTCTTCAAAATGCTTCATTAATTTTAATTTTCCATGCAGAACATTGTATATCTTCCAGCCATCATTAAATCCAACCACAATATTGATTCCTAAAGGATGTAGAGTTACGCAGTTTGGCTCACTTATTAGTTCACTTTTTAGATAAGTTCTCCTATAAGAAATAAAATTAAATATTATAAATCAATTTAAGTATGGTTTATGTCAAAGGAGCTATAAATAGATTTATTTATTGGAAGCATTCCTAAATGATTGAAATGAATTCCAATGTTTACATTAAAGATTGCTTAAAATGTCCTAAAACTTTCTAATTTCATTGTAGACTATTGTAGTATTGATTATATGAAAAAGAATGCTTATAAATTACGGATATACGTTCAAATAATTTGATATATGTAAAACAATATGTTTTAGGTTTGCAAGTGAATAAAAAAGAAGCATTATAAATTTAATTTAATAGAAATTATATGCTTAGGAATTTTTAACTAAAAGGTATCATCACCACAAGATTCATATCAGTTTTGTACCATTAAGATGTGGCATTAATGTACGAAAAAAAATTGCAAAGCAAATTTTGCAAACTCCATTCAACTAAATTTAAATAAAAATACTAATGTAAAATATCCCTAAATAATTTTTTATATCTATGATTTTTTTACTTTATTATTAAAGGATTAGAATAAACTCTAATGAAAGTACAATGTTTCTGTCCAAAACAACACGCCCAGAATATTAAACTGTGTTAGTTTTTCAATCATATGAAATACAATTCCAATGAGAAATTTCATTATTTACCATGGATTTTGTGAATTCATGACATAGGTTTCTAAATTTGTAATTTATGAAGAATATATTGTGTAAAGAATATATCGTGAACCATTTATTCTCAGAAAACGCTTAAATATCAGATATTCCATTTCATTAATACTACCTAGCTTTTTAGCTTAATCAAATAATATAAGACAGCTTAGTATTTATCACTAATCATACACAAACACCCCTAATATATATGTATATATATATATATATATATATATATAT
The DNA here is from genome assembly GCA_030067965.1 of Latrodectus elegans. Taxonomy (NCBI): domain Eukaryota; kingdom Metazoa; phylum Arthropoda; class Arachnida; order Araneae; family Theridiidae; genus Latrodectus; species Latrodectus elegans. The sequence continues at coordinate 74,017,709 of CM057813.1, read as the reverse complement.
ATATATATATATATATATATATATAATATATATATATATATATATATATATATATATATATATATATATATATATGTTAAATTTTCTTACGCTATTTTAATTTCAGCAAAACATTGTGATAAAAAATTTGATCAAACATTCTAAGCTGAGAAAAGGGTAAGAAATTGAAAAATATATACGTAAGGTAAGGAAAAAAATTCATACCCAGTGAAAACATTGCTCAAAATCAAGCTTTTATTAGAACACGTGACTTGAAGCGAAATATTCATGGCTGTGTCCGCACAAATGACGTCGTTTACTTGTTGATAATCTTGGATCAAGTGAAATTGAGCATCACAAAACATATCCTAAGAAATGGAATAATTGTAATGTAAAATTGCTAAAAGTATGTGTTAAACGGCACTATTACTTAAATATTAAACTGTGAAATTTTAAAAAAAATTGGTAATTTATTTTTTTTATTTTCGAATATTAAAATAACGTTTAGTTGAGTATTTTGCATGTTTTTGTTGATACATTTTTCATTTTACATGCCAAGTTTGTAATTTCCCATATTCTTAAAAAAGAAAGTTAAAGTTAGCACTTATTTTATTACTAAAGTTAACTATTCAGTAAATCTCAAAAATAATAAAATCTTATTTTCCTTAAAAATATTACATTGCTTTTCTAATTATAGAATATTTTTGTAATAATAATTGCATATCGTAAGTACTTTGCTAGTTTTTATAATATTTTGATTTATTAAACTAAAAAATTAAAATAATTTTTCTATTAAATATTTTTTGAAATAACTATCCATAAAAAATTTAATGAATTCATTGATTTTTAATATGACCAATAGAATATGTATTTTCATAGAAAATAAAAACATACATTCAAATTTCATCGATGCTGTTTCTAATTTTAGAAAACATTCAAGGAAAACAAGAGACCAATGTGTATTTCCCATCAATAGTCTTATAAATTATGTTTTTAATATAGCACACTATTTTATAAAAATTCCAATTTCCCATATTGCATTTTAAGGAAAATTCATTGTTTCATACAATAAAGAGATTTAAATTGGAGATATATTGCTCACAGAATCCTAAATAATTATTACTTTTAAATAGTTTAAAACAAGAACTTTTTAACAACCACTATTATTTATTTTTTTTATAGATTATATTTTTTTATAGAATTTAGTTTAATAATTAATACACACTTTTTATAATGCTGAAATACTTTGTAATAATTAATGTAATCAACTAAAGTATTTATCAAATCATTCCAAGCATTTTAAAAGACATTTGATTGAGGAAAATTTGCTCGCCAATTTTAGATATTTATACTTAAATTCCTAATTAGATATTTTTACGTAATTTAATTGAGAATGAAAAATAATAGAAAGCATAATTTTTTGAGAAAAAAGTACATTTGTGGGTTACAGGAATATTTCGAATTTTTTCTTACTAGTTTCATTGATTTTCTGAATTTATTTTTTTTAAAACCATTATATAAATATCAGAATCTGAAGAAATAATTATTTTAGATCTATAGTAATAATTCCTTCTGAATTAAGAGCGCTCCAAAATACAACGTTGCCTTCACCACAAAGACAATTACCGAGGAATTTATTAGTAATATCAATCTTATTATCACAATTATGAGAACATTTAGTTTGCTGAGCATAATTGGTTTTTTCTTTCAAAAAGATTTGAATCCCTCCTGCTACTTTGTTCTGGAACATTGCAGACATTATCTTATCATTAAATTCATAAAGATATGTCTCACATGATTGATATTTTAGTTTAATAACTTTTTTTAAACTTTATACTAAATTTGAATAAACTTTGTATCGCTATTTTTATAATTTTAAACGAATATTATATGTATTATTTTATGTTTATTAATATTATATGCATTATTTTCTTAGGATTTATTAAGATGAAAAGTATACTTAAATATTTAGATTAATCTTATTATTTTATAATATTGTAGCAATTTAAGCTATTTATAATCTTTATAATATTTTTAAATAAAACTTATAGTTAATTGGTAAGTCATAAAATTTACACAATCTTCAAACTTGGCCGATTGATTTCAACATAGATAAGTCAAGTATTCTTTAAAAGCAGTATATGGTAATTTATTTCTCATTTTAATAAATATTATTTTCATTTTCGAAGATAATTTTTCATTGGTTTATAATGCCAAATACACTGCTTCAAAATTAATCTAACGCCTTTGTACTTTCTACATTTTTTAAAACTGAACAAAATATTACCGGTTTTTGTTGATCAAACTCGTACTCAAAAATCCGTCCATCATTGGTAACAGATATAATTCTTGTTGCATTTGAATTCAAGATCAGTTGTTCAATTCGAGAATCATCTGAGGCATCAGGCAGCTGCAAGAAAAGTTTTTCATATTTTTAAAATAAATTTAGTTGATTAATTTGGGATTAACTATAAAAGTCTATTCACCACTTTTATTTATAAGAAGCACTTTCTTTGAAGTTATAAATTTACATTAAAATCAATATCACTTAATTTTTTGAAATTAACACATAAAATATCTAATAACACATTGACTTCTTAACAAATCCTTTCCAAACAAATTCTAAATGAATGCTTATTTTAAACATTTTATATAAAATTAAACTAAAAACCAAATATTTGAAATTAAACATGCTTAACCCTCAATGTTTACTATTCGGTAGTCAAACACACCGAACGAAGAAGCATGACATTTACAGTTTAGATGGTATACTGTTTTTATATAAACATTTTCTCAAGACATTTTCAAACACTTTCTGAACAATTTTCTTAAATTATAAGGATTACTGAAACAACCAGAATTCAGTTTGTTAAATTGTCATAAGTAAATGAAATTTCACTATTCATTTAAATTCAGATTAATGTTTATGATTTAGTTTCATGTAACTATCTCCATGAATTTACTTGATACGCACAGATTCTAAGCACAATCTATCAATTTATTAGCAATACATTTTATGAACATATTCAAATTACAGAGCAATGTAACAGATAATTGTAGGGAACAAAATACGCTTAACTGTACATTTTTGTTGAGCATTGTCACTTGAAATCTTTTATGTGTGAATACTGAATACAATCAGACATTAAAAATATTTTACAATATCCAGAATATATTGAATATTCAGTGTGGCTCCTTTGCGGGCTTAAATATTCCTCATTTAAAATTTTAGGAGTCAATTTTAAATAATCTTATTAAAATAAAACACTTTTCATAATAAATTAAGAAAATATGCATGCAAGTGTAATAGTATTATAAGAATTATTGCAAAGAGAAATTTTTGTTCAAATATAACGAGTTAGTTAGAGAAGGCGCTATATTACTCTGCATCAAATCAACATATTGAAATATGAGCTTGCTGAAGATTAAGAGAATTTATAATTTTATTCATAATATTTTTTTAAGATTTTTAATAAATTTTTTGTATGCTAATAATTATTTCGTAAATATATTGAATGTAAAACGCATAAAATATACAGTGAACATTTCTTTTTTTTAATACATTATTACAAAAACAGGTATATAAAAAATCAGCAAATTTGATTCGAAAAAAAATGTAACTGAACTTTCTCTTAAGTATTGGAATTGAGAGTTGAGTAACTCAAACTATAAAAGATAAATTTGTAACAAGCATATATATAAATCCAAATGTAACTTGAAAAAATATATTTATAACTATTATCATTTTGGCAGAGCCAATGTTATAAAAAATATAATATTTTTGGTAGTTAATCCATCATAATAGTTAAAAATGAAGGAATTTGGTGATATTTTGAAATAACTAAATAAATGTATTATTTTATTACTTAATAGTATATTTTACACACAGGGATTTATTGCACGGAAATCTACAGTATAAAGTAGATGCTTGACCACTAAATCATTCAAGAATCATTTGGGGTTTGAAATCTTGAACTGTTAATCTAAAGATAAGAACGTTAGGTGCTAGATTTTTGACTCGAATATATATGTATATATATATATATATATATATATATATATATATATATAATATATATATATATATATATATATATATATATATATATATATATATATATATATATATATATATATATATATATATATATATATATATATATATATATATATATATATATAGCATAAAAAATTATTGATAAAAAATAATTAATTCATGTGTAACATTTAAATTATGTAAATTTGAAGAAAAATTACATTTAACATCTAAAAAGTACAAAGAAGAATAAGTGCATTTATTAATATGAACAAAAGATTTATTGGGGAAATATTAATAGATCAAATAATAATATATTTTCATAGCATTTACATTTACAATATTATGAATATCAAAATTTTCATCCATGTGCAGAACGCATCTCCCTCCAAAACTGCAAATGACACCATTCGTAGTTGATAAAATACACGTAATGCTTTCATTTGGAGAATAAGGTAAGCTAAACAACAAAACAATAATGAAAAAAGTACGATAAAAATGATTAAAATATATTTGTACAAAAGTAGATAAGAAGAATGAAAATTTCAATAAACTTCTGATACACTGATAATAAAAACATACATAAGAGTTTGCCAGAAGTACAAAAAAGTATTTAATACTGATTAGATATTTCCCCATAAAACAGAAAAAAACATATTTTGCTTATAATCTAAAAGAAATGACATGGTGCTTAGTTAGATATAATAATAAATCATCGATTTATACCTAAAGATTCGGTTCTAATTAGATTTACCAACATTTTATAAAAAAGTTAGTCCAAATGTTTTTTCAAATGATTACCACAAACTCACGGTATAAGAAGATTATTATTTTTGATGTGAAATGTCACGAATTTGATCCAGTCACGAATAAGTTATTGGAGATGGATATTATGTCTGTTAAATTTGGATCGGTGGTCAATAGTTCCTTTGCTAATACCTATATTTCTTCTCTTGTAGCTAGTAAAATCATTTATTTTTGATGTAAAAGTCCTAGAGATATTAGGTGCAGTGGATATTGGAATATATTTTGCAAACGTTTATCTTTTAAAACACTTTAGCAAGTGATATCAACCTATTCATTCTATTTACGAAGAAAGGAATATTGTTGAATGATGGATTTTGAAATATAACAATAAAGAAATAACTAAGCATGCACGCTTTCAAATGTATAACATATTGATATTTTTGTGAATGTAAAATTTAAAAATATATAAATGAACATTTTTATAATTTTTCCAAATTTATATTTCATAAAAATTTTGCTTAAATAAAAAGGCATCATGGTAAAAATATTTATTTACAAAACTAATGTGAAGCCTTATCCAGTAATTAAGAAATTGATTGTATTTTTTTAAAAAAATAATTGATCATTTTAGAAAACTCACTATTTTGTAATATTAAAAATCATTCTTTCTTAAAAAAAAAAAGTATCATTTAAATAATATTAAAGAAATTTATAACTTAACGTAAAATTCTCTAAAATATTTCATTTACTTCCAATGCTTCCTAAGAACACAACCTATGGAAACTTTTTGCATGAGAGTACGATTGTAAAACACAAGAATCTCGGTATCTGATGAGCCAATAAGAACTTTTGATGACTGCCTCATCCAGCATACACTATGAAATGTTTTTCTAGAGCGTTCTTCTTCATGAGAGGGATATTCTCTTAGTTTTTTGTCATTCTTGAAAGTGTAAAATCTTAAGAAGCAATATCCGACTAATGTTATTCTTGTTGAATCTTCAGAACAAAATGCAAACTACATTGGAAAATAAAACAATATATATTATTTCAATTGTGTTTTTAATGTGCTTACTGTAACTTAAAAAATGTTGAATAATATTTGTGATACTTATATATACAAACTTAAAAGTATTTTTATTTCATGTTGGTTTTCTTTAAATATTTTATACGGATATATACATAACTTTTTAAAATGATTTTCAAATAACTTAATACTTAAATTTGCACCATAAGTGAAACAATTGTGTTTTTAATTCATATAACACACACACACACACACACACACACACACACACACACACACACACACACACACACACTCACGCACGCACACACACACACACACACACACACACACGCACACACACACACGCACACACACACACACACACACACACACACACACACACACACACACACACACACACACACACACATTGAAGATTCAAATTAATGAATAAGCATATCTGAACTTGATGTAAACAGTCATACTGTTGGTAAGTTAATATATTTCTAAGACTTACAATAAAGTTTGAACTGACAAATGATATCCATAATGTTTTTGCTATATTAGGTGCTTGTTTCTTTCCTGAGATCTGATTTCTTTTTCAAACAAAATAGGTTGGATACTAATCTGTAAATGAACTTACGACAATATAAGAATGAAATCTTGTCCTATAGTAATACCTGAACATGATGCAAAATGTTTATGTGGATGATTTGCATTTTGAAATACAATATTACTATAATAATATAAAGTTTTCCTAAAATTAAAAATTTTTAAACATATTTCAGAGTCTATTTTATATGTACTCAAATCAAGTACAGTTAAGCAAATACTCTTCCTGTTTAAAAATAAAATTTCATTAAAAATTAAAATTTATTGAATATGATTTTTGTCTTTTAAAATAGATAAATAGATTTTCCTTTACTTGCAAAGCTGATTATTGTTAATCATCGTAATGAAAGATAAGAATAATAATTTTTAATTTGTTCCAGAAGTTGAATGCAATATTAATATATATTTGTGACTAAAAATACAGATTCTTGTACGGTGAGAATTATTAAATTGCTAGGATTAAGTGTTACATCAATCCTGGCAATAATTCGGCAACAATTATTGTTAGGATTAAAATAACACATAGCAATAAAAGAAAAAAAACTTTGGATAAGATATTGAGAAAGTGCAGTTAATGACTCTTTTACTCGTAGATTATATTAATTTAAGAGCAAATATTTCAGGAAACACGCAAATATTTTCCATATTTTGTTATTATTAAATTGCTTTAATATAAAATCAAATACCAAATTATTTCATTAGTTATTTCTTATTATTCAATTAATGGAATTGTTGAAGCAAAGGAGTTGTTAATATGATTTTCCTTAGTTTTTTGTTTTCATATTTATGATATATGTTCATTTTGAGCTTTTTCATTTTTCTTGAATGCTGTTTCTTATCGAAAATGTCAAATTCCTAACGGTATGCTAATAGAGATTCATATCTGACTTAAGTGTTTGGTTTCAAGGATTTAAATTAGATTAGATTTCTTTTTTGGCGTGTCAGTGTTCCCAAGTATGTTTTAAAATGCCTTGAAATTCTTGTTAAAAATTATTTTATTTTTAAACAAACTTTTCTCCTCATAGTTTACGATTAGATTATTTATCCTTAATTCTTAAAATTAATGTTTTCAGTCGAATATAACGTTTATCATATAAAATGTTTTTTGTTGATATGCATGAACTCATATTACAACCTCTTATGCTTTTCTCGGACTAATAAATAATATATTTAAAATTTACATTATTGATCCAGCTTTTATCACCAACAAGAAATTTAGTTTATGCATTCATATAAGCATATCTTCCTATCGTTATTCTATTTAAATTTTAAATCTAATTAAGTTAAAGTTCATTATTCATTTTCGAAAACGGAATGTATGTGTAATTTTAATTTAAATATATGAAATTTCAAGCTGGAAATTTCTTTGAACAAGCGTTTCAGACACATAAGTATAAGTGTGCAAATATTAAATAAACAATTGTATTTATTGTTATAAATAAATTTGTTTTGTCTTAAAAGTATTAAAATAATTCTTTCGTCTCATAAAATAAACATGTGGTAAATATTAAATAAATAGTTTCTTTGCTGTTTCCATTGTAGTTTTCCGAAAATATACCATAATGCTTCAATAAAAAGAATCATTAATCTGCTATGACATCTACATTCCAACATAATCCAAAATTTTGATATTCCATAAAAAATTAATTTCATAAATAAAGGTATGAAGACAAATAAGTTCGGCATTGAAAATAATTTTATCACTCCACTGCTTACTTTATAGATATTAGATTGAGGTTCCATTCTAAGAGGTTGAAGTATGGATTCTAACATCTTTTTCTCACAGTCCCAGAGGAGAAAAGTCCAATCAGGAGCGCTGCTTTGAGCACCTATTTTTTTGTTGTCAGGGGAAAAAGATACAGCTAAGAAAACTCGACTGTAAACGAAAATAAAATTCACGTAACTAATACGTAAAAATATGCAAAGAAAAATTTATTTTCGGATTATTTGTGTGTAAGAATACTATCAGAATGCATCTAAAGTTTTAAAAATAGATTTCTAATTAAAATTATTCATAAGGAAGGATCACTGAGTAAAAAGGAATACTAAACTTTCTCTCTCTCTCTCTTTCTCTCTCTCTATATATATACACAGTGGGGGTCAAATTGTGGACACTTTTGGAAATTTGTATGTTTTTGAGGTTTGTATGCTTATAGAAAATGTTACATTTCGCAAAATGCAAACTTGTATCCATCATTTTAAAGAGAATGTATTACTGAATTCAGTACAAAACACAAAATTCAATTATTTGCAATACAAAAAAGTTAAACGATAATAGCTATCGATATACATTAGATAGTGATGAATGCAGCGAGTTATCAGTACTTAGTAGAGTACCATTTATTTTTGATTACAGCTTCACATCAACGTTTCATTGAGCTGACTAGAGTTTTAAGTTTTTCTTTCGTTATTCATTGATGCCGGGAAACGATTATAATCTCAATTAATTCGCTTTTATTTGATGGGCGCCTCATTCGGACAAGAGTTTTTCAAACCTGTTTCTTATACACTGCAATTTCAAGTAGAAATTTTTGTAAAAATTTTAATCTTTAGTCAAAAAGCATTAACCTCAAATAGAAAAGTAGATTGGACACCTAGAAAGGGATGTAATATTATTGTCTTACGATAAAGTGATCTTCCTTATGCTGAAATTGCAAGACAGGTGGGTGGTTCAGTGACTACATCTGGTGTCCGAAAGTTTTCTTTATGATATCAGTAGACAAATTCAGTAAAAAACAAAGAAGGCAAAAGCCGAAAAAGGTGCACCACATCTATTGATGACAGAAGAATAAAAAGACTATTTCTCCAAGATAGTAAAATGTCATCAGCGGCTATCAGAAGTGATCTGAATGATGCTGGTGTTTCTATCAGTTCAAGAACAATCAGGAGAAGATTAACAGATGTTGGACTGAGAGGTAGAATTCCACGAAAAAAGCCTTATCTTAATTTTCTGCAACGAAAAAAAAAAAAAAAAAAAAAAAAAAAGAAAAAAAGACTACAGTGGGCAAAGGAACACTTTAATTGAACAGATGATCAGTGGTCACAAGTTATATGGAGTGATGAAACTAAGCTATCGTTATTCGGTAGTGATGGGCGAAAATATGTAAGACGTAGAATAGGAGAAGAGCTACATCCTGACTGCATTCAAGCAACTGTGAAGAGCCCGATTAGTGTTTTGATTTGATCATGCATGTCAATAGATGGTATTGGTCACCTTGATGTCATCGATGGGACACTGAATGCCAGAAAACACACTGACACTATTCTAGAACCAAAATTTCTTCCTTCCATCAAAGATCTCTTTCCCAACAATTCTTCGTTTACTTTTCAGCAGGAGTCTGCTCCTTGCCACACGGCCAAAATATTGAAAGATTGGTTTCGTACAAAGATCATTAAATTGTTGTTATGGCCAGGAAATAGTCCTGACCTCAATCCTAGCGAAAATTTGTGGCACCGTTTGAAAACTCTAGTCCCAATGAGAAGCCCATCAAATAAAAGAGAACTAATTGAGGCTATAATTGTTTCCTGGCATCATGTAATAACGAAAGAAGAGCTTAAAACTCTTGTCAGTTTAATGAAACATCGATGTGAAGCTGTAATCAAAAATAAAGGGTACTTTACTAAGTACTGATAGCTCATTGCAATCATCACTATTTAATGTATATCGCTATCTATTATCGTTTAGCTTTTTTATTTTGCAAATAGTTGAATTTTGTTTTTGTATTGAATTCAGTAATAAATTCTCTTTAAAATGATATATACAAGTTTGTATTATTAGAAACGTAACGCTTTCGATAAGCATACAAAGTTCAAAAACATTAAATTTCCAAAAGTGTCCACAATTTTGGCCACGTCTGTCTATACATATATATATATATATATATATATATATATATATATATATATATATATATATATATATATATATATATATATATATATATATATATACATATATATATATATATATAGCTGTTATGTATAGGAATATTTAGTAAGAAATATAACTATAAATATTTCATAGAGAAAATAAAAACACTTAGGATAAACAAACTACCAAAAATTTCAAAGAAATTTATACGTAACGAAAATTTGGTAATTATTCTGTAAGTTTGCTTTTTATAATTCGCAAATATTTACACGTAGAGGCCAAATATGTTTTAACTTAGTCTTTTAAGGCAGGCTACTATACAAAATTGTATTGCACTATCGGAAATTTGCAATGAGCTACAAAATGACAAAATTTGTAGAACCACTCGCAATAGAATTCGAATGATGCCATTTTAGAAACTGTGAGTTAAGAGGGAAATTAAGTAACACGGCTATAAGTGAGATATAACATTAAGGAAAATGACTTAATGACTTTCTTCAAAATATATCCTTTTGAAGGAATTCAAAATGATGTATTTCATCGTTTTTCCTGGTGATCATAATGAGGAGTATTTTAAGTAAGAGTGAGAAGACTCATTGATCACCCTAAATATATACTCACATATAATATGAATACATATATTTTTATTTTATATTTTTGATTTATAGCATTTTAGTACCTCATTATTAAACTCAAATTAGTTTTTTTAAGTACTCAAATAATATTGTTTTGGAAGAAACAATTTCGAAATACCAATAATATTTTTTTGGAAACTTATTATTCATAAATTTATAATTAAAAAAGCGTAACCAATAATTAGCCATTTAAATTGCAGACTCTTAAAACAAGTAAAAATTTTAAATACTATTTGAAAATACTAACCTGTTAAGCTTTTCAGGATTTGGAAGTGTTTTCTTTTCTTCAGATCTAAGATTCAGAATAATCAACTTTGGTCCTTCTACTGCTATTAATAATTGGCTGTCGTTTCCAAAACTTAAAGCAGTTACTAAATAAATTTCCTTAAGTGGCAAGTATTTCTGCGTACGTTTATTTAAGTTGTAAAATACTCCTATTTGACCAGCGAAGTAAAATAATGTGTTTAATTTGCAAAATATAATGCCATTCCTAACATTATGCCGGAAGCCAAAGATATTTCTAAGCACCACTTTTTTATTGTCTTCAACTAAATTTCCTTTTGAGTAAGCTAAATACGCCATCTATGAAAAAAAAATTAAATTTTGCTGACATAAGAAAAAAAGTACGCATAAAGCATCAGAAACACAATTTTTTAAATTTATAGCAGAGTTTAAGAATAAATTTTTTTTTCTTATATTTTTTGCTATACAAATTGCAAAAGAAAAATACATTTTTACTTTTGTTATAAAGATATATTTAATTTTCTCTATAAAGATGTAATTTTAAAATTTAAAGCTTTCATAAAGTAAAGAATTACTTAAATAAATTGTTATGTTGAAATTTTTATCCTCTTTCAAAATAATACAAATATTTATGCAGCCATCATCATTTGATTTCATATCATTTTCTGTGCTTTAATAAATATAATATATTTAAAACAACAATATCTGCTTAAAATAAAAGTATTGCTTATCATACGGTTTTTGATTCTTTTAACATCATGCCCATATAATGGCTTGAATTCTTACTCTAAATTTTTTTAATCGACTATTATACTGTTTCTATGATGAATCATCTGTTTGTATTTTATTTTCATTAGTATTAAGTAAAGAATTTTGATTATCATATCTTATTTAATTTCTATGTAAACAAAACGCTTATAGAAAATTTTACTTTTGTAATTTGGTTTAATATATTGTAATAGGGGTGTGTGGAGGCTATTTAATATCTTGAAAGAGCTTAATTAAAGATTAGTTACGCCAAAGTTTTTCTGTGAACACTAAATTTTTCAAATATGTAAATCATATGCAGTATAGTCACACATATTTCAGTCGCAAATATTTAAAATATCAACACATCACAAAATTCAGCTTCAAAGTTGTTTACTTAAAATAAATATATATATATATATTTTAATTAAGAATTTGGCTTTTATTATTATTTATTTTTTGAGAAATGATTTTCAGATATTCCCCAACTTTATCAGATCTTTAGAAGCAAAAAAGCAATTATTTGCAAATTTTTAACTATGCAAATAGTTTCAATGTTAAACAGTTTAAAACTTATAAATATTTATACAATAAGTTTAAAACTTATTTTAATATAATATAAATATTCAAAAAATATAATAGAACTGTTCAAAAATTATTTATATTAATGAAACAAATCTCTATGATTTAAAATCATATAAAATATACGTTATTTTGCAATTCAAAATTTTAAGAATATCAACAGAAAAATATCAAACATATTTAACTTAAATAATAATTTAAACAAATTATCTGAGTGGGAGAAAAATAAATTGAATTAAAAACAAGAATTACACACATATATAGTAACTGCTAAGCAAAATTTTGTATAAAAAATTAAATACGTGTTTTTTTAAAAGTTTACAAATGAATAAATGTGGAAATTCAGTAAGCCATCTTTATATGTAAATAATCAGACAATCACCAAATTGCACATTTGCATAACTTCTTTTAATTTTTATTGATAACTAAATGGAAAAATATCAGATGTATATATTATATTTTATAAGGGGACATGTATTTTAGCCACTAAATCTTGTTTAGTAAATTTTGCATTTTTGTCAAATTTAAATTTAGAACAATCCTTTGTGTTATTTATTCATAGAATTTCTTATCATATTCAGCATCACCCAATCTGGTGCTAAATTGGTGAAAAACAAAAAAGTACCTTAAAGTATATGTTCCCATAAAATATACCCGATGTTATGCTAAGCAATGAATGTAAGCACAGACGCTGTATAATCCAGTAAGTCAAATTCTGAATTTGAATAATTTTTGGCAGATTTTCTTTTTTATATGGCAACCTTGTTTTCATTACATCTCAGAGATGGAGACCTATAAAAAGTCTGCAGAAATTTCTATTTTGGCAACCCTAGTAATTACGTCATCGTGAGACGTCCCAATTCGTCATCTTGGGAACATTTCTTCGTCACCGAAAAAAATTTAGAATACGTCATCCTAGATTATACGGCAACTGTCCCTAAATTTATGACGATTACCACAGAAGTTGTAATTAAGATGCTTTTGGTGTAAAGTAAAGTATGTTTATAAAAAATAAATTGTAAAATATGTTCACACAAAATTTAAAATAATTTATAGAAAATGTTATCAGACAAATGCACATTTTTCAAAAATAATAAGTTAAATAATAAATATAAAATTATGTAACAACTTACCATGCATTACATGTATAATAAACAAAATAAATTCCCTATACTGGACAAAATGTAGGCTAGAGTTTTAAGATTTATCGAAAAATATATCAATTATATCAAAAATAATGGATTTTAGTCAACATATTGTGTGTTTTAACTAAACTATTTGTATGTGAATTACACTTGAGACATCGGCTTCTGCTTATAATAATATTATTCATAATTAATGAATTTGTGATATTAAATAATTGTAAACTTGTAAAAGAGTTAACACACCTGAGTTGGCACTTTCGGCTTTCAATCTTTCACAGCATACTACAAATTGATATCAAAATTGATATTGAATGATTTTTATATTTCATATGGTACCATGTGGAGAAATTTATAATTAACAAAAATTATTAATTAAAATGATTTTAATGTATTTATTAAGTATTTCATTTTTAATCTTTGTGCTTAAAATATTTGAGACACGAATCAAAATATTTAAAACATACAAGTATCTTACGGTAAGCAAAAATATACTTTAAAGTATCCCTTGGTGAAAGGTGATGATTTTTCCACTTAGCTTGTTTTCGTACATATTTAAAAAAATATGACATTAGAAGCATGACAAATCAACCACAAATAAATGAACATTACTAATTATATGGTGCCAAATTTGCGAGGAAGTGAGAAGCACCATAAATTACAGGATAAGCTGACATTCCATACTAAAAATTTCCGCTGAATATTTTCTGGGTTATAATACAAGAATAGTTAACTCGCACAGAGCATATGAACTTTTTACGATGTTATTCCTAAATAAAAGTAAATCCAAATTCTGTTAATTAACTAATTCTAATAACTAACAAATTCTAATAATAAGCATGGGGAAAGCTACCATATAATTTTTTTGGAACATTTTTAAATTTGATGGATTTTTGGTGGAATTTACTGTTGTTCTGTTAAACTAGTTATCTTATTACGTTTAATAATTTAATGAATACTAAGAGCATTCAAAAGTATTATACTATAGCAATTTTAAATTATTCTTAATAACTACATTATGTTGGTGACATATATATTGATACAGAAATATTTTAAAATTCACCAAAATGCTTATATGGTGCTGTGCCCAAACATAAAACAAGTAAAATAATGACAATGATTTCTTGACTTTCGTCAGAAATTTACTTGACTTTAAAGTAAATAACTTATTTAAAATAAAGAGAAAAAAGAAATTAGAATTTATTTTCATGTAATCTAGAAATTATTGCCATATTTACAAAATATTAATTATCTAGAAGACTATTGAGATATTTGTGAAATCATCAATGGAACCAAATGATCAAAGATATCTATATTTATTCGCGAAAAAAAACTCAGTTGAAAACATCATAAAAGAACAAAAGAAAAATAGTGCCAAATAAAATTTGTTGATTACCATGATTTTGAATGATTATTATTCGTAATTAGGAATATCATATTTCTCTCAAAATGATTTGGTAAATTTTCAACTTATTAAAGGCTTTTTTTAAAGATACATTAAATCAAATCTTAAACTATAATAAAATCAGTTTCAGAAATAAAAACAGATTTAAGGTAAAAATATTAATGTGACCACTCCGTGTCAAATTATTTTCACCAAATTAAATATGACTTAGGTATACCAATCTGACTAATAATCTTAAAGATTAAATTTAGTTTATTTTGACGACAACCATAAGGAAATTTTTAAAAATAAGCTATGATAAAAGAAATAATTGACTAAAAAGTTTTTAAAAAAAAATTATTAACGAAAAAAAAAATGATGAGAAATGAATTTTTTTTAATAAAATTTCACATTTAATCACGTGAAAAAGTTTTTGGAGTTTAATTGATATATTGACCCTTGATGGTTTTAAATTGTAATAATAAAAAGAAAACTTTTTTGTTGAGTTATTGTTGGAATTAAGACAGAGCCAATATAAAAAATAAAATAAGTTTCTTTAGCATTTTGAAATTTAAAATTATCAAAAGATGCAGTAGATGCATTGATGTTTCAGACACTCCAGTGTAAGACGCTGAACAAATTAAAACAATTCCCTTGTTTTTTGTCATAAAGACATTTTAAAAATTTTAAATACATTTTTAAGTTTATTCAAATGGA
The DNA here is from genome assembly GCA_030067965.1 of Latrodectus elegans. Classification (NCBI taxonomy): domain Eukaryota; kingdom Metazoa; phylum Arthropoda; class Arachnida; order Araneae; family Theridiidae; genus Latrodectus; species Latrodectus elegans. The sequence goes on along the minus strand of CM057813.1, from coordinate 74,002,008 downwards.
TCTGAATAGAATTCTTTTTTTTTATTTTTCCACCTTGTATATTTCAGCATTATTATGATTTATGGTGAATAAACTGTAAGAATATCCGCAATCATTAAGTTAAAAATATTAAGGGATGAGGAGTGATTTCATCACTAATATATATGGTAAAACATAAATCAAATCAATCATTTATCTGTCGAGTTTCTTTTTCATCTCTTTTATGTCACGCACCACATCTTCTTAATTGAATAAAGATAAGATCTTGAATTATTGCCTTTGGAATACAAACACCGTTTGACGCATAAATGTTGAAACTTTTGTCCGATAAACTGTAGCAGTAATCAAAAATTATTAAAATTCCATGCCAAAATATTTCTTTCGAAGTTATTCACCAAAACTAATTTTCATTACATACTATCAGTTGTACAAAACAATTGTTTTTATGCTGTTTAGATATCTTCAAACAACCACCTCAAATTAATTTCATTCCTTCTTTTATATTTCATTTTGCCAAATGTTTAACTGGTTTCCTACAAATACATCAGGAGCTCTTAACATTTCAAGCATTTTAAGGTAAAATTAATATATGCCTCGAGACCAAACCTTTTTCAATTAATCATTGCATTACTGCAGAGATTCAGGTTGATCACCACGTATAATTTTTTTTGTATACTTTTCACCAGTGTATGCATTATTTACAAAACAATATCAACAAGGAGTGATCTTTATAAAAGTTAGGTGCCATTTTATACCCTCTTTTTAATATTGAATTCATAATTTTAATCTTCGCATAGCAGTTTCATTCATATACAGGCTGTCACAAAACGATCACAAGAACTCTGCAAAGCTAGATGTTTTTTTAGGAGTACTTCTTGGGCCTATTTTTACTGGCCTAAGAAGCATTCCTCTACAATTCCTAGTTTACGAGAAAAAAAAAACCAAAGTATGACGTCATTTCTGGTGCAAGAAAAAAAGATTTTATTGGACATATCAACAACAGTATTTTCATATCTTTCCAAAGAATAAAGTTTAAAACGTTCATCGTGCATATTACGTTGTTGATGCGCGTGCCATGGAATGACGTTAAGCCGTCGGTGAACTGGTATTTAAAAGGCTGCACCAACGACCAAGTTAAATATTGGTATATGGGCTGCACCTTGCAGCTACCGGTTGTCTTCGTAAAGTGGTCATGTATTCCGTTCGTGACTACTGCGATATGAATTTGATGTACGGCCGATGCAATGGAAATGCCTTACGAACTGCTAGGGAGTATGCCTGTCGATAGCCGCTGCATATATTGCCTTCAATATATTCAATAAAGTGTTTTTCTTGCAACCTGGTGGTGAAATCATACTTCGTTTTTTGCGTTTTTCTCGTAAACTATGGATCGTACAGGAATGCTTCTCTGGGCAGTTTATATGTATTCCCTTCGAGGAATCTAGCTGTGCATAGTTTATGCGATCGTTTTGGGACACAATGTATATTTTAAGATCTACATTTTCGGTAAGTTTAAAATTTCTAACAAATTTACAACAAAATATATTTTTAGCATTTAATCCTTTAATCCAATTCTTATGAATTAATTATTTAATTTTTTTCAATATTATTGCACTACTGAAACAAATTTTATACCTTCATACATCTCATTTCGATGTATTTCAGGCAGACTAAAATAACAAATGGAAAAGTTTCGAATTTCTGCTTTAACCATAAAATTTTAATTTTCTTGAATCTTTTTCAAATGCAATGAATGTCGATTTTAAATTATATAAATTGAATCAAAATACCAAGAAAATCTAACATTAAATAGTGATTGATTTTTTTGACACAGAAACAAATTCTAATATTGCCATGTTTTTCAAAATTTCACCCTTGCTGATCTGTGACAGGAATACTCATCATAATCGACGTGTAATATTAGTGAATTACAGAAAATACTTCTCCCTTCGCTGTTTACTGTATGTTTTTGCCATATTTAGTAAAACTGAAAAGTGATTCGAAAAGTGATAACCGGTTTGTGAAAGTAATGATCACATATCCCAAGTTAAAACAGATGAAATAAAAGGAATAAAAATTCCCCTTTTTCTGTTTCTATTTCAAAAATAAAGTAACATTTTTGACTAACTGATAATATTCAAAATCAGCAATAAATTTAAAATTACTTTATATATAATCATTAACTAATAAACGAATGCATCCAGAAAATATATTAACGGAAACACTATTGTCTTTAGGTTTGTATTTGAAATATATTTTATAAATAAAAATTTATATAAATAAAGTTTTAATTCAATTTGAAATACCATGTAAAATTTTATTTACTTTTACATTATTTTTTTACTTTATATTACATTTTATTTTGCAATACAATTAGAGAAACAAATTCTTCTGTTTTATAAGAACTTTACTGAATAAAAAATATACCGATAGATTAATGACTGGTAGTAATTTATATTAATGATATCAGCAGAAATTGTTTTTAAAACTATCTTAATAAATCTAATGCATATAAGTAAAAAATATAAATATTTATTCACAAAAATATATTCAATTATGTATGTACAGTTATAGATAGATGAAATACATTTATTTATATCAGAAAAAGGGGTAAATTCTATTTGGTAATTGATTAGGGTTTTAGAATTAGGCATATACCCAAATTAATTTATTTGCATATAATTTGAGTAAATATCTTCTAATAAAATTTACTTTTATTATAATTATTCGTATAATTTAAACCAGAGAATTTATGAATGAATAAAAAAATTTTAATTAGAGAAGTTTTCAGGATAGTGTTTGACTTAAAATATTTATAAAGCTAATGGGATAAAAGTTTAATGAGATAAATACCTATTATAAACACAGCATAAAACATTAATACCTAGGTAAGTAAACTCATCCTAATTACATTGAACACGCTACATTTTATATTCTCCAGAGTATAGAGGATAAATTCTAAATATGAACACTGCATAATTTGCATGAATGAAATTATGAAATAAACACAAATTGTTTCAGGGATTATTCTATATCATACATTAATTCCACAAATTTAATCGAAACAAAGCTTCCAATTATAATGACAAATTTAGCCATTTGTATTAAATTTACAAAAAATTGTTAATTAATAATAAATTATGAAAAATTATAATGCATATAAATATTTTTTAGCCTTCAATAATCCAAATTGTTATTTAATGAGAATTCTTAAGAAGTTGAAAAATTCATCATAGCAAACATGAGAAATATAGTACATTTCTGAACTCTTAAGAGATACTGGCTAGTATATTATCTTTGATATTTAAGAAAAAAAATTGCTAAATTAAACAATGTTTAATAACATTTAAAAAATTATAATTATAGAATAAATTAAGTTAATATGAACAATTTTAGCAAAATATTTTAAGAAAAAAATTTTCATTTAGCAAAATTCATAAATTTTTGATGAAACTGTGGATAACATATGGAGATTCTTCCTGATATTTTTCAATTTACAGGTACAGGAACAGGTGACCTAAAAGATGTGAGTTTATAGGCAGGTTTGTGTTTGTCCTACTTTAATCATAAGGGCTAAGTTGATCAGGAGATGATGTTAAAGTTGATAATAAAGAACCACAAACATGTATGACCAAGCTGGGATTGAGAGTATCGGAATTTTGATAGTGGAAAATGAAATGTGACCACTTCGTTTGATGGACAAAAATGCTAACATTGGTAATGTTTATGCTGCAACCAGTTAAGTATAGCTCTTAATTGTTTTATTCATCAATCAATGACTATTTGAATTTTTTATATATTTCAACAAAAATATGTTTTTTTAGCTATTTATTCATTTGCTTATTATAAATTTATTAGAGCATTTTGAATTTCTCTAATAAATTCCTGTTTAAATTTACTTATTTTATTTAGCTCGAAACAAATTTGCAATATATTTTCTGATATTTACATAATCAATTTCTTTTAATTTGTGAAAATGATATAGAAAAGAAATCATCAATAAAAAAGTCACACATTTTTGACATTAATAAAAGTCATTACATTTTATAAAGTGGGACTTCTAGTTCGTTGCAAACAGCCAAAATTTAGTACGATTTATAATTACTTTGCCTTATAAATTGACGATTATATATTAAATAGTTTTCTAGAGAATGTACTTAAAATTTGTTGGCATTCCTAATATATAGTTTTCAAATCAATTCTGTACGTGAAATTCAATTTAGTTAGGAGAAATTAATTTATATTTTCATAGATTATGTTAAATAAAAAATAGTTTATGAAATTTCAACTGACATCTCAAAATATTAGTGCAATCCGTAGCTGATTATGATATATATTTTCATACTTAAAACTTAAATTAATTTCATTATTGACTGAGTTATATAGATAACAACCTATGAAATAGGTCTATTTTTTGTTTTATAATTTATTGGTGCTAACAATGATGGTTTAAAATTCAATACAAAAAAGAAAAATTTTAAATTTAACGACTTAGGCATTTAAAATAATTTCAGGTGATGATGATATAAACATGTTTAAATAATAGTATACTATCTAAACCATTCTTTATTGAAATGTATATGGAATCTATAAATAATAATTTTCTCATATTATTACATGTCATAAACAAAAATTTTAATTCGTTAATTAGCATACATACAGATGGTTTGTGGAAAAAATATGATTTTGACGAGTAATATATTGTATCGCAATTTTTTGAAAAAATGTAGTATATTGCACTACTTAAAGATATCTATTTAGCAGAGCTGATAGATTAGTATTCATACACTCAATTTAAATGAATTGTGCGTTCGATTGCCACATCTCGACTTTGCAGTGTTAATACCAAATATACAGAGTAATTAAAAATAATTAATATTATTTACATTTCAAATTTTTTTCGTAATATCGAAATTACTTAAAAGGATCAAATATTAAATAAATTTAGTTTTTAATTTATTAAATGATTGAAATAATATCAAATTGATTTCACTTATGAAATAAACTCGATATTATTGACATATTAGAAAATTAAATTTATAGCTTTTTTGAGAATTCTCGATAAAATATTGTAACCTTCATATTCAAATAGTGTTGTTTCCTTATTCAAGAAACATGACAGTAAAATTCTTGGTTATTTAATCGTTGTCATTATGCTGAAATCGAAATTCAGATATTTGTATACTCCTGTTTTGCTCATCTGAAATATATTTGTGGCAATACCAAGAAAAATAGCAGCTGAGATCATCTGTCAGATAACTTGTAGCTTTGTAGTTGTTTTCTCATGTAATTAAAAATAGTTGCATTACTCTCACTGAATACATTCTGAGTCTTAAAAACTTTATAGGGATTTTGGATGTGTGAATGATTAATAATTGGAAGACATCTAAGGTATTACTAATAATGTTAGTATTATTAAGTTTCTTAGTATAGTATGTTCTGAAGTTTAAAAAGTTATCTATCAATGAATATGAATAATCAGAGCTCTAACAACTCTGACTATAATATAACTGAACATAAGAACCGCACTTCCTGTCAATGTTATCTAGCAAAATTTGACAAGTACATGTCAAATATTTTCGAAACATTACAAAAATCACTATCACAATCACTAAAGTATTTTCATATTAAAGAACTAATCAGAACTTATTTTTGGAATTAAAAGCAGGTTGAGTCAAACCAGCTTGAAATATTATTTATTTTTGTGTACACCAATTAGGTATATTTCCTTTGTAAATATTTAATGTATTCTCTATTTTTGTTATTTAGTCAGTGTAGGTATATACTTTAACTAAAAACCACTTTAAAACATTTATAAAATTATTATATTTTATCGCCTGGGATAAGCTTTTTAAATTATGAACCTATTTAAGCATTACAAAGAAGGTTTTCTAGAAATTTTTATGCATTCACTTCGACAAATATGTATGAAGAAAGCAAATATGCATCTTTTTTTCAACCATGGTTAAAAGGATGTCTTTTGCACACTGTAAAGCAAAGTCTTATAGCTAGGTCGAATCAAATTTACAGAGAGTATACCTTCAAAATGCAATAATGATTTGAAAATTTTTATAATCCATGTTGGCAATATTATTTACTCTTAAGATTCTTGAAATTTAAGTTATAACATTTAAGAAAAAGCTTAATAATTAGAGTAAAAAATGTTTTCAATTAACTATAAGTAAATTACTTAGCCGTGTTCAGTTGTCCGAAAACCAAAAACAGCGAAAATTCACAATCCTTGCGTGAAACGTAACTGATTGTTTATAATAGAATTCTAATTTCTTGTTCCTTTTGTTATTCAGCAGGCCGTATTAAATTAAACCTAGTCGGTAAAACTACTCTTAATGAGTTGTCTTACTATGAAGCCATTCTGACTTAATTAGTTATGCTGTTGAAATCACGTAAAAATGTTTATCGTGTTGATTAACATAAAATGTATGCTATATTAAAAGATAATGTAGGGCAAGATTTTAATTGATAAACATGATACAAATTATATATATTTACCTGTGCTTGCCATTATTAACTAAATAATTTAACTACTGTATTTTATCACGGAACATTTATTTAGCTTATAAAATTTATAGGAACTGTATTATTTATAGAAATTATAGGAATCTGCTAACAATAATAATCAACTGTTAACAGTATAACTATTATTTATACCTACGAAATATGGAGAAATGTGGAGGAATTTTTTTGTTTATCATTATCATTATTTTTCGCTTCGTTTATCATATGTGTTTAATGTTATATATATATATATATATATATATATATATATATATATATATATATATATATATATATATATATATATATATATATATATATATATATATATATATATATATATAGGAGCTATTGTTTTTTCCTCTGTAAAGCTTTTTAACTTTATGTTGTTGTTTATGTATTCAATTTTCATAAAAACACGTGCTATGAAAAATTAATGATCAATAGTATTAGTTTTTCATATAACATTTTTTAATTTTTTATAAAACATGAAAACTAATGATCAGTAGTCTTAATACTACTATTGATCATTAGGCAATAGTGTGAAAGTTTTTGTAGTAAAAATATAATTCTGCAACTCCTGCCTAGTTTAAAATAATTACAGGTGTTTTAAACGTAAATATAAAATGGATTTAAATATAAGTAACTTTTTTAACATAAAATCATACAATGGAAGTTTGTGATAATATGTGGCAATCAGTGATATGCCTAGTTATAATTTAAATAACGAATTTCTATATAAATTCTTGTTCACATGTTGCAGAAATAATACTATTCTCTTTCTTTGTGATATTTAACTATTACAAAAAGAAAAGATAATGTTCCAGACATTTATTTTATTTTTATTATTTCTAGTTATAAACTCTTACAGAAACAAATGATTAGATTATAAAAAACTGAATGAACGATTAAAAATATGTCTTAATGGATTATCGGATAGTCTAGCGCATGACTTACGAAATAAATTGAGCCTAGCAAAATAAAGTGTGTAAGGTTAGATATTCTGAGAATATAAATCATATATTTTATTTCAGTAGATAAATACAATGATATTCAATAAAAAAGGATTTGACCCAATTTCATTCTATTTAGCTTTCTATTAATGATATATGTAATCGATTTCATAATATTTCAATGACATTGATGTAGATAAATTTGAGGATTAAGTGTTGAAAAAGACACTCTTTTAAATAATATATTATCTTTCTAAGACATGCTTATTTAAATAGAAACTGTTATATAGAACCTATCTTTTAAAATTAATTTCATCTGAAAAATCTGCCTAAAATTACATACTATGAAAAGACGTATGTGATTTGCCACTATATAATATCTTCGCAGCACAAAATTGTTACAAAATATTTGAAGAACTATAGCTTGTTAATAGGTGTCGAGTGATGTTGATGTATGGGAGATATAGGATGCTTACAAATCGCTATGAAAATTATTAAAATGTTTCGGAAGAAAATTATTTTTTTGATAAATATAGATATAATTGCAAAAAGCGCAACATTTGTTTCTATGAATTTTTGACGCATTAATATTCGATCTGTAAAAGCTTTGAACTTCAAAATAAGTTATTTAGTTTAGCACTCATCTTAAACTTTATTCAACTTTTACCCCCTTTAAGTCTGTGAGTTTAACCATTTTGGGCTCTGACCAGGTATGATCTTCATTTAAAAATATCATCAAGATTAAACCGATTGATGTCTGTTGTGGTTTGGAATATTTTTTAAAGTGTCGGTGTCATTAATCAATCGTGAGCTAAGCATATCCTTCGAGCCTGTTGTTCAGCAGCCGTTTAGTCCAGGCAAGACGCTTTCTCTAACTTATTACTAAAATGTGTATGCGTCACATAGAGACATCTTATCACTTAAGTAGTAATTTGCATATTTGATAAATAAAAGTGAATAAATATATACGCTTGAGTCATCAATCTATATTTTCCACTTTCAATTCAAAGGAATTGAAGCATACATGTGATTGATAAGTTTCGAATGTAATCAAAAGTTAACTTTAACCATTGATTTTATGTCATTGTGCAGAATTTAGAAATTTTCAAACTTCCAGTCTTGTGGTTCGTAAATATGGCTCACTACATAAGGAGAATTCTACTAGAAGGGAATATACAGTGTGCGTTTGAATGCTCTATATCGCTACTAGGTGATACATATGATTACCACCGCTAGTCCTGCACGTCACCTCAAAGTAAGTGAGGAAGTGTACCTGGGTGGAAAGGGTGAAGTACGTCTGGAGGCAATTCTCCGTGAAGGCCGTTCTATTTCGCTAAGCTAAGACCTAGATGCAATGAAGCATAGACAGATTTCTAGCCTTGGATTTGTCCATAGGTGATTCAGACTTTGGTGGAAAGAAACTGCACACTACCTCCTCCATATGACTTTCTTGACAAATGTAAATGATGCTTCATCGACCATCACGCAGAATAAACAGGGATGCGTTCGGGGCTTAGACAGAGGGCCCCACATGAAAAGTGGACATATCTCCAGGAAAGCTAAAAATCCTGAAAATCCTACAGTGCAATATAAACAGACTCTCAACCAGATTTTAGATACAGCAAATTCCTATGATGTTCAAATTATTTCTACCCAAGAAAAAATTAAGAAAGACTTCAAATCTAAAAGTTAAGGGATATAATACTTATCAACTTGATCGACCCTCCAGAAGAGGTGGCGGTTTAGCGCTTTGATTAAGGGTATCAACTACAAAAGCATTGACTTTATGAACCCAAATCCTGGCCTTTAAACTCAGGACTTTTTTTGCCACTTGGAGAAGAAGACCCTTTCATATCTACAATGTTTACCACTCTCCGAATCAATCACGATTTTCTGACAGCCTCTCGTAGGCCATGAATAATAGCACGATTATCCTTGGTGACCTCAAAGCCAAACAATTCTCTGATGGATGCTCTTTACGAAACACCAGAGGAGAAAAACTACATTTATTAGATGACACTGGTTTTATGATTCTCAACGACGGTATTCTTACCCATGCTTCTTATACCTATAATAATACAGAGGTGCTTGACATTTCACTTGAGAGATCAAACATTCATTAGTTATGAAATTGGACTGTAATGGGTAAAATTGGAAGTGATCATCTTCTTATTTTAATAGATATACAGAGAAAACAGTCTTACTAAATTTCTTTACTTTTAGAATATCAATTATTTAAGATCACCCGAAAAATATGGATTAAGAAATGGGCATTTCACCACGGACCAGGAAAATTGTTTCTGTCAAAATATAAGAAACGACCAAAACTTTAAACCAACCATATATACCATGGCGTCCATGCTTCAATTATTCAGGCCTTTGATACAGCGTGGAGAGACAAACCTATCACAAAATTACATGACTCCTTTGATATTAGGGGTTCTGCCTTGGTTTGGATTGCTGACTTCCTGCACGACAGATCTATCAGAGTCAAATTTAACAATATCTTTTAGACTGGGATAGGGCATTCCACAGGGACCAGTCTTCTGACTCTCTTCTCCCTATTTTAGGAAGGATCTGAGAAAAAGAATTAACACTAGTTGACATTACAATCTTTGCTGACGACAATGTACTCTGGATATCAGGCTCCAATGTGAACAAGATCGAAACAGAACTCAACTGCGCTTTGGCTGAAATGTGTGAGTTTGCTATAGAACACAAATTAAATTTCAATCCACCAAAATCATTAGCGACTTTTATTCACCACAAACAAGCATCTTTATTACTATAAACAAATATTGTTTTTCGATTCCCAGCCACTCATTTATAAAAACATCCTAAATATCTTGATTTTATTCTCAACCCTGTAGAATTCAACTGTAGCAAACATATCGGCCATCTTATTTCGAATGCTCGTAAGTGTCTTGACAGTTTCAAATATCTGGCTGGCATAGATAAGGGTGTGGGTATCCCATATATTTCACCGAACCCCATATATTTCACTTATAAGACTTATTCTTGAATATGGTTATCTGATTTATTTCTGCTCATCTGAAACGAATCTCCTGAAATTAGAACGAGCAAAACCAAGTTCCACTCGAATCATCTTAGGGCTCAGAAATAGCTACCCATCTGATATAGCTTTATAAGCGATAAACTTACAATTATTACAACTTAGAAGAAGAGAAATCTTAGTTAAATATTTTAACAAAATGTATAGCTACAACTCGAATCGTACCTCCTTGTATTTACATAATTGGCAAAATAATTAAAGATTAAAGAAATTTACCCGTATTGTCCTGGCAGAAACTCAAAACCTAATATATCGAAAGGTTTAACCTCAATCTTTAAAATTTTGTTTTGATCACTCAGAGGGAATGCCAAGAGTCATCTTCCACTTTGATCTAAATTCCACTGCAAAAAAGCAAGCGCACATCGGATATCTTATTAGACAGTTAGCACTAGAAATTATTAATTGCATCCCCTTCGATGCATTGCAAAGGTATACCGATGGTAGTCGTACAAAAGTCTGTCCTGGGAGCGGAGTCTATATTAGAACACCTCAGTCTGAAATTACGCTAAAGCAACGTAACCCTGACACTTGTTTAATCTTCTGAAGTCAGTTGATAGCGATTGAGGTGGGACTTTATGCTATCACTTCCAGCATCTGTGATTTTGGAGAACTATGGATTTTGCCAGACAGTCGCAGTGCATTGCATCATCCCAGTGACTGGTTCTCTATAAATGATGAAATAAATATATGTATTCTGCTCTAATTGAAAATATTTTCCAAGAGTATGATGTACATTTCCAATGGATTCCGACCCATGTACATATTAGTGACAAAGAGACCGCAGATCAACTTGCCAAAGAGAGCAATTAGGAAGAAATGCCCACTGGTTCATTACTCACATATCAGGAACTTGACTCTTATGAAAAACTATACTACACTCAAACTGGCAAATTCCACACACAAATCAATGATACCATGGAACATCTCCTGGAACTTTTCTGGAAATAAAATTTAACCCAAAATCTCAAACTGTCTTGGCCAGATTCTCAAGTGGACATCTAAAATGTTTATCATTTGAACGTTGTACAAAAAGTATCCCACTTGTAAAAAACACTGTGACCATCCAACTTCACTGAAACAAATTCTGGATTCCGTCGGACTTTCCCGGGAGGATTTATCCTCAGAGCTCATGCTAATCATCAGCTTTCGAACTGTCATCAATTTATTGAAGTTGATCGGACAAATGTCAGATCTTTAATAAGGATAAGCCAACAACAACAACTTGTGATTTGCGAATGTGTTTAGATACATTGGCTTAGATCCAAACATTTCACAAGAGTAATGCAATTTTCAATTAGGTTTAATGTTCTTTTAATGATATACACTCATTGAGACTTTTATAATTGTTGTAAATTTAACAAATCATACTTATGAAAGAATGTAACTTGTGATAAAATATATTATTAATATTAATTTTAAACACTTATAAAATAAAGACTTGGTATGCGGTGAAAGCATTTTCTACCAAAGACTCCATGTTTTTAATCTCAATGACACATAAATGTTTTTTTTCAGAAAATATTATTTTGAAAATTATTTAGACACACAGTTAAAATTGTTGAAATAAAGATTTAAATCACTATCATACAATAAAATCTATTAATTCATATTAAAATATTATGAAATGATACAATACGGATGATTGATCAATAATTTCCCAAATTAAAAGATGTTATAAAGAATATAAGATCAGTATTAAACTGAGATTAATACATAAACTAACATGTTTTCAATTATCAGTTAGCCTACAGTTATATAGTCTAATTGATAGCTCAATGCTTAGAGCTCTTGTTTTCTGTGAAACAATTCGTGAGTCCGAATTCCTCCTCTGGTTTGTTGTAGTAGTTGAATTCCCCTTTTTCACAGCCGTAGATCTTGCTCTAGTTAGCCATCAGGGTCAAAAAATGATCATAGAGCGACAAACCTAACATTTGTAAAACCTTTCATCATCTACTGCTGTTTCTTTAATTGAGAGCTTTCTTAAATATTGGAAAATATTTGCATGATGCAAGAGGGGAAAACTTCGAAAACTCATACACATTCACTCTGATAAACATTTTTCATTATTCAACAAAAATTGGGTTCTAATTTTTGTTGAATAATGAAAGATGTCTATAATTTTTGTTGAATAATTATTCAACAAAAATTGGGTTCATCCTCATTAAAGCCAAAGGAAAATCAAGTATATAAAGATTGGAAAAAAACATCCATTAATTCACCTTAAAATTTCATGAAACTTCAATTAGGAATTTTACTAATCCCAAATAATATTAAAAATATATCCTAAGACCTAATTTCAGTATTCATAAATTGGAGAAAGTTGTTAAATTAATCGTTTATGCTCAGTTATAGTTTTTAACCAATTTATTAGTTAAAATAAAAGCTAAATATTTTAGTCTCATAATATTTTCACTTTGAAAAACCAAAATTCATATAAAATTATCACTGTCCCTTGTGCATAACAATAAAATTGGTAATCCCTCTAATCAGTAAAAATTAAATTAAAATATTTTTAAATTCATTTTTACTGATTAGATTAATCTAATTACTAATTACTGATTAGATTAATTAATCTTAACAATGAAAAAATTAAGTTTCCCCTTAACTTTTAAATTATAAATTGATATTCATTAGTCGAAAAGTGACTCCCGGTACAACAACAGATGACTGCGCTATTTGTAAAACATTTAAGATAAAATAAATTTAGCATATTCAGCTTAATTTCAAATTATTTAACTTGCATTTCATCCTCATTAAAGCCAAAGGAAAATCAAGTATAAAGATTTGAAAAAAACATCCATTAATTCGCCATTAAATATCACTTCTGAATCAAGCCAGAGGTTTAAAAAATCTAACGAGGTGCTTTTCTTTAAAAAAAAGTCATGTAATTTTTTTTGACACATTAAAAAAGATCCATTACTTTAAAAAGTTTTGGTTGTTATCGTTTTTAAGAAAGTAACTTTTAATTTCGTATTTTTGTCATAAAATAATTTGAGTATAGATATAGTTATCAGCAAAGTATACCGTATGTTTTGAACAGGATTATCCGAAATTCATGTAAAATATTATAGATATCATAAATTCTTGAAGTTTCATTATGTTTACATAAAGTACAAGATGAATGTATCTTAAATGATAACAAAATACTTAATGATAACAAAAGTACTCTGGTGTTGCACAAATTTTCTCGACACTTATCCATCCAGCTTTGATTTACACTTCGGAGACTTAAGCGTTGATCATACAGAAGAAGATAATTTTGGGTGTTTTTGAATACAAGATCTTGAGAAGCGTTTTTAAAGAATTTTAAAAAATAATTTGAATTATATGAAATGCTTAAAAACCTTGTGTTATTCATGAAACTTAAATTATCCCCCCTGAAATTGGTTAATGTTTGTTGTACGCTTGAAAAACAAATTTTTGCAAAATGTTTTCTATATATTAATCCAAATAACGTATGGAATAAAGAAACATTGAAATTTCGATGAATAACTGAAATAGAGAAAGATTATTTTGATATTAAAATTAGGAATTTAGTTGTTAATTTGGATTGTTGTGCTTACAATTCAATAGGCCATCTTAAGCATCATAAATAATGTCCATCTTGAGCTGTCATTTCATGAATAATGTCCATCTTGAGCTGTCATTTCATGAATAATGACCATCTTGAGCTGTCATTTCATGAATAATGAAGATAATGATTACCATCATATTAAGTGTCAAATATAATAATTTTAGTATCGTAAAATTTAAACTTTCAAAACTGAATGGAATTTAACTTTGATGTTGCCAGAAACATAGATGACATGTTGATAAATTTTATTGGAATAAAACTAAATTTATTTTATAGTTTTTTAATAACAAAATAATTTTATTTGAATAAAATAAGTTACGACAGACTGAATTTACATACTTTGATGTTAAATTCAATTTTTATTTGGATACAAATATAGAAAACTAGATACGCTCTAGCTCAAAAAATTAAATTTTGAAAAATAATTGTAAAAATTGTTTTTTTATACATTAATGTGATATTTTACATGCTTAACCCAGGTTTCTCTCTCTTTATTTCTTTAATATTTCTTTTAAAACAAAAGGGACAAATTGTTAAATGCAAAATCATTGTACCTATTTTAATTAACGTTACAGTTTTAAGAATGTACATAACGCTTTGAAAAATGCTAATTCCTAAAAATGCTTTTTCCTAAAATACCTAAGAAAACAAAAAAAAATATGAAGATAATATAAAAAGTTTCATTTTTTTAAATTCAAGTAATTCTAACTATACATATTTTTTGGCTAACTATATATATTACAAGGTATATTTTGACTTAATATTTTATTGATTTTGACAGATCAATTATGAAAATTATTTTACTCAATTTCTTATATACTAAAGCATTATAGTTTTATTTTTTCCAAGATAACATTTGATAACTTTAAAATTACATTTTCACATATCGATGCAATCATTCAGTTTTATTTAATGAGTAACTAAATTTTTTTATTATAAAGTATAATTTAGTATAAGTCGTGTCGTACGTATATTATAGATATTTTTAAACATTCAATCAAAACCCTAGTATTAGATTAAAGAGGGTTTGACAATACTTTGCATAAATATCGATTTACATCTACGTTTAAGAGAATAGAATGTGCTTTAAGATTTTATGAATCGATAAAAATGTATCAAATATACATTATTATCGAGAATTATAATTACCTTTGAATGTATTAAAATTCCTTTTGAATAAAATGAAACTAATTATAAATATTTCTAACATTATTAAAACAACGTGCTGTAAAAAAAGGGTAGTAATCGCAAAATAGCTTTTGGAGTTTGTAACAGAGTAAGAAATAGAAGAGATCTTGTATTCTGCATAATTTTCTTGAAATAACAACTCAACGAATTCTAAGTTTGAAAAGGCCAATTTCTAATTCAGAGAAACCGTAACTACTAATGAGTTTTTTTAATAGAAGAAAAAACGCGTCATGTTTGCTATATAAAAATGGAAAGATTTAAAATCTGATTATTTATTGTAAGAGAATGATGCTTATCTTAGTTTAAAATGGATCTAAATTATAATTAAATTTAGAGTATTCTATTACATAGTTACGAAACATATAATTAAAAATTAATTATATATTAATTCGAATCAAAAAATTAATTCATGATTCATGTTTTTGTATGGAGACATATGATTGATATTTTAATCAGTGTTTTAAGGATGTGAGATACTTTTTATGTTATGGCATGATAGAATTATTTCATTTGAATTTTACTTGAATATTTACTAGCAATTGAACTTGAAACATTTTCATGAACCATCAATAATTAATTTAAGAGTATTTGCATTAAACTTTAAAATGTAGAGTTCTAGCGATATTTTTTAAACAAAGCCATAATCACCAATATAAACATAATGTTAAACCAATTTTTCGATAAGAATTTCTGAGCTAATAGTATAAACGTATTAAAATACTTTAAAAAGTGTTAAAAATATTAGGTTGAACACGTTTTCCAAGATATAATTTGTTTTTTTTTAAGTTTTTCAGCAGTAAATAAATTTAATTAATTGAATAAATCTATAATATCAAGATGGATACAATGGTTTAATGTTTAGTTTATTTTTGTACCGTTATACGAGGGTCAGTTTGAAATTTTTAAGATACAACTAGGTTTAAAAAGTTATACTTAAAAAATTTTAGGTGTGTTCAAAGTAGTCTCCTCCAGTATCAATGCACTGTTGTAGGCGAATTTTCCGCAGATTAAATGCTTCAAGCCGTTCCTTTCTTCGAATAGATGAAAAAATGCACTTATAGCCACATCTCTTCTTCTGAATGAAAACGACGTCCACGTAAGTTCTTTTCTAGATTAAAGAATAACCAAAAGTCGCATATAGCTAGATCAAGTGAATACGGTAGATGTTCGATCTCTTTAATTTGTTTTTGTTTAAGAATCTCAACTGTTAATCCAGCTGTATGTGAAGATGCATTGTCATTGTGAAGCATCAGTTCCGTAACATTCAGTTCTTGTAGAATTTCTGGAAGACATTTAGGGGTGTACCAGATTGCTGTTACTGGTTTCTCTCCTTCCAACTTGATGTCTTTGACCAATCCCATCATCTGCATTTAGCATCATTCTGAAGAAAACGGCATACATCATTTTTTCAGTGGGCGTTTTTTCACCATTGTCGGCATGGGATCATCTTCAAAGACCCATACTTTGCTTTCTTGATGTGTTGGAACTTTAAAAAACGATGTGTACGTTTCATCACCTGTTACAATTTTAGAAATGATGCGGTGGATACCATCATTTAGCAATTTAAGAGTTTCTTTACTGATTCTGACACGCTCCTCTTTTTGGGGCTAATTAAATTATGGGGAACCCCATGGCAAACTACTTTCTTCATATATAATTCTTCATGAATGATTTTGTGTGTGGTTGCAGAACCAATGTTAAGTTCCTTCGGTATCATTTGATAGGTACAGCGATTATAACATTTTTCGTATGGCAGACACATAACATTAACATTTTTCGTATGGCAGACGCATTATCCGGCATTACTGCCTACGGCGGCCTTCCTGTGTGTCCTTCATTCTGAAGAAAATTGCGACCTCTTCTAAATTCTCTAAACCATTTGAATACAATAGCATGAGCTGGAGATTCATTACCAAATGCTAATTGCAGCTGTTGGACGCATTCTTCTTGACTTAACCCTGCTTTAAGATCGTAGAAAATCGTAGCGCGAAAATATTCTCGCGTCAACTCCATTTTCTCTTGTGTTTAAAATTTATTATCCGCTTAAAAAGTTGAAGTAAGTCAGTAAAAAATGTTATTCTGTGTTAAAGTACTTTGTTTTTTAAAATTAAACCGTTATTTTTAATTTGTTAATTCCTGTCTGCGCGTATCTCAAAAATTTCAGAGTAACCCTCGTATTTTGTTCATGATTGTTTACCCAAATGAAATACAATGAATTAAATGAGTTTTGAATTAAAATTACGAAGTGAATAAACTAATAATATTTTGAAGATTAGCTTAGCAGTTATATCTATAAATATTGGTACAATTTTGCAAATTTTTTTCATTTATGAATATTATATGCTTATTTATTTCGCCTTAAGGGAAGAAAATATATAATTTCAATATATCAATCTTCTTGATATCGGGTAATTCTTTTAATATAATGGATTTTATTAAATATGCATTACCAACTCATGAAATTGATGATTTTGTTTGCTTAAAATTTATTTTAAAGGGAAAAATTCGAGTGTTTTATAACTTGCTATTTTTATTACACAATGGTTTTTTTGTACTACTGGTAAAATGTGCAATTTTTGCGTATAGTCACTTATGTATTTGAAATCTGCGTCTTGTAAATAGTGAAAAATAATTCCTACGCTATCTTTTATTTTTGGAATAATGGTATTTAAAATTAAGAAATAATAAATGAATAAAAATTTAATATTGTTATCAATTAAAAATGTTAAGAAAAAAAAATAGCTTGAAAGATTAAAACATTTATTGAGTGCATGAAAATGAACCGAAATAAAAAAATTTGAAGATAAAATTCAGATTAAAATTTTAGTCATATGTTAGTCTTTAGCTCATTCTGCATGAAACACTGTAAATATCAAATGAATATTAAAAATATTTTTCTAGTTAAATTTTTATCACTCTTTAACTTTAGGAAAAGAACACAAACTCTCTACTTAAAATACCTAGAAATTAAAAAAGGGAAATGTATTTAAATAAAAGTTAAACCAAAATTTATTAATAAATTATAATTAATTATCTGCAATTCATACCTCATAATATAAAGTAATATGTTATAAACATTTTTTTACAAAATTAATATTTACAGTAATGTTAAGTAATTTAATTAATAATTTAAGCAAATTCAATAACTTTATATTTTGAAATTATGGTGTAAAAAGTATTTTACATACATTACATACCCATACAAGAAAATATAGAATAAGGTAATTTAAAACAAACTGAAAAGCAAATTTACATGAAAGGTACTTTTTAAATATATACTTTATATTTTAATGGTAATATGCTTAAAAATATATTAAAATACTTTCCTTGTTTATTTAATTTTGATCGCAAATTATGTTCTTTTAAATTGCTTTATGTAATGCCATAATGTTCTAATTTAAGCATATTATTTATTATTATTTCATATGATTATTCCATTCTTCGATAAGGAATGTGTAGCTTTTCCCAGAAAAATAATATGATTTATTTGCAATTGTTATTGAAAAAATTGTTTTAAGGAAAACTTTTAAAGAAAAAAAAAAAAAAACTACTTCGAGTTTGCATATTTTTCTTAATTTGTATTTCCGATGTCTGGATATTAGCATCGTTAGTGACGAAGAAAAATGTGTGAGAAACTCTCATTCTGAAAAATGTTTTTGTCTACTGACGCATCATTAAAGAAACACTTTTAATCGTGGCTTCAAAATAGAAAAGTTTAAAAACTTTTCGGAACTGTGTTTTTTTTTAAAAATCATGTAAAATGAGCGAAATGCTAATTTATGGATAGTTGAAGAACATGTTTTTAGGGTAAACTAACGTAAGATAAAACAGAAAAAGATTTTAGATTAACCGTTAGATGGATAGGTGCTGTTCCCTAATTTGCATTTCAAAAGAAAGGAATATCAACTTCTCAAAAGCAAAAATAAAACGGTTTTACTTATATGTGTCAGTTTTTCTAAGTATGTCATTTACATAATGTATTCATTTCTTTATTTAGATTAAATTTTTAGATAAATAGTGACACCGCATTGCGGTAAGGAAATGCTTATACAATAGAATTTAGAAACTTTAAATAAAGTCATATAAGAAAATTAACGAAAGAATTTTCATTTAACTTCAAGAAACATTTTTAGGCTTAGTATTTGTAACATACTCCAAAATATATTTAATGTAATAAAAATTACAGAAAAAATACTTAATTTAAAAATTCAAAATATTTTATATATGTTTTGCTTGAATCAAAGAAAAAAGTAATTAAATATTCTTTTCACCTTTTGAGAATTTAATTGCTTCTAGATTAATTTAACTATATTTAATTTTAAATTGATAAATGATAATGAAA
The DNA here is from genome assembly GCA_030067965.1 of Latrodectus elegans. Classification (NCBI taxonomy): domain Eukaryota; kingdom Metazoa; phylum Arthropoda; class Arachnida; order Araneae; family Theridiidae; genus Latrodectus; species Latrodectus elegans. The sequence goes on along the minus strand of CM057813.1, from coordinate 73,982,383 downwards.
AAAATAATTATTTGACTGTTCCTTAGAAAATCAAAAAAAAACTACATTTATATTTCTAAGTTTCTCACGATAAAAGACTACAGTTTAAATATAAAATTTTATGTACTTCAAATTGAAATTGAATAGGTATTAACTCGTTAAGATATCTTATAAAACTTTTGTCATAAAATAAAATTTATAAGAATAGGAAAGAAGCTTTAATTCTTATTTATGTATTTCTTTTACTTAAAAAAGAAAAATGGTAATGTTTTAGTACCACTTAAATAATACCTATTTGAGATATTTTTGTTAAATGAAATTCGACGCATAAGCAAATAAAAAATCAAAAATTTAAACTTTCGTACAGTTTTAAGCTGATAGATACTGTATAAACTTAATTTCTGGGTATAAATTTTCATTTTAATATTGCTTTACAAATATTCACAAAATGTAATAACTAAAAAAACATTTATTTAAAATAAATTTTATTATTTTTACTGAATAGTTACTATAAAATTTTATTTGCATAGAAGTAACCTAATTTTTATTATCGCAATAGCTGCACAGAAATAACTATCTTCCAACAAACATAAAAGCTGTTACAAAATAAATTACCTATCTTTATCAATTATATATATTTTCTTGGTGTATTTTTCATGTTAATCCTTGTTTTTTTATGTTTAAAATATCGTGTTTAATACATATTTAAAAATATCTCATTAAATTTTAATGTTGAGTTTATTTGACTAAGTTACTGGATGTGTTTTAAACTTTCTATAGGACAACTATTAGTTGTGTTTCAGGTAATAATGTAATTTCCACGCATGGAATTTGCATTTGATCATTAATGACTTTGATCTTCATTAAATTACCCCAGGTGAAAATCAAAGAATAAAAATAGTTTCTATAATCAGTTGTAATATTGAAGCAGTCTAATCTTTAAAAATTCATGCTTTTAGTTTTTTCATTATTTTCAAATAAAAATTGCCATGAAAGCATAGTTAAAACATGCTTATTGTATTGTATTTTTGTATTTTCATAAAAAAAACCTTAGAAATATGTGTGTCAGTTGATATTTATGTTTTATACAATTTTATTGAAGATTATCTATTAATAAATGTAAACCAGTGTTAACTGTAAAATTAACAATTCATTAAGCATTGAACAGGTTAATGTTGATTCTACAATACGATACTTTTCTATAGGTAATATTTTCTGGTAAACTGAAAACATAAAACAATCTTAAGTACTCTAATGAATTGTTCAATCCTCTTGATTCGGAATAATTCTTCATAAAATAATGTTAGAGGGAGTAATAAGATGTAATTAATATACTTAATGGAATTCAATTATTGACGTCACTTATAGTAAAGATGACTTTAGATGGAAAAATGTTTAAATTAAATATTTATTGCAAATGCATGCTTTTTCAAATTCACACACACACACACACACACACACACACACACACACACACACACACACACACACACACACACACACACACACACACACACACACACACACACACACACACACACACACACACACACACACACACACACACACACACACACACACACACACACACACACATTATATCGCAGAAGAAATTTAAAAGCTTAATAATAATCTTACATTACTTAAAATTGTGTAATGCTAAAATGTCACAAAATTAAAATTTGTATAATCAGAATTTTTCTTCAATGAAAACTAATAGCAATGCTTGAACTGCCGAACACGTGGGCGTAGATTTGTTGCACAGTGTACACCAATGAAGAAGCGGTTGTTGCAATCTCTCGAAATTCTTAGAGTCGTGTTTATTATTCGTAAGAACATTCTCGCCACTAGAATTTCAGCTGTGTCCACAACAATTTCGCACACAAAATATTACACGTGTCTCGGGAAAGAAAAGTTAACTAGAAGGCAGGGCACAACTCCGCCCTAGATGAACTGTCTCGAGGGATATGCGGCAATTTTGTGTATTGGAAGGAGTTACAGATCAGATGTTAAAAATAAAAAAGAGTTCTTTCATCCATAAATCACATAACCTCTCTAAATGGGTAGTGAGTGGATCAGTCTTTAATAAACTGGGAATTATTTCTTCCAAAGATACAATATGTTTCGCTGGTTAAATGATTTGGCGTGATGTGAAAATAGCAAACAAGGCAAGAGCAAATATTCTTGTGCCTGTGGATAGGAATCGAAAATTTAATCTCATTTATCGTAAGCTGGAATCGGCAGCGAGAGCGCGAAATGCACGTCGATTCCTGAAGCCCTATATTCTTGCTTTATACATTTCTACTTTCTTCTTTTCTGCCTATAATGAAATACTATTTAATATCCTACATTAATTGTTGCATGTCTAAATGGGTACTATCGCTTCTTTTAATTTGTAAAGCAATTTAAAAAATCTTTATATAAACATTCATATATATATATAGTATATATATAGTATATATATATATATATATATATATATATATATATATATTGTATATATTATATATATATATATATATATTGTATATATTATATATATATATATATATTCTTGGTAATACACAAAATGAATTCTTCTTAAATATACCAAAACATATGTAAATAAATTTTAAATAAGAAATAAACATATATTCCTTAAATAACTAGCTCTATTTTTCCATAAAGGAAAAAATAATATATATATATATATATATATATACTATATATATATATACTATTTATATATATATATATATACTATATATATATATATATATATATATATATATACTATATATATATATACTATTTATATATATATATTGTATATATATATGTATATTATTTTTTCCTTGATGGAAAAATAGAGCTAGTTATTTAGGGAATATATGTTTAGTTCTTATTTAAAATTTATTTACATTTATTTTGATATACTTAAGAAAAATTCATTTTGTATATTACCCAGAAATCTAGAGAAAATTAATTAATATTTATAAAAATAAAATTTTATGTTAATGAGAATTTATAGTTAATGTTAAGGAAAGTGAATTCAGTTGAAAATTTATATGCGGGATATAGGTGCTTTCGGTCTTAGTTTCATTTCTCTGATTCTGTACTTTTCATGTATGCACTTTAATGTATTGGGATACGAACCTCTATAAGTGCAGAAAGTTTCCTTCTGAAGGAAAAATAGGGATATTTAAATACATAACAGAAGCACAAATCTGTTCTGTCATCCACAATAGATTGTATGCATGTATAATTTTTTATTATGGATAAGTTCCTTCAAATCTGCTGACTTTAAAATATAGTGATATATTCAAACCACCTAATTAATAAAAAGAAAGTATAGTTAAAAATTTTGCATATCTACGAAACTAATTTTATTCCTTCAAGTCATAAACATAAATTAGTATTATGAAGTTGTGATTAAAATCATTTTGAGTATTTATATATTTTATTTCTTTCATTTGTCAAATAAGTAATTCCAATATCATCACTCCACTTTTACCAAAATATCTATTACATATTTTATAAGCAGTAAAAATGTAAAATTATTAAACGTAGGAAAAATATAAAGAAGTCACTTAATTTAGATATTCAAATGCATTTAAAATATTTTGACTTTTAAAAAATATAATTCTAACTTTTAGGGATATATTTTCACCAGTCATAACACTTGAAATGTGAGAAAGTAATACTAAAAAAATAATAATACAATAAGTTTTTTTTAATCTATCTGGGTCATTCTAACTCTGAAAATTTTCTCACTGCGACTATTTCATTGATTTTGTCATCAGTTACTGATATAGGAACTCTTTTATTGACTTTTTTATATTTTAACCTCAAAATTATAACTTCCTTTGAGAAGTTATTATGCAGTATTTCTTTAAGTAATCAATTAATATATTCAATTACTAATTGTTTACTAGTAATTGAATAAATTGTTAAGTACAATTATTCATTATTTACTTATTTGCAGCTGTTTATATATATGTATAATAGCATTTTTGCCTACAAATTGAAGTATATTTCTTTCCTTAAATATTGAATTTTAACTCATATTTACTAAGAAAAACAATTTACAAATTTTATGGATAAAATGTAATTGAAAACAAATCACATGAAATACATTACATTCATATTTCTGCAGATTGCATGTAAAGTACTTCCGTTTGAAATGATGAACTGAGTAAAATATTAGAAGAATACATAATAAGATGCTTATAACTTGTATTAATTTATTACATTAATTGCAAGATGTTTTCATTTTTATATATGCCAGTAACTGCTTGTTAATTTTAAAAATTTCTTCATACATTTTTTCTGCAGTATTCATTGTTCATATGCAGTGCATACATTTTCTTCACTCAACTGTCAACTGATTTTATCGATTTTGTACTAATCATGAAAATTTGATTTCAGTACAAAATATGCAAATATCCCTTAATTTGATGCTCATAACTTTATAGTTCAGACGATAAAAATAGGAAAATTCATAAATAAATTTCAATGAAAAGAATTCAAGGAATTCTGAAACTCAATATTTATCATCACCTATATTTGTATCATATGATGGTATTTCCTGTACCTGTATTTTATCAATATCTAGATTGTTTATTATATTGATTATCCGGCGTTATCTGTTATGATCAGGCAACAATAATTGTATTAGGATGATGTTTTCAAACATGTAAGAAAGATATTCGCAAATTTTAAAAAATATTTCTCACAATAATTGTATGCAAACCAAATCGAATTTTTACACAAGTCTTTTAATATAAATTTTTATAAGTCACACCAAAGCTGTTATTATGATAATCAGGTTATAAAAGTCAGGAGACACCTAATTTATAATTTTGAATAAATAACATTAATAATATAATGTCTTGAATGAAACGTGAACACTTTCTGATATTTTATAAATTTGTTGAAAAAGAGTTATCTCAGAATGCACTAATTGAATATCTTTATGTCATAAAGAAATAAGATATAAGGAGAAATTTACAAAAGAAAAGAAAAAACGTCATTCCGTATTTATGAGTACCAGACATTCTGATTTATTTTAAAAATTTATGTTCAAAAAGGAAAAAACGATAAACTTGGTTTACATAATTAGATAGTAGTGTATCACGTATTCACGATTCTGAAAGCTTTTGAAAGAAGGTAACACTGAAGTATAAAAATATTAAATATTTTATTAATAATGCTTTTTATCTTTTCGTATCTCAGTTTAATGTCAAATTGAAAATAAATCATAAGTAGAAATATGATTGCTTTCCAAAATGAAGTTAATATATTTAAATGAAATATTTCAATTCTTTTTATATAATGGACAAATATATTATACTAGAAATAACAAGTGATTAAATTTTCAAATAATTTGGCTGGATAGATCCTGAGAAATCAGTACCCAGAACAACCACCTCTGGCAGTAATAAAAGCAGTTATATGAATGGGCATTCAGTCAAACAAAGTTTGGATTGCATGTACAGGTACAAATGCCCATGCAGCTTCAACACGATGCCACAGTTCATCAACCGTAGTGACTGGCGTTTGGTGACGAGCCAGTCGCTCGGTAACCATTGACCAGACGTTTTCTATTGGTGAAAGATCTGGAGAACGTGCTGGCCAAGGCAACAGCCGAACATGTTCCGTATCCACGAAGGTCCGTACAATACCGGCAACATTCGGTCGGGCATTATTCTGCTGAAACGTAGGGTTTCGCAGGGCTCGAATAAAGGGTAGAGCCAAGGGTCGTAACACACCAGAAATGTAACGTGCACTGTTCAAAGCACCGTCAATGCGAACAAGAGGTGACCGAGACGTGTATCCAATGGTACTCCATACCATCACGCCAGGTGATGGGCCAGTATGATGATAACGAATGCTCGCTGCCAGTGTGCGTTCACAACGATGCCGCCAAACATGGATGCGACCATCATGATGCTGTACACAGAATCTGGATTCATCTGAAAAGATGACGTCTCACCATTCGTTTGCCCAGGTTCATAGTTGATCACACCATTGAAGGCGCTTTTGTCTATGACGCAGCGTCAAGGGAAGCCGCAGCCATGGTCTCCGAGCTGAGAGTCCATGCTGCTGTAAACGTCGTCGAATTGTTCGTGTAGACACTTGTTGTCTTCCAAACGACCCCGTTTCTTGACTCACGGCTCGTGACATGGTTGCATGATCCATTATGGCCATGCGAAAAATATGCCTGTCTTCTCGGCTGCTAGTGATAGGTGGCCGTTGAGATCCCGCATGGCGTTCCGTATTACCTTCCTGAACCCATCGATTCCATATTCTGCTAACAGTCATTGAATCTCGACCGACGCGAGCAGCAATATTGCGATAAGATAAACCGCAATCCCGGTACGCTACAATTTGACCTTTATCAAAGTCAGAAACGTGATGGTATGCATTTATCCTTCTTACACGAGGCATAACCACAATTTTTCACCAGGCAACAACGTTCAAATGCAATTTGTGTATGAGGAAATGGCTGAACAATTTCGTTATTTAAACACAATATAGGTGTCGCTACTGGCGCCCGCTTTGTCTGAATGCGCTGAAAAGCTAATCATTTGCATATCACAGCACCTTCTTTCTTTCGTTTAAATTTCACGTCTGTAGCATGTCGCCTTTTTGGTGTAGCAATTTTTAATGGCCAGTAGTGTATAGTCTTTTAATTTTGTTTTCAGTGCGCGTTGTTTTTTCACCATTGTCGGCATAGGATCATCTTCAAAGACCCATACTTCGCTTTCTTGTCGTGTTGGAACGTCAAAAATCGGTATGTACGTTTCATCACCTGTTACAGTTTTAGAATTGATGCGGTGGCCTCCATCATTTAGCAATTTAAGAATTTCTTTACTGATTCTGAGACGATCCTCTTTCTGGTGCTCAGTTAGATTGTGGGGAACTCAACGGCAAACTCTTCTTTTCATATATAATTTTCATGAATGATTTTGTGATGGCTTAGGATCCAATGTTAAGTTCCTTCTATATCACTTGATAGGTACAGCGATTATCATCCATTTACATTTTTCGTATATCCGGGATTACTGCCAACGGCGGCCTTCTTGTGTGTTCTTCATCCTGAAGAAAATTGCGACCACTTCTAAATTCTCTAAACCATCTGAATACAGTCGCACGAGCTAGAGATTCATCACCAAATACTAATTGCAACCATCAAACGAATTTTTCTTGATTTAATCCTGCTTTAAAATCGTAAAAATCATAGCGCGAAAATGTTCTTTCGTCAACTCCATTTTCTCTTCTGTTTAAAAATTATTTTACGCTTAACAATTTGAAGTAAATCAGTAAAAATTGATATTTTGTGTTAAAATACTATGTATTTTAAAATGAAACTATTATTTTTATTTTGTGAAATTCTCGTCTGCTCGTGTCTCAAAAATTTCAGAGTAATCCTCATATTACTTTGAGAAAATACATAAGAATGTTTTATCTCATGAATAGTAAGTTACTTAATACTTTCTATAAGTTATTTAGTATTTTATTATGCTTATTAAATTATGTGTATATTTAATAAGAATTATTTGAATCTGACTTTATTATATGATCAATAAAGTACAAGATGAATTCACTAGCAAATCATGCAAGTTGAAGCATTCTGAAGTGATACGGATTTATATATCTGTCAGAGAATATGATACTCAAATATCGAATTTAAGTTGATGGGATGAGGATATTTTACAACACAAAATAATTGTATCTTGCAATCCAGTTACAAAAAAAAGTCTACTAAGCGCTAACAATTATCGAAATTTTTAGATTGCATTTACTCATTAAGAACCAATTAATTTTTTACTCTTTTTAATAATTTCCTCTAATTCGAATTTTAATATGAGTTTTATTAGGCTTATCATTTACAGTAGAGTGACAAACATTTTTTTATGAGCAACTTTTTTGTAATAAGAGTTTTTTTGTTACCGGATAGCGTATTGATCATCTATACAACCTTCTACTTTTTTTCTTATTGATCAATTAAGAGAGCAAAATATAATTATTTTCCACTTAAATGCCACAGGATAATCAGTATATTGATGCAAATGCAGTTCCATAAACATCATAAAAATAGAATTTGATTTTTCTTGTGCATAGGAAGAATGTGATAAACTGCTTTTGTTAAAATATACTGCAAATGAGTTACAAATGTTTGCGGTTTTTTAAGTAGAATTGAAATAGTTACAACTAATAAAACATAAGTATCCACGTGTATTTTAGATATATATCTGTATATTAACATAAATATCGGTGTATAGCCTATAAATGCATGTATGCATGTAGTAAACTTTATTGTAAACGTTCGCAAATCTCATTGCAGTATAATTTAAAATTATAAAAAGTGTCACACAACTAATATTGTCAGCTATTTGTCACAGAAAACAATATCAATTTTTAAACTTTAATCAATTGGTATTTGTGTTAATTATTGAGAAATTATTGTGTATACAAATGTTTCGCTTAATAAATAATGAAGTATATAAACGAATTAAAGTAATAATGCTTAATAAATAATGAAGTATATAAACGAATTAAAGTAATTAAGCATGATAATACATAATTAGATAAATTAATTTTTTTAAGTACTTTAAAGATAAAAGAAAACTGATATTTGCATAATATATGTAAACAAGTTTTCATTACCAAGTTATAAATAATGACACTGACATTTATCCGTTCATATTTTGACTAAGTAAATATTATAAGCGTTAAGCAATAAAATATTTTTTTACAACCTTTACTTTTTATTTTAACTTAAAGAATCTCTTACAATGAAAAATAGGAATTCTCTATTAACTTTAAAATATTCATCTAATTTTAATATACTCGCTTTAATGTGTCTATATGCTAATTGGTTGCTCTGAAATATATACCATTATATTTTATTTTTACCTTTGATTTTAAAATTTTTCATATGCTTAAATGAAAGCAATTATTTATCAAATTTTTTAGCCTCGATTAAAATTATTATCTGGCTTACATTACGATTAAGCATTCTAAATCATTTATTTATATTTAACCACTTTTGAATACATAAAATGATAAACTGATCTAAGGAAATGCATTACTCAATTCGAAGGGGTATTACAAAAAATGATCACAGAAAAACAGTTAAATTATATAAAAATCATTTACTAAAATTTTCAAGTAATAGAATTATGGTCATTTCAAGATTCTTTGTTTATTTATTACTATTGCTTCCTGAAAAAGAAGTTACAAAAAAATAGAAAGTATTCATATTTCACAGATCGAAAAATTCTGGTTCCTATGACAACAGATATGCATGTTGATTTACAAAAGTGTTAACTTCCTACCTCGTTATTTAACGATGACTGTAGTTATTTTCAATCTACAAAAGGGTGATAATAAGTCTAATCATAGAATTATTTTGACACCACGTGAAATATTACCTGTAACTGAAGACCTTTTTGAGGCATCGGTTCTCATATTTATTAACTACAAAGGAACACATTAAAATAATAAACAGCCAAACAGAAATAGCAACATAATAAGAGGAAAGTAGAAATGCATTAACAACCATCTTATGTGTTGGTATTATTCTTAATAGAAAATATCATAAAATAAATCAATAAGCCAACTTAAGCAACTTTAAAAATGTTAATTTTAATAATAATCTGTTATAAATTAAGAATATTAATAATAATAATCTTTTAAAATATCTCTCCAGAACTTGATAAATAATTGTGTTATTTAAAATCTTTTACATAAATAATAACTAGTTCCAATGAACTGCATCTTCAAAAATTGAATTAAATTAGAAGAGCCCAAACTATTCATTACACAACCAATTAGTCCTTTTATATGTCTTAGTTAAAAATGTATGCAAAAACTAATCAAAATATGTTAAAAGAGTTGTCCATGAAATATTTGTTACTTAATAATGATAAATGTCCCCTTTATACTTGTTTCAATTGGATCGCAAATAGTACTTAAAACTAATTTAAATATATTTGCTTGTTCTAATCTCCATAATTTGGTACAATATTTTGATGCATAGAATGTAGACACTTACACGTATAAAATTGTAACATTTATAATTATTGTAGAATAGGTATAAAAATAAATTATAATTGATCTTCAATTTACATTAAAATAGTTAAATATTCATTTAAAGTATAAAGCTCATATTTCATATTACTCAAATATTATAACATTTATCATGTATTTATTTAAAGGTAATTAATATTTTAAGCACTCATGTATATTTTGCTACATATTAACCGTCTTTATTAATTTGGAGCCCAAACGTAATTCTATTGGATTACGTGAAACGGGACTTGGACATTTCGAGTGAAACGGTACATGTTCTTCTCAGCAAAGAATTGAACTTTGGACATTATACCGGAGACATAAGCCTTCACATTCAAGTAGGATTAAGCATGAAGGTATCAATCAGGATTATATACAAAATCTGTTCTGCTCGAATGACATAATATACTTTATCTTGAAGGGAAAGGAAACATTTCTCATGAAAATGCAACTGAGTTTCTGGGAATGCTTTATTTCATTAATGTTCCTCAAATGATTCTTAGAATATTTCAAGCACAAAAATAATCTATATTGTAACATTAATTTGCTGATAGTTAAAGTATAAATACATTTATGATGGAAAATCTTATACTCTTAAAATCATTTTCCATCATTTTGAAAATATTATGTAATATAAAGTCAATTTTCATCTGCATAGAGTTCGATTATAAGTGTTAACTTATTTTAAGTTTTAGAATTAAATAAATAGCAGGAAAAATTGAAAAATGTTCAAAGAAACGTACTCATTATTCTTTAAAACAAGTGAGTGGTCAAAAAGTCATAAAATTAATTATTCTTAAAAATTTTACCATTGATTATTAAAATTGTTACACCAGGTTAAAATGCGAATAACAAAATAATATTTTCTGAAACATTATAATTGTACTCTAAAGCATTAATTAAATTGGATAAAATTTCCAGTATGAAATTATCAAGGGAGTAAATTTCAAAAGATTTGGAAACATATATCGTGATTTATTGATCTTTCTGGCTACAATAAAAACACTGTACTTAGACATTGAGTCAAATAAAGTTTTGATAGTATTTATGAGTACAGATCTATATGTAGCTGAAACGATATATCATAGTTTATTAACAGTCATGCAAGTTGTTTGGAAATATTTAACCATTTTTAATCTATCAGGGAAAGCTTTCGTTTGGATAAAAATATTTTGTTATGTATAGAATATAAAAAAATCAAATTTAATCGAATATTTCTATAATCATATTTTAAGTTATTTTGATAATTTTTCTATACTTTATAATTAAATTAATAAGGAATTCTAATAAAAACTAAATATTTTTTCAATAATCTTAAGTGTTTTTTTATTACAGTTTAATTATTCTCTATAAAATTTCACAGAATAAGAATGAAGTTTATTGGAATATGTGACGGAAATAGAAATATTTGAAAATTTTCCTTGAAAATATTTTCCTAAATACCTTTTTTGAATATATGGTAGACTATAATAGGAAAAATTTTACAAGGAGAATTTTTATTTATTTTATTATTATGAAAACGTATCTAAGGAACTACTGTTGCTTTTGATATTTTTTTATATATATAAAGTAAAGAAGATGTATACATTATCAGTAGATAAAAACATTTTAGATAAGGTTTTTCCAGACTTATGTTTAGACTTAACAATAGCACGAAAAGTATAAAAGCAAATTCCTAAGGATACTCTTTATTAGAACCCAGACAATGCAGTGAAGAAAAAATAAACGTTTTGAGGTAAACTTTTTATAAGCGTCACGTGACTTAAAAGAACTTTTATAAATGATACATTGTAATCTTTTCTCTTTTTAAGTCTTTCCTAAGTACGACTTTCCTTTGTTAGGAAATATCCCCATAAGGTTTTGTAATATCCCTCAATTTACGTTTTGAATGCATGATTACAATTATATATTTGCTATTGTTCTCTAAACATGCAAAACTTATCATTAAAACTTGTCTTAAAAAACAATTTTGATTTTTTATATCTTTCTTTTATATTTCTTAAGTAGAAATGCTTTTATTTATGTATAATTAAGGAATTTTAACAATTTTTCATTTCATATGCAACTAAAATATACCAACTACATATTCTCAAGAATCAAGTTCTATTTTTTTAAATGATTGAAGTCTAAAATGAAAAATCTAGTATTTTATACTAAATAATTTTGCTATAATTCATTCAGTCAGAGTAATAAATTCAATTAGGATTTTATTACTCGTATTAATAGTTAATAATGCATCTAAGAAAAAACAATTTAAAGAGGGTGATATGGTCTAGTTCAGAATATTTGCTTCATATCCGATTTTATGATTTGTTTTGCATTTAATTTCAAAGAAAACTAAAGAAATTCAAATTAGATTTCAATGAACTGCGTGTTTTGCTTGGCAATATTGATTCGTTTTTAAACCACTTAAGTTATGTAATGGAAGATATTTGAATTGGCTATAAAATATAATTTGTATATTTTATTTAAAATTTTATACCAATTGAATAAGCACTTTTACACTTCTATTGTAAAAAGTGCTTCTCATATATGTTATATATACATATATATATATATATATATATATATATATATATATATATATATATATATATATATATATATATATATATATATATACACTTAATTGTGAATAATTTTTTTGTTTTAAAATAAAGAAAAATAACTTGCTTAAAAATTAATAATTTTGAGAATGTAAGAGATCTAAGTATTAAAAATTAAATTTAAGAATGTTTTTGTAAGTTACTTTGTGTCTGGCATTAAGTATTATATTAAAAGTAAAAAGAAAGTATGTGACATGGAACTTTCGTTCTTGTTCGTGAAGCTGTTTTAATTAGTTTTGTAAAAAAAACCTTTTATATATACAAGAGTGAAAACGACGACATTCATCCATTTGAAAAATATATTTAACTTTCAAGAAAATTCCTAAAAAAAATACAATAGATTAGATACATTCTATTTATTTTTTTTAATTCCAAAGTCTTATAGATTCAAGTAAGATAAGAAACTGGAAAATAATGATTAATCATGACTTAAGGTAATATTGAACATGGCTGTTATTTACCAAAGCACGCAAATTTAATAAAATGTAAAAAAAGAATGGAATGTTCTTTGGAATAATGTATTATGTTTTAATTTTGAATGTGATATAAAGAAAAAAATTACATGGGAATATTTATAATAAAGAATTATATTTAATTTATTAAGACGAAGCAAATTACATGATTATGAATAAGATAATAAATATGAATGTTTAATTTTTATATACTGCATTTATTAGTTAAATGTAATGAAAAGGAATGTATTAAATATTGTTTGACAAGTGACTGCTTTCTTGTTATCTATTTTATTCGTAAATATTTGTTACATGTAATCTTAAATCACAGGTGACATGCTTGTAGCTTGAGCCACTGTATATTAAATAAATGATTCGATATGAAAACGTTTTATCTATATATAATTTTTCAGATATCCGCAATAAATAACGCTTGAAAACAATGCAGGTAAACTTTAAGTGACTACATAAACATATTTTATTTGCTTCTTAAATATTCACTATAAATTAAATAAATTTAAAAAGTTCTATAATAAAATTTTGTGTTTTCTTCAGAAACGTTGTTTGAACTTATATATTCATGCATAACAACTCAAGTAATACGTATATACTCTATTATAATAATTGCCCAAAATGTCAAATGTATTAATAAAAGAATCTTTTTGATGAAACTAATAATAATTTAATTGTAAGAAGCAAATCATTTTATTGTAAGTAAATATAATTTAATATTGAATCACAGCAAATATTCTTAGAAAATGAGTAAAATAAACGTAGATTTATCATCGTTTTATCATAAACTTAAAAAACATTATGAAAAAATTATTTTAATTGTTAATCATTAAAGATTACTAATTTACTGATCCATTATAAATATTTAATTATTCATCATTAAAGTCTTTTTAATCATGGTTTAGGACTAAAAAAGTTTGGAAACTTTGATGAAGTGCATTTTCTCAAAAATGTTTTGAAACAATAACAAAAAAAAAAAAAAAAAAAAAAAAAAAAAAATTACGAGAAAATATAGTAAAGGATCAGCTAATGGTTATTTAAATAATATTTTATTTTTTGCTACATATGATAAATTCGTTAGAGATTTTGAGCAACTCGGGATAACTTAAAAAAATATTGTTAAATTATTTCTAAATTTAGGCAAAGAAATTCTCCAAATAAAGCGAGTGTTTTTTTTCACTTACTTTGCTCTCCTCACGTGATGATTACATTTTAATCATATTTTGATTAATTAAAGTTTGTGTTTAATTTAATGGCATGCTTCATTAAGTTATTTATGTATCTTTATAAATAAGCATTATTCAGTAAATTCTAAATTTTAAGAGTAAATGATACGATAAGAGAGAGAGTTGAAGATAAATAATGTTACTATTTTCAATGTTTTATTTAATTCTTAAAATAAAATCTATAATTTTTTGATATTTTTGTGATTATTTATTTGCGAAAGGAAAACATAAATTTTAATTGATAGTTCATATTAATTAACTTACGAATTAGGAAATTAAATAAAAGATATTAGTTTTTTAAAAATATATTTAATTTAGATGTGAAATATTGATTATTGGATGTAAAGAAAGATTAACAGGTGCTCCTTCATTCTGATGTATATACTTGATATTTTAGTAAAATTTATTTGAATATTGTAATGAGTTAGGAGGTCGTTTCCAACGTTAATTAATTAATTTAATAACTTATGTTAACTTATAGAGAAAAAATGCTACTGATATCTGAAAAATATTAGTTTTTAAATACATTAAAAGAGATCATGATGTAAAAGAAAACTTAAAATATCACTTGATTGCGATTGTTTATTGCTTTGGATACAATTAAAAAATGAAGAATTTTTTTTGTCATAATTATGCAGAGCATTTATCTTTGAGTGAAAAATTATATGAATGGCTTACTTAACAAGTATAAACATTTGTCATGTAACTTTAATTATTGCTTTTAAATCAATATTGTTATCAAATTGATCTGATTGTGATAAAAATTGAATTACAGGATATAATGTTTTAGCAATTGTAATGAAATTTATTAATTGACACCATAAGCGTTTTATAGATTCATATGCTATGTAAATTTGGTGTTCAGCATAATATGATAATTTGAAACAAGTTTAAGATTTTAAAGGCTTAGCTCTCATTCTGATTATATATGATTAACTTTTGTTAAGACCTCTTGAGAATGATTTTGTCAAGGCAGTAGCAAAACACATTAAGCAGCAAGGAAGTGTATATAATATCTATAACGTGTTTATCTATTATATTATTATAACATTTGCATTCACAGAGTTAAAATATAGGGAAAAGTCAAAGGGTTTGATATTAAAATTATCATTTTCTTATTAAAGTGTCATCAATGTGAACAAGAATTTTGCAGCCACTATTCAAATTGGGGACCAGAATTAACTACGACACATATCTAATAGCACCCCATATTATAACTCCAAGTATAGTCTAATGGAAAATGAAATTCATGCTGGAAATTGAGATTCTTAAATATGTCAACTGATACGAATGTGAAAATTATGATATTGACATCAGAACAGGGATGTATCAGAAAATATGAATTTATGTCATTCTTTTTATTTGTTCATTGCTGATCATACTATTAAATAAGCTCTTATTTGTGAGTTAGAATCAAGTTTTGTCAAGATCATGAGACATAACAGATGGTCAATATTGACGTACACTTGTCTTAAGACCTATGTTGTCAGCCATCCCATTTCTTAACTTAGGATTCGTGATATACTTGAACATTAAAGCCATTAGAAAGACATGGCATTCTTCTTAGCTGATAGAGGGCAGCGGAGATGCACCACTTTAATACAACACAAAAATTTTTCCCATACCTACACGAAACTTAGAACTGCAGTCTATCCTCAGATAGTATACAAATGAAATTCGAATTTGAAAATAATCTATACGAATTATTCATTTAAATAAATCTAAGTGTCGTTATTCTTATTTTATATGAATGTATTGAAGAGCTAATCATCTTCTTCTATCGGTTATATTTCATATGTAGAAAGAATGCTATATTCTTGTAAAGCAATTTAAGTCATTCATAATATATTTTTTCTTTATTTGTTAGTTACATTAATACCATTATCAATATAAATGAGAATTAACTATGTATTACGCTCTTAAAAGGGCTAGACTTTTCGATCTCTTCTTTGTGTCCGGCTGGTTTGCCACCTAGGTAGTTAAATTTTTTTTAAATGTTTTCGTTCTCTTTTTCTTCTCAATCTCAATAATTAAGGAAAGAATTCTTGTAGATTTCCCTTTTCCTTATTTTTGATGATTTCTTAAAAATCAGAAGACGAAAAATAAAGTTTTTCAGTATATCGATTTTATTATGTCCAAAGGCGTTTTTACCCCTTGCTTATCGCGAATGTATAAGGCGTTAACTGCTCTTTTAAATATAATCCTTTCTGAAGTACATTTCTCTAAAATGCGCTGTTAAAATTAAAGCTAGAACCATGGCTTTGGAATGCAATATAATGTTCTTGACATTGTTTCAATAGCTTAAAGGACAGGTTATGATTTGGAAATGTGTTTCGCCTGTAGATCGCGTAACTGTGCTTGCCTGTGTGAAAACCGGTGGCACTGGGATACGAATCTCCTAAATTTTCCTTGGCAGTTAAGAAATTATTAATTCTAAGAAAAACATCGAAGAAAATTTAGATTTTTCAAAATGAATTTTAAAATCAATGTTTTTTTATTGAACGATTTGAAATTTTGATATTATTATTACGTATACATACACAACTAAGCAAACTCCTCTTATTGTATTTCATATTTTTATCGACAACAGTCTAAAAAGTCACATCCACTTATTTCAAGCTTAAATTTTATTTTCTTGATTTGTCTCGTTAATAATAATTCAGAGAAGTAGAAAATGTTCCCACCCACAACCGATAATATAATGTATTTCAAAAGTAACTGATTTGAAAAATTATTAAAAAGGGAGAAGTAAATTTCCTGTTCACATACGTCATATGTATAATATTTTTACTCATACATTAAATTCATATTTTTTTATTCATATAATATGATCAATTAGGTTATCAGATAATTATAAAGGCATTTCTTTTCTAATGAGTTTGACCCGTTTCTCTCATAAATTTTTAAACTATCTCATGCTTTTTTCACCGCAAACATACAGCAAAAAATATATGCAAAAAACTCTATAAATAAGTTATGCATTTGAAATAAATGTATTTTTTAAACTACGGGTTTAAATACTTTAACAATTCATTTTAGAATTTATAAAATTAATTCTTCAGTTTCTGTATCATTTTTAATTGAAAATATTAACAAACATGATTCAATAATTAGTGCTCTTCTGAAAACTAAAACTTTTACAAATGAAAAATAAAGAAAGATTGTTTTATTTAATTTATTTATCTAATTTCCTTTCTTGATTGATATTTATAAGGAAATTCTATATTTTTTAAACAAAAAAATTCATTTCCCTAATAAGAGTTATGCAAATAAAAAGCATTTAGAATATACTCCCTGAAGAAATTATTCAATACGAAATCCTGTAATTTATGTATTCTCTATTACAGGTTATATCATCAGCAAAAAACATACCAGATCTTAATAATTCTGAAGAGTATTGCATAATTCCATGAACCTAATTTTCTTATATATTTTATCTCCATTATGTTAATAACGCTTTTCATATTTTTTGCTTGTTCCTTTGTTTATTTGCCTCAAGTTCGTTCCAGATAATAGAGAAAATTATATTAAACTGAATCATAGCTTTGTAAGAAAACAAGATTAAAATTATACGACTGAAAATTGTAAAAAGTTTATAATGGTAATTTATAATTCCCCATTATAAGTTCTTTTAATAGCAGATATTTAAGATTATATATTTAAATATTTTGTAACTTAAACTATTGTTATAAGTTTTTAATTCAATAAATTCTTAACTTGTATGTATATCGTTTATATAAAACATTTTAAAATATATAAATACATGCTAAGTAATTTATATAAAAAAATATAATTATTAAAGCACAATAGATTTACTTCATTTAATAAATGATAAAATTATATGTATAATTAAAGTTTAAAAGTAAAGGTAAAACTAAAAATATAGAACTCAAAACATCGCAAATCCAAAATAATATCCAACATTTGACCATAACTTGAAAAATTTATTTTTATGATAAAAGTATGCATTTCAAAAGATAATGATTATTCATTTATTAAATAAAATGATGATACAGTATAATAAAGTGTGAAAATGATATATCATCTTAAAATAAAAATAACAATAATGGTGTACATGATACATATTATGAACATACTAGTATTTAAAAAATCTCGCCATAAATAAAATAAAAAAAATCCAGTGATTTTCAATACTCCATTAGTGT
Source organism: Latrodectus elegans (assembly GCA_030067965.1). Taxonomy (NCBI): domain Eukaryota; kingdom Metazoa; phylum Arthropoda; class Arachnida; order Araneae; family Theridiidae; genus Latrodectus; species Latrodectus elegans. The sequence continues at coordinate 73,963,883 of CM057813.1, read as the reverse complement.
AAAATTTTTCTAACCTTTAACCAATATTTTTGCTTAAATTACATAAACTGATTTTTTTGAACTAACATGAATAATTTCCTTCAATTTAGAGAAATATTTTCATTGTTAGGTTGAACACACTGAAGTTATTTGAAAAGGCATTTTTAATCTTTGAAGATGGTGAAATTTCAGATAGTAAAACAATAAAAATTTTATGAAGGTTGCTTGGAATTCAATGGAATACTTTGAAGAATGTATATCTTTTGTTCGTTAAATAACATGAGCACAGTTTAAAATTAATGAAAAGAATGCATTAATGCTGCATAAATTGAACAAAATAAAGTTAAAATGTCTCACATGTACTTTAAATGCTTTTTGTTTTAATTTTAAACCTAATGTTGACTATATGAGATGCATAAATTATTTCAGAAAAAAAGCTTTGTATTTTAAAGTTTTTTGGAATCATGACTGCGAAAAAATTTCCTTGTTGTTAGACATTGTTTCATCAACTATTTCAAGTAGAACGATTGAGTTAGCATTAAATTTCCTGATGGTTGTTTTTAGTGGTTCAGAAACTACCGTAGGCAGAATTAATCATTGGTACCAGTCTAATTACCCCTCATGTGCAAAAAAGTATTGAGAGAGTCAAACAAACAAAAACAAATTGATCAAAATTCCAATGTGTGAGCAAGATATAAATCTAGGAAATAGTAGAATTGAAGCATTAATCACACTATATATACAATACTTATAAAGTTACATTTGGAGTCATTAATACGTACAGATAAACTGTGAAATCGATTAATATTTCTTGTAAGCTTTTAATTTAATTATACGTGTGATTGTAGTGAGTTTATCAATTTAGAAGGCGAAATCGAAAAATTAAAAAATCATTATTAAAGACATAAAGATAAATGTTATTTTTACACACACACACACACACACACACACACACACACACACACACACACACACACACACACATATATATATATATATATATATATATATATATATATATATATATAGTTAATCTTATATTTTATAAAATTAACAATCAAAATACCAAATGGGGAATAATACATTGAAAATGGAAATCAATATATTAAAAATACTTGGAAAAATTTAAAAGAAATATATCAAAAAAAGATATAAAATGGAACGAAGTACCAACATGGCCAGCTTCATCAGGGGGTGTTGACCATATTGGCACAAAGTATGGCTTTTCTGCACTGGACGAACACACAGTTTTAAGGAAGCCAGTGCACCCCACAGCCACACTAAGAGTTCAAATCAAAATATGAATCTAGAATACAAAAGGAAAATTTAATCTAAAATATGTAATTTAGATTAATATTTTATATTTATATTTTATTTTATTTTAATATTTATAAAATTTATGACATATATCCTGGAATACTGATAGTATGTTGTCGTAATATAGAGATTCTGAAAACTTAAAATGTTTTAAGGAGATTGATCTTAATATAAATTAATGCCATTCAAAATGTTAATAAATTTCTTAAAAGTACTTTCTTATACACTTTAAGGGACATTATAAGTCTTATAAAATAAATAATAATTAATATATAAGAATGATCGCATTTTTTTTCTAATAATTTTTTTCTTTTAAGTTATTTCTGAATTATTACTATAAAAAATTTTGAATGTCTCCGAAATTATACATAATACTGTAGGAAAATAAAATAACAGCTATTTTTTTAATTAAAAGTTAATATTTACAATCAAGGTAAATGAATTTATTATTTCGGAAACATTTGTAAACTTCAAAACACCAACATTTAAGGAAAAAAAGTTATAGACCCCATACAAGCAAGAAAAAGTCTTTTAAGTTATTTCTGAATTAATTAATATATTACTAGATCCGCACAAGAAAAACTAAAAAAAAATGTTTTCTGCGGACTTATGGTAGAAATAAAAAATATGATTGATTGCTGGTTGAAGATAATAGAATAGTTTCAGAAAAATATGATCATGTATATATTTCTCTAAATGGCATCTATTAGATTATTATTTTCTTGAAATCATCTTCTAGAAAATTATTTAGTATTTATTGGGGTATAATATAATAATGCTTTAAATACGTAATAAATTATATAAAAATAACAGTCTTATTCTGAAAAATCGAAAAATATTTTAGCGTTGTTTATAATGTTTACTACAAAAAAACTTACATTTATTTCTTAGCCACTGTTTACACATACGAAATCATGTGTATAAAATCATACATTATATTAACATATAAGAAAATTATTTTTTTTATCAGTTTTGTGAAATTTTTATGTAAGTTAAGAAAATTCTGCTTAGTTTAATTATTGAGACATGTTTTTCGATGAACTTTAATACAATTATAAATATTGCGTTTTTTTCCACTGCTAAAAGATTACTTTTTTGTAACAAAAATGAATTTAATATATAAAGCTCTTTCATAGAATATGAAAAAAAATTTATAATATTTTGTTGAATACGTTATAAAAATGTGTAAAATATTTATCCGCACTATTTATCATCTTTATAAAAAATTCAATTAAATTTCTAAACAAAACATTTGTTTCATCCGAAAATAAAGACGTTCAAGTGAACAATAATTTAATAATCTTCTATATTCGATTTCTACTTTAACACTACTCACAATTGAGAAAAACATTTTATTTAAAGCAAAACTTATATTACATTTTGATATTTCCCTTAAAGTTTACTACGAAGCTGATTTTTATAAATTTTAATATTTCATTTTCTTTAAACTTGTGTAAAAACATTTGAAAGTAAAGCAGATATGTAAAATAAATGAAATATATATTAATTCTTCAAATTTTAAATTGATTAGTTTATCTATCAATCATTTATTATGAAAAACATTAAGTTATGTTCCAACAAATTTTAACGAAGAGAGAGCAACAGAATATATATATAGCAGTTTCAATATCTTTTAAGTATTTAAAAAATAATTCATGTTAAAAAATAGACTGTTATTTAGAAGTTTTATTTTGTCTGAAAGTTCTCTAATTTTCAGAGTAAACTTCTTGTTTCCTACCTTGTATAATCGTTTGCAATAATTTTAAATGACTAATAAAATTCCTTATTTAAAGTTTCTGTCATTGACAGAATGGAAGAAAAATTCGTTTTGATTAAATTTATTAACAAAGATAATAAAAGCAAAAAATAAAGAAAAGTAAAATTATATCAAAACAAATATTATTACATTTAAATCATGATACACACACACATTAAACACATTTTATATTATATTCTACTCAACTTATTTATTTTGTTCTATGTGAGTTCATCAATATAAATATCTTCTAAAATAAATATCGTTTTTATTTTGTTGATTTATTAAAAAAAATATATACATGTGCATACAAGTGAAAAATTAATAAAAATAGATTACATTATTAAACAAGTTTAAAAGAATAACAATAAACATAATTTAATTAACACTTAGTACATTCTTTTATAGCACATATTTAGACAGTTCAATTTATTAAATCGTTCCTAAATTTTTACCATAATTGTATGCATTGAAAACCTGAACTGTTTTAATATTCGCAGTATGGTTTATTTATATTAATATCTCTCCTCCTGAAATAGAAGAATAAACATTAGGGAGATATATAAATATTCATTTTTGATATCAGAAATTATATATATATTATATATATAATATATATATATATATATATATATATATATATATATACATATATATATATATATATACATATACATATATATACATATACATTATATATAAATATATATATATACATATATATATATATATATATATATATATATATATATATGTATATATATATATATATATATGTATATATATATGTATGTATGTATATATATATATATATATATATATGTATGTATATATATATGTATATATATATATCAAAAATACTTAATGAATTGGTTGTATAGAAGGTTATAGTAAAGAATAATTTCGCATATAGCGATGAAAACTTATCAGTTTAATATTTTTGTTAGTTAAATTAAGTTTTTAATAAGTTAAATTAATCTTTGATATATTATTTAAGCTTTTTCTTTCTCAAGCAACTCCTAATGAAATTGTAGTACTCATAAATGTAGTACTCATTTTGTAGTACTCATAAATATAAATTCAAAGTTTTAGATTTTAGGAAATGTATTGAATTGTATAAAAAATTGCAAAACAAACATCTTGCTAGAAAAAGATGTTTGTTTTGTTAAATTTCAGTTAGCTAAAATTTTTGAAGGCTTCTGGAAACATTTTTAATAAATTTGCATGGATTATATTAATCCACGAGTAAAAAAATTAATGTTTACAGAATATAATAAAATATGACATTATAAACAAATTTTGTTATAAGTGATCACTTACATTATAGGAAATATTTATTAAAATTCCGTTAATATTCTACATCTATCCCTATTACTGTAATACATTTTGTGGAGTATGTTGTAAAATATCTTCACATAAAATTTGTATTCAATTGTGAAGTGTAGCTGTAGTTTTGTAGCCATTTTCCTCAACAACGAATATATTATAAAATGGAAGGCACATAATATATTGAACGGGAATTTATTTGCAAAATGAATTTAGAGGTCCAGAACTTCAATTGCACACTTTTCATCACTTATTTCTTGCGTATTAGCTTTTAACTGAAAAATAATATTTCTTAATATTTTAATTAAAAGGAAAATAAAACTGTAGGGATTTTAGTTCTAAAATTTTCACCAAATAACATATTAGAAACCATCTTTTAAAATATGTGTAATATGTAAAATATATGGAATATTTAAATTGCATACAAAGGTTAAATACGTTTTCCAAAGGCAGTCAATTGACGTCTTAATATCTTAATTACTCTAGAAAATGTTTTAATTAAATCTAATATGTAACAAAATAAATCCCGAAATGAAATAGCAAATTTCACTGCAATGAGAGAGCAAATAGTGGTAACTGTGTTAGGTAAAACAAAACTATATCTCTTGGATGATAGAAATTATATTTCAACCAAATATGCAGTTTGAAATGGAAAATATCACTGACTCTTCAAAAGAAGCATTTTTTATGCTACAACAGGATCTTATGTCCTTCATAACAGCAGCACATAAACGAGCATTTGTCAGATAAAAATTCCATGTAAATAATACTTGAGTAATTATTTTATAAAATGTACTGTGACAATCTTGAAATTGAGAACTATAATGTGGTTAGGTCTAAGCAAGCCTGAAATGGAAGTATAAACGGAAGTATCAAATAAATCTTCATACAAATTGCACAAAAAATTAATTTGTATTATTATAACTTATTCGTATGGGTTTCTTTAACACTTTCTCATATATCTTCCTTAACTATCTACATGTTTCTGATGAGTTTCAAAAGGTAAGTTTCAAGTCATGCTGTAGAATTATTTTTTTTAATTACGTCCTTATGTTGGCTCTTTCAAGCATAATAAGTTTTGCAGCCCAATAAAGAAAAGAAGTATCTCCAGGAGAGGAGAGCGTCTTGAAATGTGAAGAAGAGTGGGCTTCCTGGAGGGTAGAACATTTCCAAAGATGCTTGTCATCCATGTCAACATGTTCTTTACATAAAATGAAGTTGGGTGAATCCACAAGCCCTATGTGATATAGATGTTTCTGGAGAAAATCATGCGCAGTAAGTAACCTGAAGCAGGAGACACCTATAGATCTAGGTAGAACTCTGGGGATACATGAGGTCAGCAGGATACTCCAAGAGGCATCAATTACTTTCTCTTTGTAATAAAGTTTTCGCTGGTGATGCATGACCCGTTTTAGAAAGAGTTTGACATGGGGTTTAGTGTAACAGGCCTCCTCGTGGTGCACCCTGGGTAACGCTAAATCTTTTACAGCCTTTGTCTTTCTCTTGCTGTAGAATTATATAACATGCATATAAACGAGATAGGTTTTAAAGATACCAATTTCTTTTCAAAAATGTAAGTTCCAGAAAGAAATGTCATGATGCTTATTTACTTGGTTACTTCAGTTATACATCAAGATTTTGTGCATTAACAATATACATATTTGATTTCTGATAGTGGTGTTTTGCAGTGTCTATCTGAATATCAAAATATTTTAAGGACGGATGATTTCACAATTAAATGTGATGTCTGTAATCATGTAGCCACGTGATGTCTCATACCAATCATGTATGAATGAATAATTTTCCGTATCAGAAAAGATAGTATACTCAAAAGCTGCGTATCTTTATAAAAATGCAATAAATAAATAAATATACATAATGAACTAATATTTGATATTTTATTCGAAATATTTGACATAAGCAATTAATTGACCTTCTTAAAAAATAAAGAGAAACGAAAAGAATTTGAATTACTGTCACTAATTTAATTTTGTAAGAAAACTTTATAAGACATTCTTGGCTTTGATTTCAGAAATATTCAAACTTCAAATTTTTCATTAAATGTGCCTGATGCAAATAAAAAGAATCAGGGGAATGTGAAAGGAATTTGTTTGCCTGTGTTCTAATACTTGCTTTGTTACATTCCTTTCATTGAAGGTATGTTACAAATTAAGCTTCCAAGCATTTTTTAAGTAAATAATGGAAAACTCTATGAAACAACAATTATTTGTTTTGAATGTCATCTCAACGATGTTGTTATTACATTAATGAATACGTATATTTATATTTTTAGAATTTTTACTTTCAAGCCATGTCTACAAGTTTTTCAAGTAAAATTTTATTGTGTGTGTCATTTCTTCATTTAAATTCACACATGAAAGTAAATGCAATACAATTATTCAACAAGATGATAATGTTATATGTATAAAGCACTATCATATTTTATAAAAAAACACTAATAAAAGTTTATATATATATATATATATATATATATATATATATATATATATATATATATATATAAGATTAATTTTTGTATATAAATCATCTTCCTGTTTATACATCGCATAAATTGGCATACTTTAAAATTTATCAGTGCTTGAATATCTTAAAGAAATATATCTTAATATGAATATGCATTAAATTATATTAAAATCTAGATTTTCATGAAAAATTTATGTAAAACAGTATTAGATTCTTAGAACCCCTAATTATTCCTAAGAAATTTATAAGCAAAAATTTCTGTTCTTAATGCATTAGAATTAAGCTCTAAATTTAACATAAAAACATTTGTAATTAATTTATTTAATAAACTTATAAAATACTAGAGTTGATTATTTTATGTTTTGTAATATTCAAATATTATTCTTTTTTTGTTTATATACTTATGGATCTAAAATAATATGAATACTTTCAAGAAAATATAAGATGAATTGTAATATTTTATAAAAATAAAAAGGGAACATAAAATTAATAAAACATTAGAAAAATTTGTTTGAGATGCACATACGTTGCTTAAAAATATTAAGAAACGAATACAAAAGAAATGTTTTTACACCTAATATTGCGTGAGAGGGCATTTTAAAGAGGATTCAAATAAAAATATTTGAATCCTCTTTAAAATGGACATATACCAATTCCATATGGCATTAAGTAAAATGCTGTACCATTCCTCATTAAGAAACAGTCTGACTCTTAGTGATAGAATCAGTAGAAAAAAAAGCGGGGTCTCACTTATTCTTCCAAAACAAACCACAAATGATAATTAAGTTCAGTGATTGGACAGTCTTTGAAAATTTGCAATGTGTCTTGATGTTCAAAACAACATGGTTGAACTGCTGAACAACTGAGTACGGGATTTATCATGTTGCCGAAATTCCCCTTTTGAAACAATATTCATTCTGAAGAATGAAGTTTGTTGGTCAAAAGTTGGGCGAATCTATGCGTGTGGCCTGTCCATGCCATCTGACAAGAAGTGTGCAATGTGTCTTGATGTTCAAAACATCATGAGTGAACTGCTGAACAACTGTGTACGGGACTTATCGTGTTGTCGAAATTCCCTTATTGTAACAATATTCATTCTGAAAAATGCAGTTTGTTGGCTAAAAGTAGGGCGAATCTATGCGTGTGGCCTGTCCATGCCATCTGACAAGAAGTGTGCAATGTGTCTTGATGTTCAAAACACCATGATTGAACTGCTGAACAATTGTGTACGGGATTTATTGTGTTGTCGAAATTCCCTTATTGAAACAATATTCATTCTGAAGAATGCAGTTTGTTGGCTAAAAGTAGGGCAAATCTATGCGTGTGGCCTGTCCATGCCATCTGACAAGAAGATCCAACCAATGAGATAACGCATCAGATTATAAGGGTACCATCCATGTTCTATGTATGGACGAAACTTGCATGTGTGGTAGACTTCTTCAGGGAATCAATACATGTCTAGCATCATATTTGGGAATAAAGTGAAATTGAATTTATCTGAAAACAGTATATGTTCTTTTAATTCTTGTTTTATTATCACTTATCACACTGTACTGGCTTTTTTTGATATTTCGCCATTTTCTAAGACAAATTAACGTTTTTTGTAGAATAATATCTTAATTTAAGAATATATTAATGGTAAGATAAAATAGTTTACTGATAATATATTTTAAGTATTGGTTTTAAGTTTGTGAGAAAATCCATCATGTATCTTATTATAAAGTTTTTTGTTTCATCTTATACATATACTACTTTATATATTGTATTAATTTACTTCTTATTGAATAATGATATCACCGAATATTGGAAAAGTCATTTTTCTTTATGGAGATTCTTAAACTGTAAATATTTTTCAAGTAAGCTTAGTAATATTTGAAAGTTATTAAAAATGCTTACCTGATTCCAATATTTTTTGTTAATCCTTTTATTAAAAAAAGTTATTGATTTAATATTATTAATTTACGTTAGATGGAGGGAAATAAAACTACAATTTTCTTGAAAGAAGAAAATAAAAAAATATTAGAATGTAAATTAAATTTTAAATATTTTATAATGTTATATATATGTAAATAAAGCAAGCTGTAATAATAAATATTTACCAATTCCAAAATCATATTGAAATTTTTAAATAATTACAATTATAAATAATATGAAAAAGTGCTATATGGAACAAAGTATTCAAGACTGCGCAAATACTGATTGGGGATATATGTATTGCTATTGACTTTATAGGAAATATTAGATTTTCACTTATTTTCTTAAATTGTTTTATAATGGAATCACATTTTAAAATCAATCTAACCAGAATTTACATAGAAAATTTATATCTACTCCTCTGACGTACATGTATTGAAATGCATTGACATAAAATCAGGTTTTAAATGGGTATTTGTTACAAAACTCAGAAAAATAAATGACTATTTTCACTTTCAAATTGTTATCACTACGCTGTGACACATGTTATATATAAATTAGACAGACAGGATGTCATACATAATTATTCAAATAATCTAAATGGTAAAAAAAACAATTGTAATTCTACAGAATATATGGTAAATAATAATTATACATGGTTAGTGCATTTAAAAATTTAAAATTATGTTTTACTGTCTGATCTTAATCTAGTGCTTTGAGCATACATTTAGAGTGAAATGTTAGATGACTCATACCATAAAGGTAATGTCATACTTATTTATGTGTTACTGTTGCCCTAAAGTTGGCTATGATGTCATTTGTTTTTTGGCCTTCCAATACCTCTAAACATTACTTGTTAAGCTATTAAAGCAGGAAACGAGTCAAGATAGTTAGCGATTTAATTAATATTCAAATTTGTCAAATATTTTTTATCTTGTTTATACATAAAGGATGTAAGAGACAAATCCAAAGTTTAAATTGATACAAATACACTGCAAACAGTCATGGTCTTTAGATAAGTGAAAAAAGTGACCCACTTACACTTCTTGGATTGTCAAGAATATACTCTAAACTCTTAATTAGAAAATTTCAAAGCCTACTGGCAGAATCCTACAATGCCTTCCACTTTATTCTTGCAGCATGTTTTCTCTTAGTAATTTTACCGAATGGAAAGAAAAGGTTATTCAAAGGTTACTAAAGGACCTTTGTACTTCTATTCACTAAATAGTCAGCAATCTCATTCACAGGAATCCCACAATGACCTGGAATTCATTGAAAAGAAACAGATACTAATCTTACAAGATCCTTGCATAACAAAATGTGTATATTATCAGTATGTTGTCTATTTACAATAGATTGGGAAACCAATATACAGTTTGAGAAGATAAACACTCAATGGAAAAGAGACAAATCCACCGTTGTAATGCATAAAGTGAGCTCCAAAGGGAGCATAAAAAGAAAAAAAATCCTTGTACATTCCAGCACCCACACCATCTTTATCATCAAACGTGGATCCATTTCTAGAGACATGCAACCATGTAACTCTTGGGCATCTGCGTTCAATATTAGTTTAAGCAGATACTCGAGTTCATTGTTTGCTCATGTAACTCTTTTAAGCGATCGCATTTAATTTCAAATGAATACAAAGCTCATGGAAATATAGGGAACAATTGGGGACTCAAAAAACCATCAAACAGGGATCCATTTCTAGAGACATGTAACCATGTAACTCTTGGGCATCTGCTTTCAATATTAGTTTAAGCAGATACAGATACTCGAATTCCTTGTTTGCTCATGTAACTCTTTCAAGCGATCTTTTAAGAAACGAAGACCGGGAATTCGACTGAAATTTTTGTATAAATTTTGGTTGCATGACCAGAACTCATTCCATTCTTGAGAAGTTTTATGTCTTTGACTTTTAACTTGGAAACAGTTTAATCAAACATCCATTGTTGAGGGCCAAATCCAATCACTTCATTGTGATTATTTCTTTTTGATAAATTAACTTTTCTCCTGTATTCTGGATAAAAATGTTTTGAGAATTAGATGAAAATAAAATAAAAGCATTGGTAATATTTTTGTCACATGTAAAAATTTTGTATTTATCCCCAAAGAGTGCCTTAAATGTATGAGAAGTATTAAATTATTAACATTTAAAAACTTTCGTTGAATCTGTTCTGTAATTCATCATGCCAGTAAAATATTGAAAACTTTTTCTCTCTTTGCCTCAGAAATTTCAATTTATAGGGAAGCCACACATTTTCTTCATTTTCGTACTTCTTCAACCTTTTTAGACTGCTCAGATGAAATGCTGCCCTTGTGGAACCAGTTTTTTAAATCTTGTAAGCAATTTGACCAAAATGGTTCATAACTATGAGGTTTGTCTCTGAAAAAACATTATTTTAGCAACTCTAAGGATCGTATCACTAAGTATTTTGAATAACAGATTAATTCCTTCAAGATGGAAGACTTTTCATCTTCAAATATGAGTTTTAGGTCGTGAGGGAAACCCCTCCAATTAGGCTTTTTGAAGTTGCATTACTAACACCTGAAGAAATATTTTTAATTATTGTAATAATCATATTCTTTGTCCAGACGCAGGATCGTCAATAAATTTTCTTTTCGCAACAAGTATTAAATCTATTGAAAATATTGTTAATTCAAAATTAGTCATTAGTCAAAATTAGAGTTCTTCAAAACAAACTATGTTTTTTTGAATGTAAGTTTTTGTTATCAACTTTGCTTGAAGGCAGTTCTTTTAAATTTTAATATATTTTTATTTGAAAGTATCAACTTTAAAGTGGATGATATAAAATATTGTTAACTTAAGTAAATTGATTTGCTCATATTTTTTTTTCTTAAATCAACTGGTATTTTAAAATTCAATATATTTTTCATTTATATTTCAATACTGCAAAATGTAAGAATTAATATCAATATATATTACATTTATTTTCGAAACAGAATGTTGTTCAAACTAAAGTTTTTAAAAATGTTATTAGTTCTAATTTGAAACTTTTCATTATTAGTTTGAATTTTTGAATTTCGAAAAATCAGATTTTAGGAATTTTAAAAATGTTTCATTATAAAAGATAACAAATATTCAGGTTTTAAAACAATGTCTACTGAAAATGAAACTTTTTTTTTTATCTTGTAATGCATTTTAATCTTAGACACATAATTTATATGAGTAATATGCATGATTGTAAATGTAATTAAAATACAGGTTATAAAATTTTTGTTATATTTTTTGTGGTAATTGAAAAGTTATAACGATAAAATAATTAAAAATATGAAATACAATTTACCTAACTTTTAAATACGAGAATAATTTTAAGAAATATCTATACTATTAAAATAAATTAAGCATTTTATAAAAATATATTATACATTCATATTAAATCCAATATTTGTTATTTTTTCATACTTTAAGCATGTAATAAAGAGAAATTTGAATATAATTTTTGTTAAAAGTTTAACACCTAATTTTCAAATCCTAGTTGCCTAGTTTATAAATGATAAAAATGCATATGTTGCATTAAGATCAATGGTTACAGTTTTCTTATATTGATATTGAGAAACTACAAAACATTGAGTCTTTTTCTCATAATCCTTTCAGTTTACTTATGATGAACTTATTTTCCATACGAACGAAAACAAACATTTCACCATAAGCAAAGAAGATTAATAGTAATGGATGGAAATGCTTGTAGAATAAATTACTTATCCCCTTAGTTATTAGATAGTCTTCTTACTAAAAAATACAATTCTTATCAGAGAGAAATTTTGTTTCGTCATTAGTTATGCATACCGGCAGACTGCCAAATAACTAGACTTAGGATTATTTATCGTGCATCTCTCTCCTTAAATTGATGAATTAAGAGAAAGAGTTGTTTTAGAAAATTACATAAACACATATCCAAGGATCATAAGAAAGAATGCAAGAATCTTGAACGTGTTAAAACTAAGGATGAGTTAAATTAAAGTGAAGGTAAACTTAATCTATTCTGCATTTTCTCCGAAAACGAGGACGGAATGATGCGTGAAAAAGATTATTTCATGTATTGAAGTTAATTTTGCCATAAGAAACTTTTTTCGCCTTTCTAGTTGTTAATTTGAAAGCATTTAGTTTTCTATTATTCATACAGCAACGTGTAACAAAATATAGTTTTCCTTAAAACAATATAAAGTAATCACAATTAAATTCATCGAAAAAATAATATTTAAAATTTTTAATTTAAGGGAAAATTAAACCACTTTCTTCGGTTGAGGGAAATTTAAATATTTGTAAATAAGTATAAATGTATTTAAAGTTGGAAATGTTATACATCCTAGTTTCACTTCATTAACTAAATGTTATTGATAAACAAATTTACTGTTTTAAGTGTACACATGGAGTACATTGAATGACTTGATAAAATCACATACTTACTTTAAAATTTCCTTAATTTGAGCTTTAGGATTTGTATCCTAAAATTATGAAAATCTATGAGTTCATCAGGCTTACAGTTTAAAGTTATAAATAATTTGGTCAAAAGATGCAGTTAATACACGTTGCTTTGCAATGGCATGTAAAACACAATTTATTTGATAATAACATCCAATATTTTTTGAAAGCTATAAGAAACTCCTGACTAACTTTTTGCATATTTATAATGCTGTATATTTTGGTTCATTTATAGTGTTCTTAAATAATTTTGAAGAAGCAAAATATTCATGAAATCAGTGCAGTGTAGCAGGAGAAATATTCATATAGTTATCTCTAACTCACAATCGTCATTACAGTATATTAGAACCGAATTCCTTTGCACCAGTTACCTTAAATAAATAAATAAATAAATTAGGTAATTTAAACAGGGAAATTAATTTTATATATTTTGCTTATTTTACCATTTATTGTTGAAATGCTTACAATTTTGATATTAAGTGACTGATAGGTAGCAGCACAATTCTATTGAAATGCATTCAAAAAATTTAAGAATCATACCAATAATGATTCTAGAGTGTAGTGTCTCAGGCTTAAATCATACCCTTATTACTATAAATTTATATTTTACTTCTATTTTTATGGCTAGAACCAAATACTGACGAAATTACTTCGATAATACAATACTGAGCCAATTATAAACTCTTTTAATACATTGAAATATTTTTCTTTTGATTCTTCTAACACATTGATTTATATTTGGTGTCATTAGGTAAATAAAATTTAACTGCAAAACTTATTATCAATTTTGAAAAAGCCTTTCAAGAAATCATATTCTCTTTCGACGGTAGCATTAAAATGTATACCAACAGCTTAAGAAGTTATCAAATTGTAATTCAAAAGCTATTTTGGCTAGGTTTTATTTTATTATCAATTAGTTTCTAAACAAATGCCAGAATATACTGTCATTTAAATGAAAATCTCAAAATTTTTATGTTAGCATTCTTTTATCAAATTCTTATAAATTGACAACAAAAATCATTTTTTGTAATTTATGTTTTATCATTAGATATTTGTAAATAGCAATTTATTTGCAATTACTTAATTTTTTTTTTCTTTCCGAAATAAGTATGTGTCCTTGTAACACATAGATGAATATATCAATCAATATACATAATTTGTAAGGATTGTCAAAGCGGTGGTTTCTTAAGATCGATTTTGCTATTTAAGTATAAATATTTTTAGAGTTAGTGAAAAAAATATTCAGTTTTATTGGAGGTTTGTCTTCCTATTCACTAACAGCGTATTCTCTGTATTGTGGTGATAAGAAAAATAGTATTTGAAAAGGAAATTAAATCATATATTGTTAAATAAACAATACTATAGGGGATCAGAATTAAATAATGTTAATTCATTTAACATAATTCTGAAAATATATATTAATTTGAAATATTGCCACATCAAAATAAGCTTGGAACTTTTTACATTCTGACATTTGTTTTAGATTTAGTTTTCAGTGCTCAACATTAAGGGCTACAAGAATGATTTTGTATTTAATGTATATCATAATAAAAACCTTATAATTAAAAGAAGAAAAATTAAATACAAGTGCAAATTATGAAAGTATAAAATCATTATTTTTTGCTAAAGCTTAACTATGGCATCAGGTTATTTGTTACTTTATGGTAAATTGTTTTGGTGAGAAATTGAGTGAGAGAGAAAGAGCGATAATTCCATAACTAGAGAACTGAAGCCAAAAGTATCGAAAATTAAATCAAATGATATTAAAAAGAGTAGTTGAATAATGCTCTTAATCTAAATACGAAAAAATACATGCAATAAATTAAGTGTAAATTAAAATAAAGTTTGGTATTATCCAAATAAATTCGGCATATTTGAATGACTAAACAGAGGTAAACGGCATAAGAAGCATAACGTAGCATATTCAGTGGATTTTTACTCAGAAGTTGCCTTGTTAGGTCAGAATTTCAAAAAGATACGGCATTGTAAAAAGAATATGAAAAAATACTTATTAGAAAGTGTTGGGATTGGGTGGAGGATCGTTGCCTATTGAAAATGTGGATTATAGTTTCATGACATTGCCACTCTTCTACAGGAAATCCAGCCAATGTCATGTAAATGTTGAACTTTGGGATTACAGTTCCTGATATTAAAGTACGGTTAAGGATGACATTAAAAGGCATTCAGTACCTCAAAAAGCTCTAATTACGACAAAAATTGACATATCGGGAGATCTTTCTTGCACAGCTTTATAACCATGCCATGGACCACATATCAAGAAACGGGCTTGTCTGCAACGTTTACTATTCACCCACTCGTCCCACTCATCCAAACTACTTGAAGCAGCACAGATTGTCAGCGTGGTGATCATTACTTCAACTTAGAGTTAAATATAAGAATGGCACAATTTTGTCTTTTTAAAGGACCCTGATTCTGCATACATGATTAATAATAGTATGTGGAAAATTTGAGAAGAACGCTAATCACCTGGTTCTATTCAATATTGTCATAATGGCCTGAATCTAGTTAAATGATGTGAGAAGTCTTCATATAAAGATAATTCAATTGTTGTTATATCATGCATTGTTCTCAATTTGAGTTACGAATTGAAAACATGGGTTTTTGAGAGACTGGCGTCGATGCTTTGCCAGTTAATGAATTGTGGCTCAATGCTTAAAATATTGAAGTCATAAATTTTAGGTAATGTGGAAAAATCTTTCTGTAATTATAAAAAATCTAATTAATTTAAAATTAATTCTTGATACAAAATAAAAATGGACAGAAAACTGATGATTAATGAAATCCAAATCCTAGAGAAAGGCGGAACTCAATGTTTAAGGGGATATTAATTGATATTTCAGTAATATCACTGTGATTTATGCTTAAGAATAATTTAAAAATTACTTTTTTTTAAATTTTGTCTACTACTTGTCTGTAAATATTTTATTTCTCATGGGGGATAGCACCAAATTATCAAGATTTGCTGTTAATTCTATTATCTGATATTTTAAGATACTGCAGATTTGAAAATTATTATGCATTAAGCAGCTATTAATATGCAACTATTCACACAAATATTATGAAACACATTAAACATATACTTATTTGTTGAGCATTCTTAAAAATACTTAGAGGGCTTTTATAATCTGCGCATTTCTTACAATTATTGAGCTGTTTCTCTTATTTCATCCAACAAAAATCTACTTTTTTGTTTTATTAAGTATTCTTTATTCTCCTGTAAGTAAAAGCCCAAGAAATGAATTTTAAAATTGTGTTAGAGCATTTACATTAATTCCTTTTTTGTAAATTCTTTCATCATGTCTCAAGTTAATTTCACTTATGTAATTGAAGAATGTTATTTAACTCATCTTTAAATATGATCACTGTAAAAACGTAAAAATATTACCACCAAAATTTGTTTAAATCAAGCATAATACATTGAGAATAGTATGTCTCTAAAATCTATTTACATGGATTTTTAATTATGCATCAGCGCGTTCCAAGAAAACATTTACAAACAATTAAGATGTTAAAAGCAAAAGTGTAGCATAATATAGAATCACTATTAATAACTATTTAAATATTTTTGATGAACTATGATATTGAGATTTAATCTACATTTCTCGAGAAAAAATTCTATTAACAATATGCATCGAGTTAAAAAAATTTTAAATCTGTAATAAATTTTATCTTTTTACAAAACACAAAATACCTTATTTCTAACTATACAAATAAAAAAACACCAAACTGAAGAAAACTTTAAAAATGAGCAATAATAATAATGGTTAAGTTAAAAAATATATTTCCATATAAAAAACGAATTAAAATGCTAACATTAATATGATATAAAATAAATTTACAAGCGTATGTATAACAAATTGGAAATTATATTCTTTCAAATCTCAATAAGAGAATATAGAATTTATAATATAATATAAAGGAAATATATATGTTGCTCTTTAAACTAATCAGATTAATTGCACTTATTTTCTGTGTTAAATTTTTATGCACAATTTATGTTCATGTATACAACAAATATATTAAGTTTAAATTTTAGTATAAAATACAATTGTATTTACCTTAGTTATTTTATAGTTTATTTATAAATTCATTTAATCTATATTCAATTTAATATTAAAACCCTTGTTGTGGATTTTATTTTGCAATGTTTCAAATTATAATTAAGATTTTTCCTCAAATTTTGTAAAATTGTGTGATTTAAATTTAATGTTATTCATTTTTTGTGTAAAATAGTACCACGATAATGATGAAGCAAATTTCAGATACTATTATGGTTATCTGACATTATTATCGTCACCTCCATATTTAAGATATCTGGATATTTTACATTTTGATTAACTTGAAGAAAAAAAATCATCATTAATATCCATTCCTTTGGTTCATATAGTTTGGGTGACAAATAATTCTAGAGTTCTTAAGCAAATGTGATATAACAATGCTTCTCAATTATTTAATTCATAAATACAAACATACTTTAGATTAAATTTAAAAACTGAAAATTAATATTCTTTTCTCAGAAATCTTGAACAAAAATTGAATGATACTTATGCACCGTATTTCAATATAATAAGGTAAACACTTCATAAATTAATATTTGCACAATTTTAAGAAATAAAATAAACAATTTTCTGTTTTTAATAAAATGAAAAGAATACTACTTCTGTTTTTTCTGAATTTAAATTAAAAACTTTGTGCAGCTTTATGTTCTTGTTTGTGTTGCAGGATTATTAATATAAGTAATAATGAATGTGTACTCAAATATCTAAAAAGTAAAGAAAGATCACCAAAATTAAAGCAAGCCAACAGTTGCAGCAAAACAGAGATCACATATTTGCTCGCGTTTATCAAATAAAACATTCGATTTCATTCAATAGAAATTTAACTTTTTTAATTATAAGAATAAATAAACTAATTTTTTAAGACATGAATCTCACATAAAATTTTGATATTAAGAAGGAAATATATTTGCCTAGTGCTAATAATATTTGCTTGTATTTTTTAAACATCTTTCCAACATTTTAAAAGAAATATGCTTCAAAAGACTTGATCATTTCAACTTCTAATCCACATATGTATTAAGAATTTTTAATTATTTCTTCAAAATAATGAGTAACACGTTCTATCTTTTATTCAAGAATAAATTCAGGTTTTTGTTTTTTTTTAAGAAATATGACAGTAACAATACATTATGTTCTTAACATTTTGTGTAACTAATACTTTATAATTATCAGTGCTGGAAAAGAAAATATTTAATTATGCAATACCTTTCGACAAATATACTGCATAATCTAAATATCAATATTTTGCACATTAAGATTTTGATTGAAAATTTAGTTAGACAATAAGAGAAATAAATTCGAAACAATTTTCTTAAATGCATATGAATTTGAGCTGTTATGTGAGCTTCAATATTTAATCAAAATGCACATTTTCTGTTTCAATATATGAAAAATATTTCATTCATAAAAAGATATTTAATGTTATTTACACAAATTTATTTTAAATGAAACAAAATTGTTTGTGTAAATTATGTAAAACAATAAAATGAATGGGCATAAGTATGGATACAGAAATCTTATTAAAATTATACCGTGGATTTCTTAGATAAAGGATTCATTACCATTAATAATATATATATATATATATATACATACATAATATATATATATATATATATATATATATATATATATATATATATATATATATATATATATATATATATATATATATATATATATATATATATATATATATATATATATATATATATATATATATATATATATATATATATATATATATATATATATATATATATATATATATATATATATATATATATATAATTATATGTATGTGAGATGTATTTGCTTGTATTTTTATTGTTGAAATGTTTCATAATTGAGTTTATATTTTCATTTAAAGAATATTCGTAAATTTGTTGTTGCTGAAATGTATCCAGAATGCAAACATTTTGTTTATTTGAACAATTAAATACGTTGAACTATCATTCAGGAATAATCCATTTAAGACAAGTATTTAATATGTTTTTTATAAATATTAACCAAATGATAAGATCTGATATTGATTTCAGCCCAATATGAAACAATTAAAATTAAAAATGCTGAAGTTCAATGTATTCTCAAGTTCATGTGTGAGAACAGTATCAGAGAAATAAAAGTATTGCCTCTGATATATGTGCACACTCATTGCGCAACAAATGAGATAATTACTAGTTCTCATTAAAATACCTGCCCGGGTACATTTTTTGATGGTGAATAAAACAGAGAATTCATAAAAATTCACCAAAAACGTATATATTTTACCAAAAAAAGCAACTCAACTTTTGGTTGAATTTTTTTTCAATTTGATCATAATGATAAAAATTTCAAAGGAATTTAAATTCAATTCAAGAAATCACTAACGTAATGTAAATGCAATAATCTTTTTGGCTTATTTGACTTGATCATTCAATTATGGATTTCACGTGCAATACAAATGCATTTCACATCTATGAATGAATAACTTTTAATGAAAGGCATAATTAATGCCTCTGATATCTTTTTATACCTTGTATATACGATTGATATTAAATACATATTTAAAACATTAAATGATTTTTAATCTTAAGCAGTGTTAGCATTTCATTTAATATTTTATAAAAAAATATCAATTAGCTTATCAATAGACTGTATTTTTAATTTTGATATGACATTTTTTTAAAATTTATTATAAAGTTTCATGTTTCACCTGTTTCACTGTTAAACCAAGAAAATAGAAAGAAAGTAGTTCGTAATTGTGAGACTAAAGACAAACATTAAAAATTTATCTTTATAATAATGTTAACAATCAGTTCAGTACATTTGAATGATCAGTTTATGTAAAAAAGTGATAAAGTAATTATATAAAAGAAAATCTGAAATACAAATTGCATAAAATAAATTCGGTAAAATTATGAAATGATTTTAAAAATTAAATGAATAAAATTATTTTTAACATCTGTGTGGTGTATTTAAATATATTATTATTAATATATTTATTATATATCCATTAACTGTAACAATTCATTACGCTTACAAATTCTTCAAAAAGGTTAGGAGATTTTGAATTTATATTTACTTTAAAGACAAATATTTAATTCAATAAAAAGGTTTCAGTCTTATTAAAATTATGAAATTAATGCTTATATTACTATTATTTTTAGTCCTAAGACTAATTAGAAAATAATAATTAGAATATATATATATGTATGTATATATATATATATATATATATATATATATATATATATATATATATATATATATATATGTATGTATATGCGTGATTTGGGAATCTAAGTTTACTATAACATTATGCAATAATACTCAAAGCAAATTGCTTTGTAAATTGAATCCTGTCACAGACTCTGCAGTTGTTGTGAAAGGAAACTTCAAACCACATCCTCATCATGTAACCGATGAAATTTAATTTATCTTCTAAATTATATATCGAAGTTGATTGCTCGCAAATTCTACAGAGAACATCTTAGAGGGTGAAATAGAAATCACTGATATTAATGACCTTAATTGAAGGAATTTTAATAAATATGTTAATTAAAACTGTCCTACTCCATTAAGAAGTTTATGGTAGTGTTACGGCCCTGTAATATAATTTTAGACATATTCACGATTAAGCTGGTATATAATAAAAACTATAACAATGGAAGTAAATATATTAGGTAAACCAAAAATTCCTAATAACTTAAAAAAAATTATAAAGAAGGAAGTATTTATGATAAAAAATTGCAAGAAAGGGCTGACAGAAAAGTGGGATTTTTTTAAGCATAAAAATGTTTTTAGTTAAAAATGACACCCGTTGAGTTCATTGATAAGTGAGAGATTCAGCTGAATTATGCACATTAATCTAGAAATAAAAGACCATAATGTGCTGGAATTTCTCATTAGGTTTGAGAGTGTTAACAATACCCGATTAAGAGTTAAAGGTCAAAGTGTTAATATTAAACGGAGAGTCAGCAACAATTTCGTTGCGAAAATTTCACAAGCAAAGAATGGTTTCCCATCGTTTTCCTGGGAAGTTTGTTAAGCGGTTTGATGAAACTGGGTTTTTGGAGAATCGATCTGGAAGGGGAAGACCCTTGTTGGTGAGGAGTCAAATTACGGGGTTTGAAAATCGCTATAATTTATACAGTAGCAGTATGGAGAATAGCAGTACTCGCCAAGCTGGAATACTGAATGTGCTTCTTTCATTGATTTTACGTGTCCACCAAGGGATATTGAGTCTCTATCTGTTTAAATTGAAGTCTCGATATGAGTTTTAATTAGCAGACACAGCTATTACGAAATAATTTTCTGAGTGGGCTATGAGAAAAATTGAAAATGACCCACAATGTTTGTTCAATGTTGCATGGATGGATGAGACACACTTCACATTGTACGGGGCAATAAATATATCAGTATTATTACACTCATATATGGGTGGAGTTAAGTCATCGGGAATACCCAAAGAAACCACTGCGTCCATCCAAGAGAGAGAGAGAGAGAGAGTTGACAGTATCGCTTCCCCTCACATTTAGAGTCGTATTATTCTCAACTTAAGAGAGGAAATGTGTTCCATATCTGGCTGGTACAGTAATCGCTAAACATTATCTCATTTTTTTGCATATTAAAATCATGGCCTCAATAATTTCATAGAAGTATATAATTATTAGGCTTTATGCAGAATATCCAACCACCAAACTATACAAATCTAGTCAAACGATTCCTATTGAGAACCTTATAAAAAGACACAAGTGATCAATCAAGGATGCACGATTACGTGGCCTCCACGGTCAACCAATCTCACTCTAGTTGATTTCAACCCTTGGAGCCATTTGAAATATAATTTGTGCTCCTTCTTTCCACTTCAACATTGATCTCTACTCAAGCATTCTATCTGTTGTGAGATTGTTAAAATTCATTCCAATAAATGGTACTCAAATGTAACAGATGTTATGAGTCGACTTAATTGAGACATACCATTTTCTGATGTTCAAGCCGAGCAAATAATTTTGCAAGAATAAATGAATAGGGAGTAGTGTTGTCCTGTTCTTTCTATTTGGAGATTCAGATAAAAGTAACATTTTAAACTTAAAATATTGTGCTATTCAGAAAATTAATCTTTATTTTCGAGTTATTTCTAGCAAACCGCATTTCTTAATCATGATTTTTTCTTTCTGTATTAATATTTACAGTTTCTAAGAACTTCTGGTTTACTTGTTATGTTATTTTGAAAAAATTAATTTATGATGCCCTTTAATATTTAAGAAAAAAGGAAATTTTGGATTGTCCTAGTTTTAGTTTCGCAGTAACTTATTGGTGGTACCACATTTTTAAGTGTTACTCTCTAGGTTTGATCTCTATCTTTGTTGAACAATGAAAGATGTATTGCTTTATTATTTCTGCATGTGCATCGATCAGTCTAGAGCTTGGGAATTTTAAGTGTTTGCTTCTTCAAGACATGTGAATATGGTACACTGTTTTTCCCAATCAACATTTTAGACTAAAAAAAAATCGCCAACAGCATTTGTATAGGTTTAAGGGATCCAGTGAACTACATCTTTCAATAGCTATAAATACAATGTTTCCACTTGATGAAAAGTACGAAGAAGGAAATTGCTCATTCTAAGTTCAGTCTTGGGAACAGCCACAAAAGCCTGATAATTTTGCAGTTACTGCAAAATATGATCGAAAGAATTCCTGAACTGTGTTATTATATCTGCATTTCAAATAAAAGAAATTTACCCTAAACCCCCGATTTGTAGTAATTATAACATTCTTGATGATCGCATTCATTCTATGATGTTTTGACTAACTTTGTGCTTTTTTTCCCAGGAAAAGATTGTATCTTAATGATACTATCTTCATGGAAAATTAGGTTTAAAAAAGACTTTATGAAAGTTCAAATTCTAATTTCTAGCTAGACCCCAATTGCATAATTGCTATTCAGTCCTTTTATAAATGCATTCGATTAGTTAGTTATTATTTATGTTTATGTCAGCTTTATTGGGATTACATATGCTCCTCAGTATCGGAACAATGTACTTCCCGCTTGTGCTAAATTTGTTTCGACAATAAATACTCAGATGGTGTCATGGAGGTACGTAACCCATTAACTTTATGATAAAATCCAAGATCTTTATTGTAGCTTTCTCTTAGAAAAGTAATTTCAGAAAACTATAATACACATTGCAATTTTAAATGACTTAAAACAATTTTCGACCATTACATTGTCCACTGAGCTGTATTAAAGAAATTTCTATTTATTTCAATTATGAAAATCGTTATATAATATATAAACAAAATTTAATAAATCTGATTTGCTTGTAAATTTTTATAAAACTAATGAAATACCAAATGAAGAATATTATAGTGAAAATAAAAATATAGAAAAACCCGGAACAAATATTTAAAAGTTAGTTCAAAATTTAAAAGGAACAAAGAATGAATTGAGAAGGAAATGAAGTACCAGAATAGCTAGCTTCTTCATAAAATTTTGACCATATTAGCACAAAGTATGGCTTTTCTGCATTGGCTCTAGACTGAAGTCCTATCAGATTTACAGATTTAAAACTGAAGTCTGGAGCCAATGGAGCTTTAATAACAATATGGTCAATATATCAATATATATATACATATATATATATATATATATATATATATATATATATATATATATATATATATATATATATATATATATATATATATATATATATATATATATATATATATATATATATATATATATATATATATATATATATATATATATATATATATAATATATATATATATATATATATATATATATATATATTATATATTATATATATATATATATATATATATATATATATATATATATATATATATATATATATATATATATATATATAAATATATATATATATATATATATATATATATATATATATATATATATATATATATATATATATATATATATATATATATATATATATATATATATATATAATTATATATATATATATAGATATATATATGTTATATATTTATTTATATATATAAATCTGTATATATGTATTCAAGTTTGCACAATTTCTTTGTTTTTATTTACTTTTGCTTATTATAAAAATTAGAAATATTCTTTTTGAAAGCAATATTCATTTTAAACATGCCACTTACATAAGTCGGTTAAAAAAATGGTAATTTCACAATGGTATCAGATTTATTTTTGATATCACATTTAATGACAGACACATTATTTATTGCTATTTGATTTAACAGTAAATTATTTATAAAGTTTTTATGATATAATTTAAAATAAGGCAAATATAAAGTGATATTATTTTTATTAGAAATTTTTTCATCAATATATAGATATTAGTAATCTTAATATCATTAATTTTTTTGTGGTTGTATTATTCCCTATAATATTTATTTTGCATAATATCTTTTTAAAATTATCTAAGCTCTCTGGTTTAAAGAATTTATGTATAAAGCTTTAATTCCTTAAATAAAATATTTTTTTTTGCGAATGTATTTTTCATGACTCAAATATCATCGCTTTATGAATTACTTTAAACCAATTTAAAAGATTTACAAATTTCCGTGCTCGAATGAAAAGATGTTGTACAACTGTCGTCACATGGAATTAACAAACTTTGAAGAAGTTGATGAGAGCAATCATGTATCTGACTCTGGAAGCAAAATATATTTAAATATTATTGTAAGTTACGTATATCTATATCTATATCTAAACATATCTATCTATCTATCTATCTATCTATATATATATATATATATACATTAAAATGGATTGTGAATATTCAGAAGTGTTTGTCTTGACACATGATATTGTCAAGGAATAATGGATATTATTTCTTATTAAATGTACTCTTTCCTTTATGATGATAATTAAAGTGATTTCTATGTGAATGAAAATTCATACTAAATAAAGTAAATAGTACACCATTAGAAACTTCCTAATTAGGCTACAAAAATCACGAAATAAAAAAATAACTTTTGTTTTCCACATAACTAGCAATTTTATGCTGAATCATGGAAATACATTCTTCATTATTAATAAAAATGATCTTCAATATTAGTAAGTTTATATATTGTGATCGCTTTATTTTCTATTTACTACTATATAGGAAATTCTATAGTTAACAAATTAATATTCAGTGTACCACAATAGAAGAAAATTGCTCCTTTTAATTAATGATTTGTCTCAAAAAAAAGATGGGCCACTTCATTGCAATTTATCAAATCTGATTTCTAAAGATTTCTCTTATAAGGAATTTATTTTTTATCAGTTTGATAGATTTTCATTGGTTTTTAAAATTTATTGTACTTTCTTCTCTAGATAGTACATCTAAACATAAAATGCATTGAAATCGCTATCGGATCTTGTTTTTCACTCAATATACGATCACACTGAAAAATATAACTATAACTAATTATTTATGGTTATAAACTAAATTGCTTAGGTCCTTAGACATAATCTGTGTTGATCTCCAGAAATTGCAATATATGTCCTAAATGTACTCTTGCTTCTTCTCCTGAAATTTTGTACCTAGAATTTATACGCTTATATTAGTACGCTTATATTTACTAATTATCTACTATTGAAATATCCAATAAATTGAAAAAGTGCTGCCCTTTTGTCCTCTTTAGCAATTTCTTTCAGTGATCAATAATATCATGCATTCAGTGTCTTTTTTTAGCCAGCTAGAATCTAGAATTAGAATTTTAATCTGTTTTTCCGTACAAACAATACTTAATAAAATGGACCAAAGTTAAAATGCTAGTGTCATTCTTATCTTGAAGGATATTGTGGCTTATTACTACAACACAGACTACTAAACTACTTTCCAAAAATTATTTATATTTTATAAAATTCTATTCTGAAAATAATATTGGAACTTTTATCTTTTTGCACCTATTACTTTATATAGGCAAAATCTAATTTGCATCGCATGGGGTTGCATATTTCAATTGTTATCATATGCACAATTGTAGCAGATTTTTTTAAAAAAATTATGTGTTCCATTTTATCTAAAGCATGCAAATCATATAATCATAGAGTTATTAATTACTTCAAATAAATTATTTCAGGAAAACTACATATATATTTCTAATACATTTTATAAGTTCTAATTTTAACCACAATTGAATGCTTATAAATTAAAAATTATATTATCATGTAATAAATTACATTTTACTGATATTACAAATGCTCAATTTTAATTGATAACAATAGTTTTACTTTTTATCAATGAGAAGTAATGAATTTTCTAATTATTTTTCATTACTAATACAAATTATTATTATTCGTTATTAATAAAAAACAATTAGATTCCATCTTGAAAACTATTTCAGCTACACAAAATACGAACCCCATTATTTTGAGTAGCTGGCAAATGCTTTTGACATTCATTAAAGACATTGAATTGAGAATTCAATTCAAATGACATTAAACTGGAATTCAATTCATATGACATTGAGTTGAGAATTCAATTCAAAAAGTCAATCAGCCATGTTGAAATCGACTCAGTTCATTTTGTTAAACAAGGTGACAAAATTCGATATGATAAAATAATTAGAAATTTCTTATAAATTGTAATAACGCTATCTATTTTTTAAAATCTTTATTTATAATTTTAAAGCAAAAGTTAGGTACTTATATTTTGTTAAAATGATTTTGCAACAGAAATTCTTAAGTAATATACAACATCAATTATAAATGCACCTAAAATTGATAATTTCGTTTTTTGTACGCATATGATTGCTTGCCGGGTTATAAAAATGTCTTTTAATAATTTCAAAAATATATGTATGTAACTGTCAAAACTCAGCTTTTAAGTAAGTAAAATTAGTAATTATGTAATATAGAGTCACACACATTTGAAATATAAAATTTTTAAGACAATCTTAAGTGCATAAATAAAATATACTGTGTATAAAAAAATAAAACGCACTACATTAAAAAATTATTTAAAAACCTTTCTTATAAAAATTTAGGAAAACCTTTTTTTTTCAAAATAAAATCTTTTAAGAACACAATTTTTAATTATGTTATATAGTTTATATATATAGAAATATAAAAATATATTACTCTATACTAGTATTATTTAAAATATGGTATTTAGGAATGAAATTAACCCTAAGTAGGGAATATGTATTTGTTCATAAAGACCAAGAAACAGTAAAAATAGAATTAATTGTTTTTTTTTATAAGATATATATATATATTCTGAATAGTTTGTTTTGTCTTTCGTCTCTTTTGGTTTCAAGTCTTCTATGAGATTCAAGAGGAATGAGATCAATTTTATTTCCTCTAACGTTCCTAATATAGCCAAATTATTGCATTTGAGGATTAATATGATTGAGATTTTATTCATTGAGAAAATAAATAGATTTTGAATAATGAAGAATTCAATCCTTATGTATTCACTTGTTTGCTTAAACTTATTTGTTAAAATTAATTACATAAGGAATCTTTGAAATATAAAAATATATGCTATAAACTTATTACAACGAGTGCACTGTAATTATCTATTACATTATTTATTTCTATATGACTATAAAAATTAATACAGCAGCTTTTATAAGCTGATACAATGGTATATAAAGAGACGTTTTGTTTATGTAAAGTGCATTTTCTAGCCCATCAGGTTGGCTATGTTTTTGCAGAATTAGATAAATTAAACGAACAACGAAATAAATAATTTTTAACCTAGAGAGGCATTTTGAACGATATAACTCTTATACGTCTTTAAATATATTTCAAATATTTTTTAATTATTATTTATTTTTGGATCTTTTTTTACTGAATGAAAATGATTCTTTTATTTCAGAGTATTGCACTTTTAAATGCTTATGATGTGTTTTTATTTTTATTCTTTTTTATTGCTTGTCTTTTAGTTAAATTACTTTTGTTCTGCTTAGAAATGGGAAAATATTATTAATTGCATCAAAATTCTAATATTGTATTTTATTGACTGAACTATTATTAAAACCATCAAATAAAGGGTGTAATAAATTATTTGCTAAAGCTTGTAAAATCCAACATGATTCATCATTTAAGAAGTATTTTGTGACCATAGATCACACATTTATGTGTTGTTGGAGACAACTCTCAGTATACTACGTTTTAACAATGATGTATGCATGAGCATATCTCTTATCTATTGCTAAGTATGACTGATAATGGAACTCGGACTGCTTTTACGAAAACCATAATACTACAATATGTTCACGGAAAGGATTTATAGAACGTTGAAAAATTTCAGAATAGGTTATTTCTTCAACATTCTTTCAGATAAATAATTAATTTTAAATACTATTTAATCACACATAATTAGAACTGACAAACTGATTTATTATATTCTTTTACATCCTTTGAAATTGTGCAAATTATTTCTCTGATTCTTCTCAAAGACAACAAAGGAAAGTTAATGACTTTTTCTGTTTATATATGCTGCAATAATATTAACCATCTTAATAAAGGAAAAAATCATGCTTATCAATATATTTTTTCTTAAGAACATACTTCATATTTTTTATATTATCATAACATATTTTATGTACTAAGGAGGAACGGATTTTGAAAAGTTAAATTTCGAGAAACTACAAAATGTTGAGAAATCTCAGACCAAAAATTATTCCCGTGGAAAGAGTTCTCTATGTAAGGCTAAGATATTTGTTTTCCTTTCTATTCCTTAATTTTATACAATAATATTAAGTAAAATTATTATATTTATTTTATCAATAAGAATGATTTTCTAACTAACCAATCCCCCATATCCTATCTATGCTATATATATACATTCTAAAAATTATAAATTTACATTTAAATATTTGCTATTTAAGACGATAGAATTACATTAAATATTGGCGACTCCATGCGATTAAATAACTTAGATTTCAGAGAAGATTAATAAAACTCTATTCAGTTAGCTGTTATTAAATTAAGTCTAATAATACATCCATTAATTTTGATTAATTTGTTGATGATAAACTATATGTTACTTACTATATTTAGAGTAAGATTTATACTATATTATTGTAGCAATGTTTGAGTTTGTACTCTGATCAGATATAAACACATTCAAACTGAAGAAAAATATGATATTTATTAAAGATTTAATGGTTGTTTGGAGAGTAATTCTTAATGGGTTTTAATAATATCTTCTAAAACTAAGTATTCAAAATTCAAGCCATTTACTTTGTAATCCATGATTAAATCGATTATTTTTAGTATTTTTAATTGGTAATAAAAACACAATATGTATTAGGAAATATTCACGACTTTAAACTATAGAACAAAGTTTGCAATGAAAGATTAAGAGAACAATAAAATATTTTACATGGTAACCTCAGTTAAAATATTAGTCCATTTAGAATACCATTATATTTGTTTTCAAAGAGCTTCCTGCTCAGGATTAATATGATTGAATCTGAGGAAATTATCAGACATTATATGCGTTAAGTTTCTAAATTACGTGAAGAATTAAGAAAATTTTTGAAAAAGAAATAAAGTTTTTTAATAAAAAAAAAAGAACTTTTGTATCAAATATCTGTATACAGACCCACGTGACAAATGGCAACCACATAAAAACAGTAAATACCAGAGACAAATCATGTCTGGAAAATTGGTTATTTGGACTTTTGGAAGCTAGATTTACAGACAATCAAGCATTAAAGGAAAATATTTTGAGGTTATTGACAATCCAAGCTACTGGGAAATCAAAAATAGTGCCTAATAGTTTTTAAATGTATGTCTTAAAATCTTTGCTTCTTGTCTGCAGCTTGCATTTTTTCATTCTTAATGAACGATTCTGCAAAAAACAGCTATAGAATTGTTATTGTTTGAAATGACCGTTGAATTTTTGACCAGATGTTGTAAGCAATGTTTGAAAATATCAAGTTTAGTGCTGTATTAAGGGCTCAAAAATGTTGAAAATTCCTTGTAACATGGTGTTGTTTATTAATTCAGATAATTTATATTGAATACTCTACTCACCGTATTAAAAAGTGTTAGAAATTAATGTCTTTATGATTGCTGCATATTTTGTTATAAATTTCTTTAATAACTGTGTGCACAATTTGTTTATCTTATATCAGATTGTTCATTCATTTACACTTAAACTCTCATTAAAATACACTGATTTTGCATAACACTTATGGTAAAAGCTTCATTAGTGATTAAAGCTTTTTACATTTAACCACTCTGTACATAGTCTTGTTATTAGCTTTAATATATATATATATATATATATATATATATATATATATATATATATATATATATATATATATATATATATATAAATATATATATATATATATATGCATATATATGTATATACATATATATATAATTTTACAGAGTAATGAAATAATTGACAAAATTAATTTAAATATATTATTTAGATCATAATGTTTTTATACTGTAAGGTACATATTCCGAGATGATGAGGAAATTTAACTTTTCATTTTTCAATCAAATTTTGGTTTACATTTTAAAATTGTTTATGCAAAATGTTAATGCTAGGTTCCATACTAATCCAGTAAAAAAATAAACTTCATCATCCACGCAAAATAATTAATTTAAAAATCTTTATAAGTATAACCGTACTATCTTTATGCTTCAAAATGTATGGTTTTATTTTTATCGCAATGCAGAGGAGCAATACTTAAATCCATAAAGAATAAGTAAAAAACAAGACTAGAAACGAAGATAACTTTTGAAAACTGATGAATATAACCTAATAATAGAAATCGGCAGCTATTACGATAAAATGAAAGATCTATCATTGATCTAACGAAATTTTGAACCTCATTTAAGCCTGTTAGCTTCAAGCTTGTCATAAGTCGAAGTTAGATCTATGTTCAGAATCGAGCAGCAGCTGCTAATACTGCTTCTGAAACTGCTCATAAAAACAGAAGGCAATGAAATGTGAGTAATACTTTGAGCACAGGCAACCAGAAATGATGAAAATAAATGGAGAAAGTTAAGGAGTCGTGGTGAGCAGAGGAAGATACTGATTTCCTACATTTTAAAAGAAAAGAATATATAAAGTGATAAAATAACTTGAAGTCAGTACTAGAGAGTTATAATTTCAGAAGGTGAAAAATGATCTAGAGATTTAGTTCAGAAGAACGATATTACGACTTCTAAAATAAGTGGCTTTTCTTTCTTTAACGTTTTTCTTAAAACAAATGATAAGACCGAGACATCTTTATAGACAACGAATGAAGCTTTAATAAGAATTAATGTTACAATGTTTATGTTCTTAAAATCTTCACTTCATTTTTATGAGTAATCTTAGTTTAAGTAATAACTTATGCGTTTCCAGTAGTGATTCTGAGATTTTTTATTTAATGAATTCTTGGTACATTGTATGGTTTTAAAATTCTTGTTTACGTACATTGTAAGCAAATTATATTTGCTATAACTTAAGAACAGAAGTTATGTTTTTATCATCATTTCTTTATGTTAAAAAATATTGATTAAAAGAAAAATTGTTGCAAAATATAATCACTATTAATTTTTATGACAGATAAATTATGTGCTCAGTAAACATCTGCACTCATACAGTTTAACTTTCAGAATTCTCAGAATTAAATACTAAAATTACTTTCTGTCAATATTGAATGTTGTAATTAGTTCATATAAGGACATGTAGTAGTTAAACATTTTTAATCCTTAGAAGTGAAATTAAATTTACGTTAACAGGAATAAGAAATTATTTCAATTACATAGATACCAATATAAGATGATTCTATTAATAAATTCTGCATCTATTCTATAAAAAAGGAAGAATTTTATGTAAATATTCCCTTGATCGTGTTTTTTCAAAGAGAATGAAATAAATATTTTAATTTACTGCTAATTTGTCCTATAAAAATAATCTTATTTATCTCATGTCAAGAAGAAGCAAAGTATTAAAATTACTTCTTATTACGCTTGTTTCAGGATGATAAAACAAATAAAGGAAGTTTCTTTTTATAAAAATACATATTAATAGCAATATCTTTGATTTACTTTATACAGAAAAAATCCTTTTTAAAATTAGGAATTATCTCCTATCAAGCATTTGATACTTTTAGTTTCCATAAAATCCTAAATCTATAAACTCCCACCAATTTAAGTGGGGTCCTCCTCAGTGTTGAGGTAAAATAAGGTAACATTCATAAATTCAAATAACTCTCATTATATTATTTTAATTTGCTTGAATTTAATATTGTATGTATATATATACATATTTTTTTTCGAATGGCAGATTGGCGACAGTTACAACTACAACAGAGTCTCTCTCTCTCTCTCTATATATATATATATATATATATATATATTTCCTGTAATAAATGGCGGCAAACAATTTATTTTCCTTTATCCTTTAAATATTTATTCAAATATAATTTATAAAGCTTTGTTTCTTTGCCTATTTCATTTGCTAATAAGAAACAGTTTCATCTCTTAGTCAATTTTTACAGAATTTCCTCTTTTTTTCTCCCTATGTATATATATTATACACATGTCTATAAAATTCATTTCGACTATTTCAGAATATTTAATTTATATTTTCATAACTAAAATATTTCGATAAACAATACCTAAATTTTTTAAATTTGTTCAACTATGATTTTTTTCTGAAAACTGAATGCATCCATAAGGCTCAAGAGACACGAAAATATGGTTTATTTTCCAAAGCCAACTCAAATTGTACCGTTATTTCATTTTAAATTGTCGCCACTTATTTCAAAGCTAAATATATACATAATAAGATTTTAGAAAGTGCTATCTTAGTTAACAACAATCATGAAAAATGCAGTGTTGATAAAATAATATGCATGTTAATACATTACTTAAAAATGAAAATATTGCATTCTCTGTATAAGAAAATAATCAAAATTTAACTGCCCAGCAAAAAAAAAAAAATTGTTTGAATTTTATAGGTTAAAATAATAATAATTTTACTTGAATTCTATTAGTTTAATATTCACATTGAAAGTATCATGTACTCTAGTGATCAGTAAAGCCTTATACAGAAGGATAGACGCATTCGTATGTTTTAAATAAAGTGAAATCCTAGCAAATTATTTTCCTTTGAATGAATAACCCACGTAATTAAAAAGAAATCTTCACTATTATTAGCTTGTATTTATAATATATGGGGTAGATAAATATAAAATTAAAAGTATGGCTTTAAATACCAATCACAATGTTTATAAACATTTGTAAAATAAATTTAAATCGCACTGATTGATGTTATGAATAATAATTTGTTTTATAAAAAAAAATTCTCGAAAATTAAGTAGGATATCACAGTTTGCTGTTGGAAAATTTTGGAAACTTTCTGAAATGAAATAAACTTATTTTTACTTATTATTTTCCAAACTGCTATCAATAATGAAATTAATGATTGTAGTATTTCTATAATAAAAGTTCTATATTTATCACATTTTAATGCAGATGATTTTATGCTCCAAATCGTAGAAGAAATGAAAATATTGCTTTTATTAATAGCTATTTAAGTTTCTCAACAAAAGTAGCATATTTTATTTCATAAAGAGACTACAAATATGAATATATGTAATCATTGTTTGGAAAAAAAATCTTTTATTTCCAAAAAAAAGAAATTCTTGTGAATTATTTCTGCATTAATGTGAAAGTAATTTTTTTTTCTTATCTGATGTAAAAAAAATAAAAGTAATGCATGATTGATTGTCGACCTCCATAGATAGTATTAGACATTCGTATATATAACTAGGGAAGATATTTTTATAAATGTAGTTTCTTGAAATAAACTCCACTGTTTATGTTAATTTTCTTATTTTTACGTATGCATGTACATTTATGTCTCATATATAAAAAGTACATTTAGAGCATAGTATTTTATGCTATACAGTGTCATATTAAATGAAAAATATTTAAAAATTAACTAAAATATTTAGAAAATAAAATTTTTATTCAGTATTTTATTATGTCCTAGGTATTCCTCGAAATCGTAGTTATTCCTTACCTATCAAGTAAAACCAATATTTTTCCTGATTGTATGTTATATCTTTATTGTTTACATTTTTAATGTATTTCCCTATATAAATGTGAATAAAATGAACAATAAAAGGAAATTTATTTACAAAATATAGTAATATTTGGAAGTAAAATAAGTAAATCTAAGTTCATAATTGTGCTTGATTTGTAGTATATATTAATGTCATTTTCACCATAAAAACTTTTGTTTTGATGCTTTGGAAAAAATAATGATTTTTTAAATGTTTTTCCACTGAATAAACATTTTAAAACTTTTGAGGCAATTTCTTTAATTTGTTCTATTAAAATACCTAAAATTTCAAAAGTTTACATACATAAAATATATTATTTTCATAAAATTATTTCAATAAATGCGATTCTCTAAAATTGCTTTTTTTATTAGAAAGTATTTCTGAAATGCAATGCAATGTTATCTCGAGTTTTCAATTTTTACACTAACTAAGCATTTTTGGAGAAATGCTTTATTCATAGAACTATTTCCATTACTTTAAAAAATTTACTTTAAGAATAAAAGTTTTTATAAACTGCGAAAAACAAATACTTTTTTCATACTTTGATATGTCTCTGATATTTTATTTTGCAAAATAAAAAAGTTAAGTAAATTAATAGATATATGTTTTGTGTATGTGTGGTAAAAGTTAAGAGACTATAGATTAAAAAAAATTGATGTTTTATTTAATTATTCCAATTTAATGTTTTCGAAATTTATATAACGAAATATTTAATAAAATTTGAATACTTTTCTTAAATTTCTTGAACTAAATTAAAAATATTCTAATTATAACGATAATTTTAATGTAAAAATTTAAAATTATTTTTTCTTTAAGTTAATGGAAATATTCTATATTTAAAATTATTTTTAAATGCTAGTTTTTTACAGTTATTCTATAATATTTAACTATTATACTTATCTTGCTCCAAATTTGTTACGTGAAAATTTTTTTTCAAAATGATTTAATAATTTAATTTTTTACTTGCATGAACATTTAGAAACTTATCAGAGGAGTAATGTAAAATAGTTTCTCTTTTCCTGAATATATTTTCAGCTGTGATTGTCAAAAATAAGGATATAAATATCTCTAAATCATTTAAAATTAACCATTACATTGCTATTTATTGGCGAGAAATTCTGAATTAAATAAAATTACGCGTATTTTGAATTAGGATTAATTTTCTACTAACAATTTTAAGCATTTAAAAAAATAACATAATATATTTTTATTTAAAAATCATGATAATATATCATTTTTAAATTAGTCATTTTAAGTATAAAATGCTCTTAGTATAAGATTTAATGCCAAGTATAAAAAGTATAGAAACGAAGAATTTAAAACTAATTTAACAGTTGTAGTATGATTTAAAAAACGTTTATCTATTTTATTAACTTTTATTGAATTAAATGAATGCTATTTATAAATATTCACGGAAAATTATCTGTAAATATTAATTGCAGTTCAGAATACGCATAATACATTCAAAATGTAAAAGAAAATCATTATTCTACGAGTTCCTTATTCTATTATATATATATATATATATATATATATATATATATATATATATATATATATATATATATATGTGTGTGTGTGTGTGTGTGTGTGTGTGTGTGTGTGTGTATCTTTGAAAAATACAGAGGAACAAATAAATATTTAAATATTTAGAACTTAATTGGAAAATTTATCTCTTCTACAAGCTCAAATGTTTCTATTTTAAATTTCATTTAATCTGAAATTTATAAAATATAATGAAAATTTCTACTTTGTTACTGCTTTAAAAGTATTGTTGGTATATAAAAATTTTAAAGATGTTGTAACCTTTTAGTGAATGAGCCTTTTAAGTCATATTTTGCTTACGAGAAATGTGACAAATAAAATTAAACAGAATATTGAAACTTATTAATGATTTAATAAGTTTAAGTTAAGAATCTTAGATTGTAGAAATAGCTGAAATGTCAACGAGTACATAACTTTCATTATGTTCTGCATTATATAATCTTTTAATTTCCTTGTTATTTACAAAAATAAAACAGTTTAGGAAAATTGTAGCAAATGAATTAAAATTTCTTAGCTTCAAAAAGAATTAATAATCTTTTTGAAATTTGGTGTTTACACACACACACACACACACACACACACACACGCACGCACGCACGCACTCACGCACGCACGCACTCACGCACGCACGCACTCACGCACGCACGCACTCACGCACGCACGTACACACACATATTGAATTGTAATTTGAAATCTTACTTAGTGTTTAATTAGGCTAATTCATATACGAATATATTTGTTAACTGAAAATACTATATTTAATTTTCAGTAAAATAAAATTGTATAGTTTATGGTATATTTGCATTTATTAAGCAAAAAAAAATTTAAATTAATTAAAGAAATTTGTGAAAATCATTTTTTTAACCATTTATTTTCACTTTTCTTCTCATTATCCAAGATGTCTTATTGGAAAATAAATATTTAAAACTATTGCTTCACAGCACAGATAAATGAAATCAAGCAACTGTTATATATAAATTAATTTATATACTTGATATTTTATAAACAAACTATTTCAAATATTACTAATTTTAATCTACTTAATAGTAATAAAAGCGGTTTTATTTTCCACAGTTTAGTAGATTATCAGTTTTGTAGTGAAAAAAAAATACTAAGGTTTCTCAATTCCTTTTATCTGCAGAAATATTTATCTAGAAAGACTTTGAAAACGAAAAAATAACTTTTATTTATATCAAAGGAAACTTTAATATAATGTGAAAGATAGCTATTTTAAGAGAAAGCTTTGATTCTATAAACATTATATTTATTTTTTATCAAAAAGCATTTTCTTATCCAGAAAGCTCCTTTTAAGAAAGAAAAACAAACAGTTTCTGGTAACAAAGCTTGTATCACTAATGGGATGGCTGGAATTTTCAATAATATTTGGAATGTTTGCTTTCATTTCCTATTTTTTCTTCTTTTCTTATTTATATTGATAATTATGGCAAAAATCCTTAATGTATGTAAATTCTGAACGATTTAATTAAATTATTTAAATAATTTTCTTAAAATTTAGTTAATGTACGTTTACTAGAAACGCATTATATATATATATATATATATATATATTGATCATTTCTATAGTTTCTCATAGATTTAGAAAATTATTATTTTTATCGTTAATAAGAAAACCACGTAATAATATAAGTTATCTTTAATACAAAATATTTTTGCGTTACTCCATTAATAATTTGTCAGTTTCAACTATAGGGATATTTAGTTATTTATGTTTTTTAAAGAAAATACACATAAAAACTATAAGTTATCTCCTAAGAATCTTCATTTCATTAAAAATTGCAGAAGTGAATTGAGAGAAGAGTAATTGTTTATATTATTAGTAAATATTTTATTTATTTACTATTATAATTTTTTTTAATATTTGTTTACGATTGTTCACAGTTATATTATTATATTAATTCATTATATGTTTCTATGTTTCTTTTTTATAGTTTCTGTTAATGAATGAAAAAAAATGTACAAGTTTACAAATAAAATATCACAACTATAATTTACTAAATATATGTTAAAAACTTTTTAAGTATCTAGTTTTTCTTTATCTTGAACTATCTTATCTTTCATTGAATCAAATATGTTGATAACGTAAAAAGGATAGTAAAAATTTTTATTCCTGTTACTCTTCTATAAGTACTGGCCATTTTATTCATATATTAGAGTTTCATAAATTTTTCATTCCCTACCTAAAAGTTATTTCTTTATTCTATTAACCTTTTACTTGTATTTCTGAATTTCATTTTCATCATATTTGATGTTTTTTTCCCAGCTCAATACATAATGTGACATTTATGTGTTTTAAGGTTTCAAAGATGGACTAGAAAATTATTGTTTGTGTACAAACTTTGATAAATAATTTCATCAAGATTTGGGAAAAAAATAAATGTTTACTGATTTTGACTGATCTAAAAATAAACATTTTGCTGTAGCAAACCAAAATTTCCATTTTACACTTATCGTAGATAAAATAAAATAAGTTTTTGATTCAAGGATTGGCACAAACTACTTAAGATTTATATTGAGAATGGTATATATGATTAAATACAAGTTCATTAAGCATTCATTATTACTAATTAATTTGTTGATTGAAATTTTAAACAAATATTTTCTGACTAGGTAACAGCTGCTCTTTCAATAATAATTAGAAATAGCAAGAATATTTCGAATTAAATTTACTTATTTTCTTTTTACATGTAATGTTGAAAATGAAGAGTTTTAAGCAAAATATTTGAGAAATTTTTAAAATTTTGATATTAAAAAAGCCGGAAAATTCAAAAGATTATTGATAGAAAAGAATATTGCCCATCCATTAAGATTATTAAAAAACTATATTCTATTAAGGAAGGATTCTCATGATTTTAAAATTGCACTGAATTAGATAAAATTACTCTGAATAAAAATTTTTCTTTTATAAATATTTGCTTTTTTTAGTTAAACAATATCACCGCAACTGTGGTGTTTATCATTACATTTACAATGTATGGGTATACTATATTTTATACACTATAGTAAGTAATTTTTTTTAAATAAGATAAGCTCTTGATTCTAGAATTCTATTCATTTAATTATTCCATTTAATTATCGTTTTATTTAGAACACAGCAAAAATGTTCAATGATCTTAAAATTGAGGATAAGAGTACTAAGCACTTAATTTTACCACTGGGTATTGAAAATATCATTATTGGATAGACATCGATTGTTTTTGTGTTACTTGAAAATTTAAAATATTTGTAGTTTCAAAATTTTGCCTGCAAAATAATATTTTTATTCCGAACGTACTCTAATCAATCCAAGAGAGAATGTCTTCCTTTGAAATGATATGAAAAGAATTTTTGATCAATGATTTAAAACGTGGATGGGAATGATTCCATATATATATATATATCCCTATATCATTGAATATGTTTAAAAAATCAATCATAGAATGAACACTTTTTCATATTTGTCCTTTAAAATGATACGTTAATCATTTAAAATGTATTTAAGTGTTAAAAACGTACTTATAACCTAACATTTTAATAAAGACACTTAGTTTAGTTTCTCATTTTTTGATTTTTAAATTTTATCTGAGTTTGAGAATATTTGGTATCATTAAGTTTTTAAGAAAAAATGTGAAAAATAAATTTGGAAACTTTTTTTGACTAATAAAAGAGACTTCAAAATAAAAAAAGAGTTAATAAAATTAATAATGAACACATTTTGAATAGCATTTACTAGTATTCAGTTTAATTCATGACATATTAATTACAGTTGACTTTTGAAAAAAAAATGGGTTTCTGCTATTAAGTTAATTACGGAACATCAGAATTTCATATTTTAAATATGCAACACTTAGTTTAACAATTGGATAATAGAATTTCCATCTTTCCCCTTATATTATTATTTTTCACGTTATCAAACATTGCAGAAAACTAAAATGTTTTCATTTCGAATTGTATAATGAAATAACATGCAGCCTAACATCAGGTAAAATTTTTTATATTATAAAAATTATGCTTAGTATAATACATGTAGTTAATTTATGCTCATAGAACTATTATTTTAACATTAGATACGAGCATTAATCGATAATACAATTGCAACTATTAATCAATATTCAATAATCTAAGAGCCAATTAATAAAATAGAAATTAAACAATAAATGCTAATAAACAAAAATAGAGAAAACACTATGACAAAATGGTGAAACGTTGTCAACGCTATCAAGAGCTAAATAATTTTCAAAATTTTGAAACATAAGAAGAGTTATGATGAGTTCTTTTTATTAATGTAAAAATTGGATGAAAATGTTTATATTTTTACACTTAAAACAAACACATTGTTTTTAATTTTCAATCAGTTTAGAGCAAAATATAAAAGGACATATTTAACTTTAATGATTAACCGTATAATTTTGATTTGTGCCATATTTTAGCTCAATCAGTAATGTCTCATGTTTATTTTTTCTGGTTAATTCTTGTATGTATATTTTATATAAGTTCAAAATTAGATGTCTGTTCGCGAGGATTTCCGATCACTCACAATTTGATGTGAATTTAAATCTTTTCTATTCATGTTGGCATATCAACTTATGTTAAACTTTTCAATATAATCATGTGCAATACAGGTAAAAAACAGTTTTTGGGAAATTATATTTCATATGATGACATTCTTTATTTTTGCTTTTAAGGCTTTCAACTTAAAAATGACGTAAATCTCCCTCGACGGTTTGAAAATTGAATGAATGACCTCCAAAATGTTATTGCAAATTAAAAACTGATTATAAGACTAAATATCTTTAGCCATTTCTTAACATATTTAAGTTAGCCTATTTGCTAATTGCTTCCAATCCAATAATGAATTATGTTTTATTGTGTCAACAAAAATATCTTAGAAATTTAGTAACAATAAAAATTTAATACCATGCAAGAACTTCAAAACTATTAACAATACTATAAAGATAATACATTATTTATTTTGAATGTTTTCGATTTATTAGTGAATGAAATAGCTTTATACATATCTATGAAATTAATTTGTTTATATGCTATTGGTTATGATATCGATATGAATTTGTTTTTATTAAAAAAATATGTACATTTGCATTAGTAAATAATAAGAGATAGAAAAATTTAAAATTATGATATTTATTTTACTTAAATGCTTATTTTAATTATAATAACATCAATTTTAATTAATTGAAAATTAATTTATTTATATTATTTAAAGATTCTAAGACATTTTTTGACATTTTTCTTGTTTGATTCAGTCATCGCATGTGACTAGGTTTTGTGTTGAGAAAAATATAGCTAGCAAATTCTATTCATTATTGTGAAACAACATTGATACAGAAATTTATGTTTAATATTTATATTCTCATATAGTATTAAATTTACTAAAAATTTATTTGAAGAACAATGATAAATATAAAATTACTGAAATTTCAATTAATTGTGGAAAAGAATCTTATACTAATATAATATTTAAATGAGCTGTATTAATAATATATTATTTATATTCATTATTTGAAAAAATATATTTTGAAAAGTGTAGGGAAGATAAATAGTTATTTTTATTTACAGAAACGTTATGTTCAAAACATCACAGAGAAATATAGATAAAGTATAAAAGGTGAGAGAGACTTAAATAAAAAATGTAATTATCGTTTCCGTCTGCAAAGCATTAAAATAACAAATTAAGAGTAAAATATTATAAAATAAATATTAATTTCATCGTCTAGACTAAATTTTCTATCACAGTTATTGAGTTTATTTCAAAAAGTATTTTGACATTATATGTATAAAAATAATTCATCTATTATATATAAGAATAAAAATAATCACATTAACTCTATTATATATGTATATATATATATATATATATATATATATATATATATATATACATATATATATGTATATACATATATATATATATATATATATATATATATATATATATATATATATATATATATATATATATATATAATAGATATATATATATATATATATATATATATCTATTATATATATATATCTATTATGTATATATATCTGTATTTAAAATTGCTTCAAAATTTGTAGTGCAATTCAGTTCGAAACAATAAGAAAAAATCCTTCTAAACAAGAATGGACAGTAAACATTGCGGCTCATTTAAGTAGGAATAATAGGGCAAAAAGTCGTAAAGATATAATAAAATATGTAAGTTGATACCTTTTGTTTATATATATATAAATATATATATTTGAAATCAATTTAGTATGTGATTTAAAATACATAAATTATATGTGAACCCCAAGAACATTGTTCAGTTAATTAAATTTAATTTTGAAAAAATAATTTCATTAAAATAAAAGGTAATTTTAAGGAATTTTTTGATAAATTATAATAAATCGATAAATGATAATAAATAATAATAATGAATAAATATTTTTTTTAGTTTTATTTTATTTATTTTTATTTTTAATTTTATTTACCTAATTTTATTTTTAATGTAAATTACGAAATCATATTCTTTGTAAACAAAATATTTTTATTAATATATTTTCTACTTTGTATGTGTTTTCTCTGAAACATTTATAATGATGTGTAATTTTAATTGCTACACCAAAATCTCTGTGCTTCAAACATAGGAAAATTTCACAAGAAAAGTAAAGTGCTTTGATTCAAAATTATTAGCTTTTCAATAAAATAGAAGGTGATAACGATAACTACAATCTATTCTAATTAAGAAATATTATGTGTTTTCTATTTTTACAAATTTCCTTTCAGAGTTATTTCCTAGTAAACGGTTTTCATGATTCCTCTTGTATGAAGGTGAAGTGCTTAGTTATATATTTCTGGTTTTAATAGCAGTAGTACAACAAATATATGTGCTGAATTAGGAGTCGATGTAACTACAATGTTATTGTTCATATCATATGAATCAAATTGAATGTGTGTGTGTCTGTTAGAGAAGTTAATGTAATAGTTAGGCTTAAGATATACGTCTCAATAGAGCAAGAGATAGATTTCTACCCCATGTATTGATTTTCATAATGCTTTAAATTAATTTTAATACATAAAGTATCGTTCAGTATTTCAAGGTATCCAGATAGTAATGGAAGAACATCAACCAAATGTAAGCTTTAATTGTCGAATGATATCGAATAAATCAGGGGTATTTACATCTTTACATCTAATCACCAATTTTTCAGACAAATGACCGGGCATACAATTACTGCTGCAGAAGTATTTGTCATAACTATCTCTTTATCACAATCTTCACTTCCTAATTTTTTTATCTATATATTTCTTATAAACATTTAATCTCCGTTATTTGGATTATAATATATTTGATCAAAAATCATATCATTTTGTTCTTTGCAAATAATTTATTTGCATAGAATAATGATTGCAACTGTTTAATGGTTAGAACTATAAAAATGTATTTATAAATTTTATTACATGCAAAAAAAAAAACATTCTTTATATTATTATAAATTTCATTGACAAT
This sequence comes from Latrodectus elegans, assembly GCA_030067965.1. Taxonomy (NCBI): domain Eukaryota; kingdom Metazoa; phylum Arthropoda; class Arachnida; order Araneae; family Theridiidae; genus Latrodectus; species Latrodectus elegans. The sequence continues at coordinate 73,920,500 of CM057813.1, read as the reverse complement.
ATTACTCAATCAGTATTTTATCTTCTTATCATTGTGAGTGTATCAATTAGCTCTTAATTAACAGTTTCATTTATAGTTTAAGTTTTACGACGACTTTTGATAAAAGATTATACCTTTTAATTCGAAATTTTGAGAGCACACATCATTTAAGGGAATAAATATATGAAAACACATGTTTGAATACTGAAATAAATGTTGAAACAAATATTTTGAGCTATGTATATATAAATGTATTTAGAACTTTTCTGTCTTCCTTAATAGAAATTTACCTTTCCCTGTTTCTATTTGAATTATTCGCATTAAATTTGTATTATACACATTTACATGCACTTAAATTTTTGGCACCGTTATTTGTTTAATGTCTCCTACGGATATTGATTTTTACTTTCTAAATACGAAAGTTCGTTTTCTAATTTTGAATTTGCAGGAAAATCATATTAGCTTTTAATCTGATTCTGCACAAAGAGTTTAAGTAAATCATATCCTATTTAATATATTTATTTTATTTTTGTAAGCTCATTTCATATGGTCATGAATGGCAAATGTGACAGACAGTTTGTTTTATCCAAAACATCAATTTCGAATTATATCTTTACATAAATTAAAATTCTTTTGTTTTCTTTGACTACGATTTCTTTGACTTGATTCTAGGACGACTTTTAGTTTAAATTAGATGTAATCATTTCATACATCTCAAACCTAACAATGGAAGTGCCTAAGGAATTCCTTGATAACTATTTATTTTCAATATCCCGCATGTAGCCATGATCACCAGACCACATCTCATTAGATTTTATTCTTGTGGAATAATTTCGAAGACAGAGTTTCCCTGAGAAATTCTCGAAAAGTCAATAAATTAAATCAAACCATACTTAAAAAAATTTCTTCAATAAACAATTTCAATAACAAAGTTTTGAAAAGTATGTGAAAAAATTTGGTTTTACATATTTGCGTTTAATTTCAAAATAGTATCAAAATTCCTTAACTTTGATTTAAGGCATGATAAAATTTAAAAAAAATATATAATTAAGTTATGGCTTTCAGTTAGTTGCCTTTTAACTAATAAATCAAGTTACAAGGGTCCAATAGTGTTAGAAATTGTCTTCCTCACTTTAATAAAATTCAAAATATTTTACTCCAGTGTTAAAATTGCTGCCACCTGCATCAGATTTCCAGGTTATGAGAACAACCGAAGACTACATTTTAAATTGATAATCTTGTTGCTCTATACCTGAATTTAAATGTTTTATTTATGTTTAAAATATTCAATACATTTATCGAAAATTATAAAACAATAGTAGCAATATAATTGAATCTATTTTTATATATTGTAATACATAATAAATTTAATGATCCCTTAAAAATAAGAAATTTTTCAACGTCACGTTTATTTTTAAAATTAATTCTTTATCATTTTCATAATTTTGAATAAATCGATATTTTATCTTTACAGTGAGAAAAAATCTAAATGATATAAATTTGTTAGTAAACGAAAAATTCCCTGATCGAATATGTTTTAATTTAAAAACTTTATTTAAAAATAATCTGAGAACAAAATATACATGTTACCATTTCTTGTAGTTTAAAATTTAAGTAGTATATTACGTTAAAATTTTGAATGCGTTTATGCATTTCATTTATAAGAATTTGTAAATGAAAAAAATTTGTAACTTTAACAGAAAAAATTAATAAATAAGCAAAATATAATTTCCATTATATAAATTAAAAATACAGGTTTATATTTCCGTAATCAAATCGAAACATATAATATTTTACAATTTTCTTTGATTTAAATTAAATTTGTATTATGCTAAATCTTTCACAGACGCTCATCAATGAAGTATCGCAAAAGTAATAGGATCAAGAATGTTAAATGATTGTAGGTAAATGGTAATAATGAATTTATATTATCTTAAAATATACTGTCATGTTCTTAAAAGTTTTTAATAACATTTTCTAATATTATGTTCAACATAAACACATTGTTTTGTATTCAATGTATATTCTTATAGAGAAAATGTAACTCATAAGTATAATAAATAGAAATATATTCTATGATTATGCTCTTCTTCTCTTTAATTTTATTTTATTTAAAACAGTTAAAAATGTTGCTTTTATTTACACAAACAACAAAATTCCATTTATTAAACTTTAATCAATTGGCATTTGCATTTAATAATCGCGTGGAAATTTTTTATGTTTTATTAACGCATATTTGTAGGAAGAATGTGGCATCTTTTAAATTAAAATGTTTATATAATTTATAAAAGGAAAACATTCCTAAACATTTCAATTAATCACATCTTTATTTAATTAAATAGATATAAGACAATATATATATATATATATATATATATATATATATATATATGCTGTTATTGTTGCAATTTTCCAATTTGTTTAACACTTTAATTAAATAATGTTAAATTATATTTTTTCTATTCCGGGGGTTTAAATTCCGTCTAAAACATTTCCTCATTAGTTACCAACCCTTTTAACGATCAATGTCTGTGTGTGTGTAAGACCCTGCAGAATCCATTAACGATTTTAAACTTTTGGAAGTAAAATTGTTTTAAAATTGGTTTTCAGAAATGTAGGATGTGTCTGTATATCATGTAAAAGCTCTAACTAACTTTATAGATAAATGAAAAGAAGACTAATATTAATAAATTAAATTAAATTTAATTAATATTAAATATGTGTTTGTAAACCTCTAATTCAGAGCTAAAGAATTTTAAGTGGCTTAAATGAATTTCCTCTTTCTCAAAAATAATTTTATTTTGCATGAGTTATAATTAATGTTTAAAATGTTTCTTTAATTCAGCAAAACAAAAAATGCTTTTAAATTTGTTTTAATTAAAATAGAATCTGTCATCCTGGTTTAATATTAAAACTATGTTTTTATTAAATTATTGTTGTGATTTGATGAAGACTGGGATCACATATACTTTAAAAATTTACAAATTTTTTGCAGAATTAATAATTTAGATTTAATTTGTATAGGACTATTGTCTTGAATTTTTATTATTCTTTATGAATCATATATGCTGTGAAAAGTAATACACTTTTATAATGGTCTCAAATAATTAGTGCAATGAAACACTTCAATGATTTTTTGTACAATTCTCTAGCAAGGATTAAATTTTCACTGGAACACCAAAAATTGCTCATCCGTTGTTTACCAGTGATAATTATTCATAATTTTTCTGACATAAAAGTAGAATTCTTTTTGAAATCAAAACGTAAGAATTTTTTTGAAATTAAAACATGTTATCGGTCATAAGAAATGTTTAATTTATGTGAATAACAAATTTCACGTTTAAATCTTGGACGTAATGGGTAGATAGATAATCTAGTTTCAAGGTTTATTAAATATTGAAACATTTAATTACCTATGAATGAAATTCAACTTTTTATCTCAATTAATCTTATGTAATGCTTCAAAGTTTCCTTGATATAATCAAAGCAAAGTAGTAATCATAAAGAGGAGGAGCAAAGCATTTAAAAAATGTAAATGTGATAACGATTTTATGATAAAAAGTTTAGTGTAAAATTTTATCGTTTGGATGGTTAAAAATATATCTAAATATCTACTATGATGATAAATAACTTGTTTCTAGGTGTTGATATTCATCATAAAAATTTATTGAAATAGAAATAACTAAATTGTGTGTGTTATTTCATTTTAAAATAAAATTACAGGTTTTAATTATATTATTATATGTGCATTTTGATTTAACATACCTTGTAATACAATTTTTACCACAATAACAATATTGTTAGTAAACTTTAATCGGGGTTCTCGTAAAAAAAGATACATTTTAAATATTATAAATTACATGGTACATATCTGTAATAAACTTTTTTCAGAAATCATTCACATAACATGATATAAATATAGCTTATGTAAAATCTTATCTGATGAAAATTTTGTTATTAAGATTTTAAGTGATATTACATGTAATTAAAAGGCAATTCACAAGTCAATAATGTTATATAATTATTTTAAATAAAACCATAAAAAATGTTGGATAAGAAGTATCATTGTAAATACTTTATTTATTTTGCATGAACTGCAATTCCGATTAGCTTTCTTAATAATATTATAATCATACCTGAATTTGTAACCTAGGTTCATAAATTAAATTCTATAAATAATAATTTGCTGAACAATAGTATTTACTCAATTTACATTATACAATAACTTGTTCATTGAAACATTATTTAATGTATTAAATTTTTGTTTAATTATTGCAAACTGTGATAAGAAATACAACATCAAATTCATATAGAACAAAAATTATTAATAACAATTATTCTAATCCCAAGGAAAATTCGGGCATATATTTTGTATAATTATCTGTAAAGATTTGTTGACAAGGATAATATATTATTATTATTGCTATTATTATTATCAATATTGCAGTATTGTTAAAGAATCTTTGAAGATGATATTGATATATATAAAAACAAAGCAATAATAAAGTAGAAACATTAGTGTCGTACATTCTACTTGCTTAATATCTGTCACTTGTTCATATAATGGATACATATATAATATTTCTCATTCTTTCTTAAACTACTGAATTGATATTTATTTGTCTTATTACCAGATCTAAATAATACCAGTAGCTTTTCAATGTTTTTAATATTAAAAATTTTGTTTTGAATTTTTTCCATGTTATTTTTATTTGTTTATGTGAACGAGCTAAGATTTTGGGTTTTTACATTAATTATAACATCCCAATTTTCAACTCTATGCCTTTCCTAATAATAAAAATATAAAAACAGCGCCATCGTGTTTTATATTTAAACATAAATCTCATTTGATAACATTTAAGAAAATCAATTTTCATATTTTTCTAAGCAAATTTATGCATAACAATTTAAGTAAGTGTAGTAAAAATCAGTCTATGTTAAAATACTCAGAACTTAGATGTTTATTGGATTGGACTATAATTAATTAAAAAAAATTACAACGTAGAAAGTTGATGATATTTTTCTATTTATGGAATTTTCTTGCCTTATTACGTTGTTTAAAAGATATGCTAGAAACTAAATTTACAGTTGATAGTACTTTCAGGAAAATAGTAGAAAATATTTAGATTCTGCCGATAGTCCTCTTGTTTTCATATTCATATTCTATAAATTGGAATTCAAAACAACTGCAATCACTTGTTTAACAAGAATTTAAATGTGAGACATTCCAATAATATATTTATTACTTGATTTGCTCAGAATGTATGAGCCATAAACATAATTATAAAGACCAAAAGATCTCATTGAACTTATTTTGCTAGAAGCTAACAATATTATAAATTGTATATATGAAAATTAATATATTCCTTTAATTAAAAATAATTCTAAGTTGAAACTTTCATTTAACTACTGGAAATATGTTCCATTAAGTTAAAAAATAGTAAACTGTTCCTCTTTATTATACTGTCATTCAGTTGAATATTTAATATAAAATGCCTATATTTGAATTTAAATGATCAAACTGATTTAACAGTGTTTGAAAGGAACTAAAGTGTACTTTAAGAAAATCTTTAAGTTATACGATTCCCTAAAATTAATTATATCATTTCCACTATATTTTTTTTACCATGTTTTCATTTTTAAAATTAAAATTTGTTCAGTTTTTCTTACCCCAGATATTCTTGCTTTGAACTGAATAGGAGTAAACAGCAAAATGTTTCCATTTGAATCACTTATAAAATAGTGATGTATATTGCTTTATTTGGAAGATTAGTAAAGAAACTAGATTTTGGATTCAATACATGACATGTTTTAATCCTCCCTACAAATTTTATTGAAGGGTTTCATGATTTTAATTAACTTCAAAAAAGAGGTTGAAAAAAATTAGTGAATATTTTAAAAAATAAAATTTTTCAATAACTATAAATAAATTTTTTTTTATAAAACTTTCTAATATTTATAAATTAATATATTTAAATCTGTATTAAAAACATCTTTATTAATTTTTCAATGGTATTAAGCAAAAGTGATAGTTAAAACATTATTGTCATTTCACAACTGTTTTACATGTAAATATTCAAAGTCATATTAAGTAAACAGTTTATAATATGAGATTTTGTTGCTTAAGGAAAGATTCCTGTAACTGTTAGATTCTTCAACCTTTACGTAAAACATAAGAAGGAAAAAAAACGGAAAAAAGATTAAATTAAATTTTATCCTTGGCATTTTTCGATAAACATGAAATTATATTCCTAGAATAAAAAAATATTAAAACATGGTATAGTTTCTTTTGTTCACAAAAATGTTGTATAAGGTACGCAATTAATAACATTGCAATCAATAAACAATAGGTAATGTTTGAACAATATATATCTTACCTACCAATACTATTGCACAGCAATGTATTTACATTAAAACTTACATAAAATATATACATCTTATCTTAATACATCTCATGGCATTATTACATTTCTAAAAAATGTGAACATAATTTCAATAAATTTTTTTTTCAGTCTTTTCTAAATTTATTTTATGAACTAAATTATAGGCTTCTTTCAGATAAGACCTCAATTGTTTGATTCCAGCTTTTGTTATATTTGATATTAGTTTAGGATATTGTATTCATTCTTAAAATTTTTTCGATTTTTGATTTTATTTTTTTTAAAAAATGAAAGTACATTTTGTATCGTAAATGAAAACTTTAAATATTAATGGAGGAAAAAGTTTGCAGAATAAATTACTAACCCACTTGGATATTAGATAATCTTCTTAAAAAAATACAATTTTAATCAACGAGAAATTTTCTTTCGTCATTAGTTATGCAAAACGGCAAACTGCCAAATTACTGAATTCATGCGAAACATTATTTATCAAGCAATTTTCTTCTTAAATTGATGAATTAAATTAAAATGCTTAGAAAATTTACATAAATGCATGGGAGAATTTTGCGATAAAATAACAGAATCTTTCACATGAGGAATTTAGAAATGTGTAAAATTAAAGTAAATGTAAACTTAATTAGTTTTACACGTTCTTCAAAAATTATAATTGAATATTACGCAAAAGCATCATTTCATTAGCATTATATTTACTTAAATTCATAAACATTTAATAATTTTCTTAAAAAACACGAAATAAGAATTCATTTTTTTATTTTTAACTATTATAGTAATATACATTTCGTTTTATATAAATGTGAGGATAGATAAATATTTATTAAAAACACGCTATGTAGAGATTAATATCGCAGTGATTTTTATCTAGGTCACAGTTTATTGTATCATGTTTTTACAACAAAATGTGTTAATTAATTAATACGTTTCTTTTAGAAACGTGGTTACATATCTTAGTCCATAAGTTTAAATACATTTTTACTTATTTTTTTGAACTTCCAAAAGTTATTTAAATTTTATTCGCTAAAAATATAGTTTTAGCTTATTTTGATTGGGATTTAGAATAACCGATTTTAGCAAAATTGAAATAAAAAAAAAATAGGAAATTTATGTCGTATATATGAATAAATTTTAAATATATCTGATAAAGTAAAAGGATTTGAAGGTAATGTTAAAATGCATTAAAAAGAAAAATGACAAGTATAATTAAGTTATATAAAAATATAGCAAAATCCAAGATAAACTCATGATGCATGTTACGTAGTTTTCAAAGATGCAAATCTCGTTTTATCAGGAAATACAAAAACTTTTCTGAATTAAAGTTAAAGGAATCCTTTTACAAGTTTTTAAGTGCTAAATTCAACAAATATATGTATTTGTTATGATTTTCAAATAAAATATTGAATTTTATTGAAGAAAAATCTAAAAATAGTCGAACACTTCTCAAGGAAAAAGTTAAACATATTCTCTTTGCTTCAAAACTAGAATAAAATTTAAAAGAAACAAAAATTACATATTTTTGTATTAATAATATTTGCTTGTGTTCTTAAAGTGCTTTAAGGACACTTCAAAAGAGATCTGTCTGAAAGAATATAGCTATTGCATCAAGGTTTCTTGCTGTTAAGAAGATACTTGACACTATATATTTAGCTGAGTAAATTTCACTCTAAGTCTACATAAAGCTATTGGTCTTGTTTCAAAGCTGTCTAATAAATATATTTTACTCGTTTTATTCCAAAATTTCGTTAGACTAACAAAATCGATCAGTTTTTCACATTCCCTCATATAATGAAGCGTTATCCCAAATTTTGTAATAAATATTATAATTCATATATATTTCAATGTTCGCAGTTCATCTGGAATATGTTTATCAATTGATGTGCGTTTCATATTTTGATATTTCGCTATAACTTTTAAAAATTACATTATTATCCATTAAATCCATTTCTATGTAGCTAAGCTGTATCAATTAACCATAAGATTATACCAGAAATTTAAAAATATTTATTTATGATATTAAAAAATCATCATGAAAAATGCATATAATGCAGTTCTAAGTAAAAATACAAATGTTAATATATAATGATTCTCATTTTTCAAAGAATCTGGAATGATTCCTATATAATAAATGGAATTTTCTTTTTGATGAATAATACTCAATACAATCATTGTGTAGTTAATGATAACAATTTCTTTTATTAATTTTCTTGATTGCAATGAAAATTGCTTATAATTGATGACAAATACAGTGTTTTTGCAAGGATTCAATTGAAATTGATATTTAGGTTTAATATTTTTTTAACGAAAAATATGCAAGAATGGCAGATTATTATCGAATAAACCAACGTGGTTTAAACACAGCTTTTATCTTATTGAATTGGAAACTTATAATTTAACAAAAAAATGTTAAGTAGAAGGAGACGATTCTAATGTCTTTGATTTTCAATGTTTAAATAATTTAAAGTGGGTGTTAGAGAATGCTAGATAAAGGTTTGTTTTATAGCAATACACGAAGGCATATTTCTCGCGGTATTAAATCTAGCTATGAAAAAAAAGTTTTCAAAAAATTTACACGCAAATATCTGTTAAATTATTTATTACTTAAAAATAAATATAAATTGCTACTTAAATTATATAATATTGAATAAGCAACGCAAAACAACATTACTATGTAATATGACAAACTAATTCAGGTTAGAATTCTTTCTTAAAATAGTCATTTTCTTCAACCATAAACTCTAATCAGAGTTTCTTTACGACAGGTTATTCTCATATTTAATTTACTTAAACGTTCAAAAAAATCAAATACTTAAATTACTTGTACATTAGAAAATGTTTAAACTAACCCTTCAATGGAAGATCTAATTTTTTTTGAATAAGAACAGTTAAAACTTAGTCTTTTTATTTTTAATTTAACCAAAAGTATATAGATATTCTAATATCATAATTTGTTATATTTGCATAATCGTTAAGGTAAAAGAAAGGAATATTCTAAAAAATTCTTAACCCTGAGAGTGAGTATGCGTTATTTTTATCCCTATATATACTTTCCTAATTTAATTTCAATTTATCATCCTCTCAAGAGCTATTTAAACTTCTTAACTTTTATTTTTTGAGCTAAAAACATTAATTAATGCAATAAATATTTATTAAAAGTAAATCAGTTACATATTTCTTGAAATCATCGTAAGCTACAATTAATATTTGTGGTAAGCTAAAGCCTCTGAACTAATTTTCAAATTTTATGAAAAGGAACAGAACTTAAATTTATATACTAACAGAGAGTATCATTTTTTAAACTTTTTCTGTTTGATTGCTTATACTAATAACAGGAAAAAATTTCACCGTTCCTATTTTATTATAAAATGTTTAAAAATTTACTTTTTTATTTATTACATTTTTGAGAATTTTTTTAAACTTATATTTAAGAATATCATTTAACGTTCTCTTAGCTTAATTTGTTACTCATTGAATTATACTGCAAAAAGGATAACTATCTACAACAATTAAATTCATTGTTTATTTAAAATGTAAAATTAAAGTCCTTTAATTTTTTTTTGAACTTATGTGCAAAAGTTCCTATAATTTCTCAAAAAATCATCAGCGAAACATGAAATTGAAAATTTGGTGATATCACTTTATACTTAAAAGATTACAAAAAAGAACTGCGAAAATGAATTTATTTCATACAATATATATCAAACAAAAAGGAATTTATTTAACTCATATTATCAATAAACATGATTATTTATCCAAGAGGATGAACAACATGCAGATGTTACTTAGTAAAAAATTTTCTTCTTATTGCAATGGGGTCTTTGAACGTCTGTTTATACCTCAGAAACAGACAGTAAACCAGTAGGAACCTTGATAAAGGCCATTACTCGGTCAGCCTCTATTAGTTATTGCTTTTTCTCAGAAAAATGTAATCAAGTTTTCCTAAGTGACAGCTCTTGAACCACAATAATGGTCTCTTTCCACGATTTTATTAAATTGAGAACGTGTCTCGATATCTCTACAAATCGACAGATATTGATTGAAGTCATTGCAGCGATTTTAACACTCATTGTAATAGCTCTTTTCATTCATAAACAAGAAACGAATTCTTTGATAAAAAATACAGGTTTAGTAATCTGTGCACACCTCTAAACGATGGGACTGGTGATCAACTTTTGAATTGTAAAATTAAAGCAGCAGAATTCAGGACGGATGGTGAGTAGGCTGCATTGCTGAAGGTGAATGCACACAGTGAACAATGACATTTGTCGCCACGTTACTGTACTTATTTGCTAAGCAACGACACTTACGGCAAATTTCCGGCTATTTTCCCAGTTAGATATACTAATCATCCATTGCAGTTGTTTTTCTTCTGTGGACTCAATCAAACTCTCAAATCTAGGTAATTAAAATTTGGAAAGTTTTTCAATCTCGTGAAATGTAACTTTTATTGATTTCAAACTCTTCTACTTAGAACTTTCATAGACGTATAAAGTTTGCACAATAGCGTAAATAAAACAATACATGAATTTCAAATCTAAGTCTTCATTCAGATGCATTATCTAAATAGTCAATATTCAGCAAGATTTTAATAAATGTTATTCTCATATCTTTAAAATATATATGTCTGAGAAATTACCTGACTATAAACAACATTTTTTAACATTATTTAACAAATAAATACTTTTACAAATTATTTTACTTCATTTCTATGAGATAATGTATAGTCATTTGTACATTCAGTTATTGAAAATGCATAAATTTTGAAACATTACGCAAAAATAATTTTAATTAAGATTTGAATTTTTATCAACAATTTTATTTTCATCAAAATCTAAATGGAAATTAGGAAAACAAATTTAAGTCATATAAAATTTTAGAGCATATCTATACTTTTTACAGTTTCAGAACTTTATTTTATCAGAATATTTGAATATTTTTGCATGAAGTACAGATTTGAACATTTGGATTGTGACTATATTAAAACTAAATTAAACATTTCAGTAGAAAGCAAAAAATATGAGTTAGCAGAATTATAACAACAATACCAGTGTTTCTTTTTTAAGACGATGTAGATTTTTAATATAACATCCAAATGAATTCTTAATGAGAAATGCATAAATACAATTTGATCACAATTCTTAACCTTTGTTTAATTTTGTGAGCTTTCCAAATAAAAATATTTTGCTTATTAATAACAAAATAGAAGAGATAAAATATTTAGGAAGTATGCAAATACTGTTGAATAAGTTAAAGAAATGATAACAAAAAGCAAATTTATTCGTTTTCGGATTCAAAATAAATATTTTTTTTTGTTTTTATTTCAAATGCATTATTCCGTATTAAGATTAAAATAAGCTTAAAAAGTATTTGAAAATAATATTTTTAAAAATTATATGTTAATTTTTATTAATTATATGTTAATTCTTGTTAATTCTTATTAGTTTAAGTCAAAATAATCTGATAAAAAATTTTTTTAATTGTTTTTTTTTTATAAAAAATAGAAAATACGTATTCTTTAGCTGAAAAAACTGAACATTTTTCAGATTAGATGTTTGAAAAATATCCAATTTATAATTTCAAATTTCGTAAAAAATTACTGTTTATATTTAATTAATGGATGCAGGAAACTCATTATAAAAAATATAGCAAATAAAATATTCAATACTTCTCAGTTGCTTTTTGACAGGTAATTAACACAGAAATTAATCATTATTTCAAGACACACTTTTTTCCTTTCTTATAAATTTTTGAACATTTATCTTAAAGACATCTTATATTAACAATAAGATCACATTATTTTTGAAATATTGTCTTAATTACTAGTGAATTATGTAGATTTATATTAAAAGAAAATTTAGTGCAATCAAAATATTTGCTACTCATTAATATATTTGCTAATAACATAAGGGGTGATTCAATCATTCACTGGTGTTTTTTTAATTTAAATTTCAAGATATATTTTTATGAATTAATTTTACTCAGTTTGGGTACTTCTTTTTACTTATTTGTTGAACTGTTGTTATATATATTTGTTCTTGAACATTGTTCTTTTATTTAGTACGAAACCATTTCATAATAATGTGCTTTTCTTTTATTCTTAAAATTGCAAGTTTGTATCATAATAAATGAATAATTCTTAATTATTACTAATTATAATTGAATACAATATTCAAAATCATTCTTTTTTCACATTCAATTAAATTATATTTGTCTATAAAATAGATTAGTAATCACTTTATACAATTTGCATCTATGTAGGTTAATATCTTTTTTTATTAAAATATCAGTTTTTAAAACTTATTTGTATTTTAGTTGAAGGTGTGAAGGGTTTATTTTCTTACATTTAGTTTTCAAAGAAAGCTATATATTATTCGTTAAATATATCTTGAAAAAATTTTTATTAGTTTTTTTGGTTTTAATAATGAATAGTTCTGTATTTTTTATTGCACAAACGTCAATAAAAAGTGGACTTATAGAATAAATTAAAAATGGACAGTTAAAATTCAAAGGAACTTTAGCCTTCTTCAAAGACTTTGCCAATTTCAAAGAAATTTGTGTCTGAATCTGCTATTATTCTATTCCAAATTGTGAATTAAGTTTTCGTTTTTGTTATTTGTTATTGATTGCTATTTTTCACTTATACTAATTGCTAAAGATTATCATTTCCATATTTGAAAGAGACATCATTGCCATTAGAACAATGATGATAGTGTTTCTAGGCATTAATAAATGATGAACCTCATAATATTTCTAATATTTGAATTAAATGTGTCACACTAAATTCGCATAATAATTTATCAATATATATAATATCAAACACACACACACACACACAAAGTCTACCTTTCATCACTAACTATGCATTGAAGTATACAGCAAAATTTTATTTCAGATTCATATACTTTTTATGACAAAAAAAATTGTTAAAATATGATCATTCAATCCATTAATATTAAAATTTGATTCACTTGAAACATGTGTGAGATAGTAAATTGAGAAACATTTGATGATTCTTTAAGACATTAATAGTGGTAAAAATAAAAAAAAAATGTTATAAATACATGGCAAAATTTGAAAGTATAAATGTAGAATTAATAAATGAAAGGGAAATATTATTAATTTATGCCCAGAAAGTTTATTTCAAAAGTTTCTGCTCATCTCATACACATTTGCTTTTACTGAATTTTTTCAGTTATAATTAAAAGGCTTTTTATGCAAGGAAACAAATTAATGTATTTAATCTATGACTTATGTTAATTTCAAAATTCAAAATAAATATATTGTAATTTTAATTATTAGTAACTAAGGAAGATTTTTAAAAAATAATGTGATAAATTATCCACAACTGAAAATATTGTCTCATTTCTTTTATTGAGTTTTAAACGGGCATAATTTCCTTTACTTAAGCGTCAACATCATTGACAGTTTTGAAAATGTATAATATGAAAATACTTTGAATTTTTATCAAATAATAATAATAATAATAACTAATATTGATAAAATAAGATCAACGGAAAGTTTTTAAAAGTCACGTGACAATTGTCAGTAACGTTTTCAATAAAGAAACCGTATTTTATACTAATTCACCATCAGATTTTTTGTTTTAATGGATTAACTTGACTGTTTAGCTATATCAATATTATTGGAATTTATACCACAGTAAATTTTTCTCTAAAGTAAAACCTAATTTATCGTAAAAGATTTACAAGTAGAAAATGTAGCAGAATAAACCAGATACTCATAAGATTTTGCAATTAAACAATTAAGCAGGTACAACAATAGTATAACAAATCAGTAGCCTCCAAAATGATCTTATAAATATGCCCTTAAATTATTGTAAATCTAATAAATATTAAGAATTTCATCAAGATTAAATTTTTTTTACATAAGCTCTTTAAGTTTGTAGTATTATTTTACAGCAATAACTTTAACTAAATGTATCTGGTGCTGGATTTTGATTCCCTTTCCAAATAAATGTAATCTTTTACAAAACGATCTATCTATCTATTATATATATATATATATATATATATATATATATATATATATATATATATATATATATATATATATATATATATATATATATATATATATATATATATATATATATATATATATTATATATATATATATATATATATATATATAAATTCATAATACATATTTTAATTAAAACATTTGTTTTTATTCTGGTAGATTTAGTTTGCTACTTGTGACTTGTGGAACAGAAGCGTTTTTTAAGTGAAAATCACCCTCTGAAATATTAAAACGATAGCTAAAACATTAATAGATAGAAGTGTTGGTATCTGTAACAATTTTACTAAAAAGAATGGTGAACTCAGGCGTTTGCAGCAGCTTTTGCCCGTTCACCACGGTGTAGGGTGATGTGTGGATGGTGGCATGGAGGGGGGTATTCGTTGGTGTGCGCAATGGAAAGGATGGATGACATGGTGGGGGATCGGAAAGGGGAGAAGGGTTTGTCGCGCGAAGGGATGTACGACTTTCCCGGTGGCAACACACGTTGGATATTTTAGGAAATGGGGGAAGCGCTTGGTGTGGAGTCGAGTTGCTTTTCATATAAAAATTTTTTGTGTATGCTTTGAAGAAGGATTATTTGGTAAAACGTTTACTATGAAGATGTTTTAATTAAAATTCTTTCCATCTCGCAAATTTTCTACGCGACCATTTGCGAAAGGCAAAGGTTTTTTATAGCATGCACTGAAGAAAGAATGAAGGAGAATTATTTTATAAAATTTTTGCCTTGAGAGGTGGGAAGGCGGCATTTCATACATTATTTTACTTTTTTCTAATAAAGGTGCAGTATTTAAACACGTGCACAGTTAATTCTAAAAGTTGTTTGAAAATATATTGATGATATGATGGTCCCGTTTTGAGGAGATATATTAGACCAAATTATAAAAAACAGTGTTCTAAATGAGCAATTTTTCATGGGAGTGGGTGATGAAGTTTTTTCAAATGTGTTTAACATATATCGTTGAAATGCCATTCTGATAACAAAAGCAAATTATATGAAAATTGCTTTAAGATGTTAAAGGAAAATTTAAAATTTTGGTTTTTTTTAAATAAATTTTTTGAGCTTCTTTTCGGAAGAAGCTCTATAATACTACTTAACAATGTTTGCTTTCTCGAATCGCGAATTGGTTTAAGCCACAGGACTTGCAATTATTCCGAAAACATCGGAAGGCGCAGATTTCTACATATTTGCTAAAGAGATAACTACTGCTATATGCTAAAGAGATTCGGTTTACTACATTATGTACTTCTGGCGAGAAGAAACCAACTACTTGAGGCATGAGGTAATAATCATGTAGCTAACAAAATCAGAGATTCAAAGAGTATGTTTATTATGTTAAAATAAAAGTTTCTTAGTCCATGTTTGATGGTGGGATCGATCCAGGTTTAGCTGATTCTGCAAAAGATTAAAAACAATATTTATGAAACATTTCGTCGTAAAGTGAAATCGTGTTACCATCTTCCATACATATTAATACTTTGGCCATTGTTTTAACAGCTTCTTGGTTCTTAGAGGAAACTGATTTTCATTTCGTGAGAGGTTTACCGTATAGATATAAGAACGGAATCCAATAGATCCAATAGATAACTTTATCCATAGTTTAGACCAAAAAATTAAAGATATATTTGTTGGAAAATCACGATTTCCTGTTATTTTGATTTTACAGAATTCGTTTCATCGTTCAAATGTGAGCGCTATATCAGTTTAAAATTTTACTATCTCAAACTGCTTAAAAACGCTCAAGACGTGAATCAGATAAACTGCCTATAGTTACAGCTGTATCCTCAAAACTTGCGCTTTCTGGTGGACATGAGATGACAATTCTGCGCTTTCTGGTGGACATGAGATGACAATTCTGCGCTTTCTGGTGGACATGAGATAATTGGACTACGAGATAACATCCCGGTTAACTAGCTGTGGATCGCACGTTTATCTAGCTGAATTCAGAAGTAGTAATTTTTACTTGATCTTACTTAGTTATTCGAGGGCAACCACAAAACACGAAGTCATCGTTTTGCATTAAATTATCATCTCCTCGCATAATAAACGATGGCAAAGATGTTGGTCTTACTGAGATTTTTATACTCAGAAATCGGTTCAATGTGAACAACTATAATAATAGCTATTGAGTTTCTTATAAAACACAATAATGGGTGAAAACAGAATACGTCAAGTACAAAATTGAACTGAATTACCACGAAAAGACAATCATTTTTCAGTTTTGTGATACTGTAAGCATGGAAATTGCTAAAGCGTAATTGAAAAATGCATCAATAAAATTTATACCAGATGAAGCAAATTTTAAAATAAACATTGTTACTCAGGATGATTTTGAAATAGATATTTAGAAAGATAGTGGCAACAATCATACACGATTCATCAAAAAATGAAGATACGATTATATTAGCAATACGAAAATTTTCAAGTATCGTTCTTCCCAGCAATATCCATTAAAAATTATGTTCTATGTTTTCAACAGATTTCCAAGAAGTGTGAGTGAGCATATGATACTGAATGTACTTATTAAAGACGATATCAGATTATTTTCAAATACCATAACAGACGTGACTGTTGTCTTTAATATCAATTTATAATAATGTGTGTTGCGAATTTTCATGCAGTTTTCTTTAGAAACGGCAAAAATGGAATTAACAGTTCACACAGCCGATATGGCAGAAGTGATTTTATTAAAAGAAATGTCGCCTTAAAATATAAAATACGCAAACTTTTAAAGTGGATTTTCAAGCGCCGCCTTAAATTGGGCAGGCATTTATTTGCACATTTGCTAATATTATGAAACACTAGAGTTTAAAACACGTAGTGAGGAATTAAAAATAGATGTCGTTATGTATAGAAAGCCGCAAAGCTTCTTCGATGCATTCTAACGCATTCATTTCAGACAGATAACTGATTTAAGGGTGAAAATGATACTTCCCATTAGATACGAAGTAACAATGGTTAAGGGTTTGGTGAATATGTATGATTTTTAAATGAGGTAGTTTCCATCGAGAGTGTACATCAATAAGTATCCTCCAGAGATATACTCCGAAATTACGGAAATTTTCGTTTACTGTGATTCAGTTTCTTTTCACCACGAAGGGGACTCTTTTTCATCTCTTTTAAGAGGTATACATTGCATAACCGATTCTCCCGTACAAATTGTTAAACATTATCAAAGACCGTTATATTTTTCCCTCCGAAAAATTTCATTGAAACAATTCAGGTGGATTTAAAGTTCATTTCGGGAAATCAAATTATTTTTTTCAGAATTGGAAACAGACGTTATTCTCTCATTTAAGCGACGAAAACTATATAAGTGATACGCATTGCACAAAATTAAGATTTGTTCTTTTAAAGACAAACACGATGCATTTGAATGCAAAAGATTTTGAATTCTATTATTGCGATCAGGTAGGGGGATACCCTATTTTTAAGGTGTTGTACATCACCGCAGATATGGGTTTTTGGTGATTTGAGATGGTTCATAACACCTTCTGATTTGAAATTTGGTAAATATTTAGGAAAAGTGGTTATTGACGTATTACCCATTCGTAAATGATGCAGTTCTTTCAAGTACGCGGCTCAAATGCGATTGTGTGAAAAGAGTAAGGATGGAAGAGATTTTGTAATTTTCCAAAAGTTACAGCAGAGTGGAGGTATTAAATGCACAAAGCAAACTCGTCAGATAAAGTGAAACGCCATAAACTGCAACCAAAGAAATATTTTCTTAAAAATAGATATCAATGCAGTTGTTGGTCTTAAAAGTGAATTAGATTTGTTTTCTTCTGTGCCATTGCAACTAGTAATTGACTATTTATCGTTTTTAGAAATGAATCCAGTTTCGTCTTTGAATGATAACAGTTCAATGATTCAGTGGTACGAGGGTGCATCCGGTGAAAATTATCTGGATCTAGCTCACAGTACTATCCAAATGCAGATGAGCATTAGAAATAAATCCAGAGCGGATATTGAAAATACAGATCATGAAGCACCTATCAATTATTTTTTTACACACTTTGTTTTCGGAATGTCCAGTTTTTCTTAAATGATAAAAACAAGTTTTTTGCAAGTAAATTACATATATAACAATATTAGATAGTTTGTTATTCTCTTCTAAATATTCGCAGAACAGCATATTGAATTCGGCTTTGTTTTATGAAGATATGGCGGGAAAATATAAGGGAGTAAAAAATGATTCCATAAATAAGGGATTTAAGTCTATGCAGACAGCTTGCAATTCAAGTAAAATGATGAACTTTATTGGTCATTTACACTTTGATTAATCAATTCAACAGAAACTTTTAATATTTAAATGTACCGCAATAAAGATATTTTCTCTTTTGTCGGAAAATGATTTTTATCGTACAGAAAATTGTTCTTTATACAAAATTGTAAATTCGAAAAATCATGGTTTTACCATATTTCATGCTTGTTCAAGAAAAAGCATTGGAGAAGAGAAATATTATTATAGAAATATTATATATTCGCAGAACTGATGTGAAATCGTTCACCTAATCGACCGGCTTAGCATCGATAACAATTGCCTTCATTGGTCAAATTCCAACTCTTATCTTGATGGGTTTTGTATCTAATGACGCATACTACAATAAAATTTAAAAAAAAACCCATTTAAGTTTAAACAAAGTATATTGACAGACTTGGTCATTTTGAATTCAGATAAAATGTATCCTTCTAAGACTTATCTAACAAATTTTGAAACAGATAATTGTGCCAGGAGCTAATTCAGCTAGTTTACCTATTTGAACAGGTATCATAACCATCGAAACATAAATATTAGTTTTTCAGAATATATAGACGGGTATTCTTTGCACGCTTACGATTTCCCCTACATTGCTTCTGGACAAAGTCACGCCAGAGCTGCAAAGAATGGTAATATTGTAATCGATATAAAATTTCATTCTTCCCTTGTAGATATTCAGAACCTGATTGTATGCGCAGAATATAATAACTGCATTAAACTTGAAAAGTCGCGTTCTACATTGACACATTATTACTGAATACTGTTTTGTTATGTCACTTCAACTACGGCGATTGATTTATACGTAAAGGTTTGAAGGTGTATTTGCTTCCGACAAGCTACTTAAATTTAGATATACATAAATTAAATTTTTTTCATTATAAATTTAGATCCTTAAAAATTACCTAGGTGCCATTACATTTAAGTATTTTACCATAAGGAAATAGCAACGTATTTCTATAATTATGGAAAATCACCTTCAGAAAATATCTTAAAGTTCATTTAACGTGATTATAAGCATACGGTGTAAAACAAATATTGTTATCAGGATATTTTTACTCTAGCCTGCAGGTACTTTTGTTTAAATTTTTTATATAAATTCAGTTGAAATTTAATGTTAAATGATCTTAGCATAACTAATCAATCTAGAAACGAATTGTTGATCAACAGATTTTCTTAAAAAACTAAAACTGTTGTCATTCTTTTCACGTCAAAAGGCAAATTTCCTCCGTAATGATAAATATACGAAGGCATTAGTACCAAAAGAAATTTAATAATGGATCGAAGCACAGGTGGTTATCAGAATAATGGAAACACCATAGATTTCGAAGAAATCCTTTATTAATATGGCGTAGTACCACCTTTGACATACAACCCAGATTAGATTCACCTGGGAATCGATCAGAGCAAATTCTAAATAGTGTTCAGTGGAATATTGTACTATTCTTCATGGAGATATTGTGAAAGTTACGTGAGAGATGCCAGTGGAGGATATTGATTCCTATAAAAAAAGCTATAAAATAATCCAAAAGGTTCGATTGTATTGAAGTCTGGGGACTATGAGTGCCAAGATAGATGTTCCACTTAATCCTCATGTTCATCGAACCATGACTGGACCACTTTGGCTGCCTGAATGGGGACATTATCATCTTGGAAAATTCCATCTTCTGCTGGAAACAAAGTTTTATCATAGGATGGATTTGGTCAGCCAAAACTTCTCTATACTTCTCCTCAGTGATCATTTCTTTTAGGTTTACGATTGGACCAGCAGCAAACCATGACACGGCTGCCCATACCATGACCAATCCACCTCCATGTTTGACAGTTTGAAGGATTAAATCAGGATCATACGCTTTTGCAGGTGTTCTCCAGACATGTATCCATCTTGTTGTGGGAAAAAGTGTGAAACATGATTCGTCTTGTCATATAACAGTATTACACTTTTCCATCGAATAGGTTTTGTGGTTGTGGCACCACTCTACACGACATTTGGCATTAGCATCTGTAACAAGTGGCTTGGGAATTGCTGTTATGCAGTAATGTTCTCTTTACAAGGGTATCTCCTAACTGTAATTATTGACACTGAAAAATCCAGATGCTGATTGAACTCTACGTTCACTTTGGCAGAAGTTGTTTTATTTTTAGAAATTAAAACTCTCTTTAATACTCGTCGATCTCTTTCACTCAGCTTCTTCTTCCTTCAACTATTTCGCTTTGCTGAGCTTGTCTTTCCGCGCTATGTGTATGCTGCCATGATTTTAGACACCATACCTCTAGGAAACGCCTAAAAGCTTGGATATTTCGGTAACTGTTGCTCTAACTAATCCGGATAATGCAATTTGGCCACTCTGAAGATTTAAGACACCTTACATTTTACGCTTGTGACAGAAATTCAAAACGTAGACAACTCTGCTATAGCTCTCTCATACTACTTATTATATGCATTTTTTATATTAAAAATAATCTAGTAGCTAAAATTATGTATTAATGCTTATGAAGCTAATTCTTAAATGTCCTTTTTATTCACAAGTTTTTCCATTAATTTGATAATCACCTATATATTCACCCTGTTCTCTTTAATGAATTTGCTGACTGCATAAGAATTGCCATTTTTGAAGGAACCAATAAAGCAGAGAATGCTTTTATTTCAAAATTTTAAAGAGCTCTGATATAGTCTAGTTAATTCAAGATACTTCAACTGTTTAAAGGCAACACAGTTTTACATCCTTAAAAAACGAGCAGAAGAAGATAAAAATCTTTTAAAGCAAAAGTTGCAACTTCAAGTCAATGGCCACCGCATAAAAAATGGGCATTTCAAAATTCTCACATGTGATGATTTTTATCGGAGCTTCACCATCAATAAATATTTCACGTTTATTAAATGCTGAAAGTTTTTAATGGGATTTTCCTTCCAACTGAAACAGATGAAATGAATGCCGGGATATATATATATATAAACATATATATATATATATATATATATATATATATATATATATATATATATATATATATATATATATATATATAATATATATATATATATATATATATATATATATATATATATATATATATATATATATATATATATATATATATATAAACAAATATATATATATATATATATATATATATGTAAATAATTGTATTTATTTATAAAGCTTGTAGCTCTTTTTCTATTATTAAGTAATAATAAAATTTAAATTTATTGCATTTAAACGGTTGTTTTTTTATTAGTCATTTAATCCACAAATGCACGAAATGCACAAAACACGAACAGAGAAAAACAAACAGGAAAATACAAAAGCAACCACGAACGAAAAAATCAACACAAACAGACAAAAACACACGTGTGATTTCATGAACCTCTAATTATACTCACCCAATTTTTCTCGTATGGGTTAAAAGTTTCAGTTTGGTTTTTACTAACCCAGAGATAATTATGCTTATTTTCTTTTTCTGTTTCAAAACAAATTTATAAAACAAATAAAAAAAAATAATTCGAATTGAATCTTTCTAAAATGAAATAAAGTGAGATAGCTTTTGATGCTATAAAAAAGTAGGTTACGCTGATTTGGCTCATTGAAGTAAATGTTTCAATTACCTAGAAAAATGACTTTAAACGAGACAGATTGGAGTGCATATTCAAGAGATACAATATTAAACGATGACGTTATGCAAAGTTTGAAAGATGAATTAGATTGGAAAATGATCTGTAAACATCAAACTTTTCTTGAAAATTTAAAGCATGAGTTCCAAGACAAATTGAATTGGGATAATGTGTGATAATAACAAGTATTAAACCAATTTTTTTTTTGAGAATGAATTCACAGTTTATCAATTGGAGTTTGATTACTCAACATGAGAATCTCTCGCTTAGTTTTCTTCAGAAAGAAAATTTGGATTGAAAAAGATATCACAGAATCAAAAGTTAAATGATGCCATTTATCATCGATCATACCCATATTTTGGATATGACATTAGTTGCAAGGTAACAAAAATTAACAGAAATTCTCATTGAGGGTCTAGAAAATATTATAGACGGAAAAGTAATTTTTTAAAAATCAAGAACTTACTGCTAAATGCAAAACAAAATATATAGATAAAGTATCTAGCTGCAAAGCTTTAGAAAATATCGAACTTTTCGAAAGTGTGTTTAATCAAACATTTAAAAGGGGAGTTTTTATTTATTTGGTGAAAGTATGTTCTAAAATTTAAAAATTTTAAACTTGATTTTCACTTACAATTCATTTAGTCGCCTTGAATGCTAAATATATGAATAAAAATGTACTTTTTTAATCTTACCTCTAATAAGTAGATTTTTTGAGATTCTTCCTTTCTGTTTGAATTATCGAATTTTTTTTTCAAAATAGTGTTTGCTGTTGTAAGAGACATGATATATTCAGCTACGTTATTATATTTCTTTAACTACGTTCTTAATATTCAACACATACCATTGATGGGACAAATTTTAAAGGTAAACTTAGCGGATAAATCTCTGTTAAATATTAATATATGTTTTAGGAAAATTGTACAAAAAATATCAGGTCTCTTACCTTAAGCATTTTTTCTACGTTCCATAGTCCGTCCGTTCCAGAACTTTTTTTCTCCATTGTTTCATTACCATATATTTTGTTCTTGTATTCAGTCAATGTTTTTACATGTCACCACCGTAATGCTTAAGCTTTTTTTTCTGAAACAAATATACATATAAAAATAGATCTATAAAAATATGGGGACTCTGCTTTAGTTTTTGGCTTTTTTTATCACTATAAAATGTAACAAGAAAAAAACACACAAACATAACAGCAGAATTATAAAAATTTAAGCAACTAACACAAGGAATCAAACAAGTAGAAGGAATTAAAAATAATAAAGTAAAAGATATAATTATGTATGATATAAGCAAATACACTTTTCCTAGAAATTTAACCCAAAGTAAAAGTAAATAATTTGTTTACCCGATAGAATGAAAATGCATGGTGCAGTTCACAAAAGGATTACAAAATGGATGCAAACAAGTACAAGAAAAGAAAAATAGAAAGCGAATAAAAAAATGGTTATGTATGATTAACACAAGTACACATTTTATAAAAGGACAAGTCCACCGAAAAGTAAATATTTACAATATTTTATAGTTAAATAATTAAAAAAAAAACTTACGTTTATTCTTGGTTGGAGAAGTTAAGTTGGATGAAAAAGTATTAAAAATTTATATTCATATTTGGATACAGATTTGAATCAATATGTATTAGAAAATGAAGACGATCTAATACAATTGATGAAACATTTTTTGAACGTAGGGAAATTTACATATTAGAGCAAGAACTTCAGGAATTAAAAACACGCAGTTTATCCACCTATGAGGTAACACATGCGAGCATATCATATTTGTGAAAACTTGAAGTGAATACAAGTTCCCCTTTCCTTCCTATATCCTCTGTGCCAATAAGAAAACAAACTTTATTTTATTTTGCGACACTATCCCACCTTGAACTATCAACACTTCATTCCCCATCACATTGAGCATGCGAACGAACGAATGACACCGCAAACACATGCATTCCACCATTGTTTTATTTTGAATAAAAATGATAAAGATTCTAACACTCCTATAGTACTTATATATATATATATATATATATATATATATATATATATATATATATATATATATATATATATATATATATATATATATATATATGTATGTATGTATGTATATATATATATATATATATATAATAAACCGTAATACACATATTTTTTAATTAAAAAACCTCTGTTTTTATTCTTATTGGTTTAGTTTGCTTGTTGACGATCAGTAGCATTTTTTTAAATGACAATCAAGCCCTGAAATGTTAAAAGAATAACCAAAGCATTAAGCATTCAACGACAAATTATGTTAAAAAACATATATTATATATCTAATATTAATATCAAACACACACAGCTGATATATTCTATTAAAATGATTTGCATTCAATATAAATTTGCCATTAAGAATATTTAAACATGAGTAAAGTAATCGTAGAAAATAAACGAAATTAAAGAGAAATTAAAAAAAATACATAAATCTAATTTAAGGAATTTATGCCACATAATTTTAAAATGCTTACTTTTGCTTTCTTTATGATTTCCTTAATATTTATTTAAAAAATGCAGTATTTAAAATTGTATTTTTAAACATAAAAGGCCATTAATGTAAAATGGAATTAAGTTGTATGGATAAAAAAACCCCTTTGAATTTACTTAATTTCATTTCAATATAAAAATTATAAAAAGTAACAAAAAATTATATCTTCAAACATTATAGCTAAGCTATCTAACTGAAGGAAGAAATCTTTGTAATCCAAGCAAAAAATACATTCTCACGACATTCCGTAGATAAAAATAAACCTGAAGGAACTTTATTTTCTGAACCATTTGTTTAATTATTTATTCTCCCATTTCTCACAAACATTGATTATATTTATATTATCACTTAAGATATTAAGAAATATGTTAATTAAATTAATTTATTTAGTCTATTTCAAATGATTTGTTATATTAATTAGTTAATAATTGCTATATTAGTTTCATTTATAAATAAAATTAGCATAATTTAATGTTTCTTATCAGTTACATTGGTCTATAGATACTTTATTTTGTGCAATGACTTCTTTATCAAGTAGATTCATTCTATACATAAGAAAAATATATTCATTTTAAAGTAAGACAATTCATAGAATTATAATCAATAAAACCAAGTAAATAAAATATCAATTAAAATATGAGAAGTTTTCATCGTAATAATTTTTCAATTTTATAACTACACACTCGCATAAACTTGCAGAAATTACGAACAATCTTAACATTAAAACTTAAAAAAATATGTCATTACATGGAAATATAACCAGAGAGCTTTATGATTTGCTTTCCAAAAAATAATAAGATGATTCAATAAATGACTGATTAATGGTAGTCATACATCAAACTGAGAAGTTTTATGTAAATTAGGCAGAAACAAATAGAAGAAGAAAATGACAAATTCCTTTTACAGTAAAACAAAAGTATTATATAAATGCAGCACGTTACTATACCATTTATATCTGAAAGCAACATTTTGGTATCGATGCTATTGGCGACTCGTCTAATTGCAATTTTTAGTTCCACCAAAATGGCGCCAAAACCAAAAAGACTGATTCAGGATTCTGGAGATTTTTGGTATGTATGAAATCAATTGTTTGTCAAATTGTGTCTGATAATCACTTAAATTTGTTTTTGTTTTCGGTTTGTGTTACTCGATTCAGTGAAAGCTTCAATAAGAAACAGCGTAACAAGATGGTAATTGGGGAGTGGAGCTCTATTCTGGATCAATATAATGGAAGGTAAATTAAACATTTGCTGCAAGTCAAGCGCATCATTATCTTACAAAAAAAAGAGCTACTTACTGTCATGCGGTTATTGAAAAATTTTTTTACAACTAGATATAGGAGAAATGGCATTTAAATAGAAAAAGGCACTGAATTAACTGTTGAAATCCCACCAATAACACGAGAAAAAGGTTGTGACTTGGTGATGAATTACCAAAATTTGTTTTTGCCAACATAGACTAATGCTATAAAAACTGCATTAAGCACAGTTTTTATTGCATTGTTTTTTTTAAAAGCAATGCAATAAAAAATTGTGCTTAATGCACCTTCACAACATTCAAAAACTGTAATATGCAGGAATTTCCTTTATACAAGCATTTAAATTACAAAATCATTTTCTTCGTAATCTGCCAATGAAGCTCTTGCATCTTGTATAGATGCCGAAGATATCTTAAAGGCATTTTCAAATTTCTTGTTGCTTTCACAGCTTTAGAAGCTCAGCTACTAATTATGACAGTCTTGGTTAACCTAATTTTTAGGGAACTCCTTACTACAGTAATGAAATTTTTACGTATAGATGTTGGTTTCGTGATGATTTTCTAAATATATCTTCGATTTATATGTCTCGATTCTTTTCTCTGTCCGGAAATTGCTCAGAACAATTATGGGAGAATAAGTTTCTTTGTAGAAAATTTTAAGTATTAAAACAATCTAATCATAAAATAGACATGGTTTTGATATTGAATGGCAGATCTATTTAGACAGAGCTATGTGTTATATTGAGAACAACATTTATGAAAAGTGTACCTGGGTATTAGATAACCTTTTATATAAATTATTTTCTGAATTATTTGATTTTCAGGAAAATAATCCATAACTCTTTTTGTTATATTCTTGTAATCCGTCAATTTTTTAAAGCACTGCTTTTTTATGGTTTTCTTAAAATGCATTATTGCTCTTTAATTGGATCTTATGTTTGAATGATAACTGTTTTATCATTCATAACTTAGTTATTTAAAATAAGTAAAATATTTTTATAGAAGTTTAACTTCTTAGTAATTTTAATATGTGAAATTAAATAAAATGGAGATGATGTTATTTATTTTTAACATTTGTTGCGTAAGTAAAATAGCATTATTTTGATTTGTTAAATAATAAGATAATTATTTAGCTCAGCATTGTGGAGCCTACATCATCAACTTTTTTTTTAACATGAACAGTTTGTCAACATTTAGAAAGGTTTTTATAAACAACGGAACATTATTATGAAAAAAGAAATATTGAAAATTTCGAACCGCCATTTATATCGATATTTATGCAGAAAGACAACCTGTTTTGTAACTGTTAAACATACCAGACATAACTTTTTCTAGATTCCTGGACATAATATTTCAAAACATAGCTTTACTAATAGATTTCATTAACCTTTTCTTTTTTAATACATTGAAGCTTCAACGTGTATTGCTTTGAAACATTTTAAGAAAAACTGTATATTTACATAATTAATTATGTTAGTTAATTTCATGACTGTATAATGAAAAAAATAACTGTAATTATGATTGGATATATTCGTAGAAATTATATTTCTTTTATTAATTTACTTACCACATTCCTTAAAGAAAAAATAATGACTAATTATTTTGAAAATTAGTGAATCTAGAAGTACAAAAAAGTAGTCACTGCTTATTTCATGTTCGTGATAGTAAAAATTAATCTTAATAATAAAAAATGTAACTAAATCAATTATATCAGTAAATCGAAATTTAATCACTATCTCTATTTTATATAAATTAAATATCTACAGGGATTTTACTTTGTTTCAAATTTAATAATGAATAATTCTCTCCCAAAAAAGCAACATGTAATTATTTTATATACATTCATTAGTTTATATGAAATTAAAATTTCTAGCCTTACATATTATAACTGATGCGTTTTCTACTAAAGTATTTTTAAGATTTTCTGTAATATAACATTTAGTTCGTATTAAATTTTTATCATAATACAAAAATATTTTTTTCAACTGTTCCTTTAGCGTAGACATATTTTTTGTTAGTTTTCTTAAAAAAATAAATAAAACGAAACTTCTTATTTCTTAATATTTTTTGAAATCAAATAGTGACGAATCGTATTGTCTGCAAAAATATCTGTGAAATCCGGACTAACCAGATTTTTTATTTATGGTTCATGGAATTGGTTTTCACATCTGGTTTTATTCTCAGAAATAGTAAATCAATATTACAAGATGTGATTATGTTGCAAAACGCAAGAGATTGTTTTTGTGAGTTTTTCGTATTTTTTTAAAAAATACTCATGATTTTCATGCTACTTTTAGACATAGTCAAACATTTTTGCGAAAAAGGGACAACGAAATAGTTTATAATACATCTTAGTAAATAAAAGAATAGCTCTGCATTAGTTTCCAGAGCAGATAAGTAAATAAAATGTTCCAAAGAAAAGGAAATCTTAACATCATGGAAGTAAAAAATATTAATTTGACTTTAAGCAATGTAACTTTCCAGTTGATTATTTTTAACAATTCATATTTTCTGAAATTGGCAAATTTTATCTTCTTACATTGTAATTAAATGTTTAGTTTTTGTTTCAATAGAATATATCTCAATGAGGATTTGTAAATATTTTACAAAATAGCTTTTTTTTGTATTGCAATATTCAAAACTATTCATACCTCAGAATATCAATTATAAAATTCCTAGAAATGTTTTTAAAAAATTAAAAAAGATAAAAAAAAAATTGTGGTTTCAAATTATATAATTATATGTGGTAAAATATATCTGTATACACTTGTGTGTGTACAAATACAAACACATAGATTAACAGTAATGCAAAATAGCAGCAAATGATATTTTAAACAAATAATTGATATTAAAATAGAAAAAAAGAAATGGTGATTATATATTATGGAACACGTTATTACAAACAAAATGTAATCTAAAACAATCGCAAAAAGTTTGGAATCATGAGACTGAAAAGCAAATATGAACAGAAAAAATCAGTTATTTGACGTAATATAAGGCAATGCATAACAGTGAAATAAATTTAAAGAAGATTAAATCTCGAGTAAGAATATACTCTTTTTGTAAATTTAAAGTTATGTGGATACAAGATAACGAGCAAATGTTGCTCAGCAATTGCATTTAAAGTGATTAAAATTTACTAACATTAAAAGTTGTAAAATTCCCTGGATCCCCTACATTTCACTTTTTAAACTTCTTATAATTTATATCACGATTACACTTTAAATCATTAATGCCTTATATACCTTTTGTAAACAAAAAAATCCTCATTATATCTCCTTTTTTATATCAACATTTGTGTTTCCAATTTTCTCTAACACGTCTCAATAAAATAAATATTTTCCCTATTTTTCAATGGTGCTGGAAATTTTCTCCATGTCTATTTTCCGAGAACAATTATGCCATATTAACCGAATAAAAGGCTTGTAAGGAATCACGATCATAGATAAATGAATTCCTTATTCCTCTTAATTACTACCCTGACTAAATACCACCTCAAGAGAATAATATGTATAGATTCAATCATTTTTATAAAGCAACATAAATAATCTAAGAAATATTTGCTTAAGATATAATTTGAGATCATTATCATTGTTTTATGTGAAATATCTATTTCATGACTTGCATATCAAATTTCGTATACTTCAAGTGGTTTTACATGTATAGATTTTATTTTAACTAAAAATTCAGTATACTTTTATTTCGATTTTTATGCTCTAGATTTATAACAGCACATTAATTATAAATATTACGATTTCTGAATACTAATACATGATGTTTCCAAATACTTGAAATAAAATTTAGATATTAAATTGCATTTTATTCCAGTTATTCGCATTATAACATTTTTCATGTTAAATTGGTGGAAATTGCTTATAAAATTAAAGGATTTTGATAACCTTATGAAATTTTAGCAATTGATAATTTTAACGTCAAACATTCAAATTTGAAGAAATCAGGAATCAATGTACATACCATTTCTAGAGTAAAAATTATATTTCTTTAATATAATTTTAAAAGATTTTTCCTAGATTTAAAATAAATTTCTTAGATATTTGAATAAATTATTTTTATTTTAATTACATTATTTTAAATAAAAAAATATTATTTTAACGTACATTTAAATTGAAAATTTGCAGTAAATTTCTATTAAATTGGAACATAATAAAAATTTGTAATAAATTACATTTAAAGATATTTACATTGAAAAGAGGCCAATTCTTAATTTTATTCAACAGTACTTAGACAATTTGTAAACTTTTATTCATAATGTTTTGCATTTGAATGATATTTGCAATTAGTGCACAGTAGCTAAAAAGTAAATCACAATGCTTCCTATTACCAATTACTGTTTTGCAAATTTTGGAGCTAATTAAGGAATAATAATTGAGACTGGCTTTGTTTAATTTCAGCGTATAAGATATATCAATTAGTACAAATATTTTGTTTGCAATTAAATGTTCTGAAAAGTTTATATAAAAGAACAAAGACTCAAAACACACTGGAAGACAATCTTTTTTTCAATAATAGCAAAATATAATTTTATATAATTAATAAAGAAGATAAAGGTTGTGCGAGTATTAAAAGTTAACAAACAGAATTGTTGAATTTTATTTAAATTTGTTATTTAAATCTCACATAATATTTTGTTCTAAGTCATTCAATTCAAAGTTTACATTTATAAATATGATGAATATAAAACTCATTTTCATTGAATAAGGTAATAAATTTATATTCTGAATATACAATGCATAAATTTATAATTTTTTATAAATCTACCTATCATTTTAAACACATAATTTAAAAAAATTGTCATAAAATAGGGCAAACTTTCTGTATTACAATTTTTATCTTAGATACTATATATATAGTGTGTGTACAGTAATCAATGAATTTTATTTGTAATTTGATCTCTCTAAAGTTATATTTTTCATTTTAAAATTTCGTCATCATGAATACTTCATGCCTCACAAGGTTAGGTTCACGATTTACTGATAATGGTGGCGACTACAATTTCGTGAATCGTCACAACAATGCTGATTACGTTTTAATTCAGTGGGGGGGGGGTGCTTATTGTAATTAATGTATTTGGGCAATCTTTAATTTTTGAAATAATTCTTAGGAGAATTTTTAAAATTGTTGTTCACTAATATAATTCGTAATTTTCTAAAAACGTATTGTCTATTATTAGTGCCACTTCTTTAAAAAAATAATTTATGTTTCAATTAAACTTAATAGATTGTTTAGAGTATTAAATTCCAATATTGATCACTGGAGACAAAGAATTATCAATATCTTAAGTAAATATTTAGTTACATTTAAATCTCAACCAAATATTTCTCATGCCCTCTTCAGTAGTTTTAATTTATAAATTATGAATACATCAATTGAAGATTCTTTTGTGGAAAAATATTAATAACTTTAATTATTATAAATGCAATATATAATTTAAATTACATTCTTTCTATTTCACTCAGAATATGTGTAAAAATAGAGGAAAATAAATAAATACATAAGAATAGTTTTCATGAATGAACATGCACTATTAGACCGTATACATATACTAGAAATATAACATTTTATGATATTACTTTAAAATTGATTTTTGGTGTAATCATACAATAGCTTATGTAATTTATTTCTATTTTCATGAAATCATTTCATAATTTAAATTCCTTAAAGTGATATAGCAGTTCATTTAAATATATTCGTGTTAGCAAGTTTACATTTCCTTCATATTTATAGTTAACCAATGTATGAGTGACTATAAAAATAGAAAAATCAAAAATCAACCTTCAAATTCTTGGTATTTTACTGAGATACAACTAATTAATTATTTTTCGCATTTCAATGCAGTGTTTTAAATAAATTTATAATTAACAGTTAAAAATTAAATTTTATTTAATCTTACTCAAAAAAATCTTCTAATTATATTTACAATTGTTTTTATGAAAATAATACATATATTTAGAAATGTATTCAGACAAAGAGTGTGACTTTAATATATGTGTAAATAAAATTGTATAAATAAGAGAAAGCATAAATTTAAAGATAAGAAATTAAAGAGATAGATAATGAGCAACAAAATTAATTCAAAACGCCATATTACTTGGAATTTTAAAGTATGTGATATTTCGATTGTCAATATTGATGCATGAGTCATTTACAAATGTGAAATATATATTCTTTAGTATAGTGAATCATAAATAAATGCCCTGCAGTATATTTTCAAATTTCACGATACAGCATATCTTGCAAAGTTTTTTTGTGCTGTTCAAATTTCTTAAGGCAGTTGGCAAAATTTATTTACTTTTCTCTTTCTTTTCTGAACTATATATTTTTTAAAAAGAACAAAACGTGGAGTCACATCATTGGATAAATATTTCAGTGTGTCATTTTATATACTCAAAACAGAAAAGCTTCTGTGAAAATCTTTTAAAAACAAAATACGCTTTCCCTGCCTCATATATCATAAAGAATTTGAATGCATAACTTAGAAATATAAATTTGTAATATTTATATCAGAATATTGAACATACATCTAACAAAACATAAATTGTAATTAATAAATTTTAATCTTTTGTCGGCTCCAAAATTTCGTTTGTGTGAGTGTTTTTTTTTCTGTATGTATTTTCATGTATAAACATGTATCAGTATCTTTCTAAATTAGAGCTGGTTTTATTAGTTACGAGAAAGTAATTAATTATGTTTATTATTACAAGTCTTAATTCAAGTAGTCTTTTATTATATTTGTTTTAAAAAAATAAGCAAATATTTTCTTGTCAAAACACTACATTGAGAAAGCAGGAAAGAAATACTTATGTTTCACATTTATGTTCAAATACCTTACATTAATTTTATATAGAATATGAAAAAATATAAGATTTTTATTTTTCACTTATGCTTTTTCATAAATTTAGGTTTTACTTAGTAATACATTAAGCGTTTTAGTAAATTAACTGTATCACCTACTTCCAAAGCAACTTTCATCAAGAAAAATACTTAAAAAATCTCAATGTTTTTACAAAATGTTAACATTCTTCTAGCGTTTTGTCAACAAAAATTCACTGTTTTGCAATGAAGTATCTATCTAGTTTCATGAATTATGTGGCTGACCACCCTGTCTAGTGGTCAGAGTGCCTTACTGCTCATAGGGAGGTCCTGGGTTCAAATCCCAGATCGAAAATGGATGTGCTTTCTCTCTCTATCTATTATTTCTTTGTCCTTTCTGTATATGAACGAGGGGTGAATGGTTGCCTACCTTATAAACGGGTCCCTGTGGCATGTGTGTACTGAAGCAATCGGACTCCACACCAAATACGGTTCAGTATGTAAAAGTGGACAGCACACCCCACATCGCCAGCCTAGCTGGTACGAGACAAAAAAAATATGTGAACAAAAAATTATAGCTGTCTCAACAAATAATAAAATTAAATTATTTTTCATTAAAAATAAAGAACTCAAATAAGGTAGTTTTCAATTTATTATTTTTATCAAAATCTTTGAAAACTGATTTTTTTTACGTATTGTTCAATGTTTTTTTATTTATTTAAAACGTCAAATTAAATATATATTTAAAGAATACCTTAAAAGATAACATTAATATTTTAAAGTATTTGAAAATTTATTTGGACAAAAAGGGATTGAAATCTTTATTACATTAAGAAAATGAAAATTTCTTTTTAAACATCCTAGCATTCTTCAAATAAAAAATGTAAGCATTCCCATCTATATACTTCATAAAAATTAATCCCTTGCGTAAATATTTCTTAAATGCACAAAAGATGCTTCGAATCTTATATAAAGGTGCTGTATTTTATTAACATGGATATCTGCGATTATATCAAAGGCGGTAGCTCAAAGAAAGTTTTCCCGTGTCTTTAAAATGGAAGAGGAAAAATTTTTAAAAGCATTCTTTTTCTATTTATTACTTTTTGTCTTTTATTTCATAAGAATCTACATTTGATAAAGAGAAATGGAAGGCAAAAAAGATTAAATATACATATTTCTAGAAGTTTGAGTTAAATAAAATTTCAAAGTGCTTAGAAAAAAATATTTAATTTTCTCTCACCTATAAAAAATAAATTCTATATTTTCAGAAAAAAAACGCACCATCAAAATGTTTCTGACATATTTTTACGAATCCTGACTTACATATTTTCAGATTAATAAATAATCAGGTTTTAAGACCACAAGCAGAAAAGGTGTTTAATAAGTGAAAAAACTGATTATAATAATTAAATTTTATAAAAACAAAATACGGCAATACATTCCTGGATTAAATAAAATGTTTAAATTTAATAATTTATGTGTAAAACTTCGATTTTAAAGATACATTATTATTGGCAATATCAAACTACAATTAATTTTGCATTATAATATACCTTATAAAGTGTCTCTATTGCATATAAAAAACTTTAATTTGGTAAATAAATAAAGGATTTATCAATATTTATGCATTAAAACCAATATGTTGGAAACTTTTGTTAAATTAAAATGCATTATTAAGAGTTTAATGTTACTTAAGTATTACTAAATTGTTAAGAAATTATCTTAATTACCGAACTTGTATATAATATATATATATATATATATATATATATATATATATATATATATATATATATATATATATATATATATATATATATATATATATATATATATATATATATATATATATATATATATATATATATATATATATATATATATATATAAGAGAGACCATATTATTATATTTTCCTATCATCCTACTTTTAGTTAAAACTTGAACTAATATTCCTTTTCATTTAACTAATAAAAGGTAAAACTATTCTGGAGACAATATAAAAATTTAATAGTTCTGTATTTAACTGACGAAAAAAATTAGCTGTGAAATGTATCTAACAACAGATACATTTAAAAATTATTTGTGCAATTTTTATTAACAACAAAGATGAACAGTTTTCGCAAAATTTGATCTACAATTAGGTATTTTCAAAATATCAGGCCCTGTAAAAATCTTTCATTTAATTGTTTGCAATTTTTTAGTTTTTAAATTAAATTACTTTATGTAGCTGCTAGATTTAAGTATAATTATATATAAAAACAAAGTTATACTGCCATATACATTATCTAGTAAATAGACTAAATTACAATTTCTGCTGGAATTGTACAGTTTATTTTAACTTTCTATATAGCAAAATAACAAATTAAATTATTTTTATTATAAGGAATTTTTAGATAGAGTTACTCACTTGATTTGAATATCGATACATAAAAGCTATATTTTCTAAACTAAATTTGTATAATAAAAAATTGATTTTCAGATAAATATTTATGAATTCTATTCCATTAGTATGAATTCGTCAATTCTAGTTATAATATTAAGCAGTTTATAATAATATTTACACAATGTGTACTAATATATGCAATATCAATCAGCATGGACAAATGTTCTCTTAGGACAAAGTGATCAAATAAAAATTATGAGCTATGGAATATAAAAAAAATCTATGTATTATTATAATGTCTTTTATTTCATGAATATTGTTGTATATGAATATCCAAAATAAATGGCAAAACATGTTTTGTGAATAATTAAATTTACTGTACAATAAAACTCTCTCTAATATATTATTATTACTATAAACGCAATATTTCTGTATACATAAATAAAACAGTTAATAGATTTTATTTTCATTGAATTTGTTAATAGACCGAGAAATTTACTGGAATGAACTAATACTAATACGTAATATCCTTTACTCATACATAAAATTTAATATAATCTATATAAAATAAGTTCCAATGTTATATATTTTAGAGAATCATTTATTTCATTTTATTTTTATTATATGTACTTGATTGTGGAAAAATACAAAATTAACTATGCATGATATCTTAAAAAGTGTAAAAATTGTTGATAATTAAGATGCAATTTAAATGATAAATATTTCCAACAAGTTACCATGTAAATAAGATGATCCCATTTTAAACTTCATTACATTTTAAATATATTTTTAATCAAAAAAATATTTATCGTCAAAGTACTGATTTTACTTTTTCACGCGTAAGTTTCTTTATCAAAATAAGTGAGCACCAACTTCACCAAAAGGGAAATTTTACAAGAAAAGTTGTAAACCTTTAGCATAATAAAATATGCAATATTAATAGTTTTAATGTAGAAGTTTTCAATATTTAATAGCTCACAAAATAATCTTATGATTTATGTTGTCTAACATTAGGTGTCATAGCATAAAATATTGCTGTAATCTCTTGAACTACTCAAGGCAATTAGCAAAAAACTCCATAGAAATGTGTTATGATAACAGGATTTGGACAGCGGAAATCTCATGAAAAACCCTGGATAATTAAGAAGCTCTATTTCTATCGCTAAGTGTGGTATGAGATGATTGAAACAATTACGGGCAGTCGAGTTTAAGCCGGGACTATTTTACTCAAATATCAACGCAAGGAAGCAATTCTGAAAGCAATTTCAATAACATAAACTATAAAGAGGATTGCTCTGAGGTTTTGTCGGTAGCTTTGCAAAATGTAATTTGATTAATAAAAAGTTCATGCTCCATACCTATTAAATTTACCAATCAGCAAAAATATCTAGATTAAGTCTAAAACAATAAACAGTATGGTGTACAGCCAGATGCTACTTTTTGTTAAAACTGCTATAAAATCCAAACTGAGTTCCAGCTCAAAAAAGAACTGTTTCATTAAGATTATTCAAGAACACATGCATCAACATTCACAGCTGGATTCTGTATGCACTCGAATGTGAGATCATTTGAAACACCCACTATACAGCTCAGATATTGCTATTTGGACTCCGTCATTTTTCACACTTGCAGTTACTTCTTTCTGATCCTATTCTCTCATTCCTTGCAAGACATCTGTAATAAGGTTGATCTATTTTTGGACTTGCAGTCATGTGTTTATGCTGAAGGTCTTAAAAAACTACCAAACCATTGACAGATTATCATAGAATTGAGTGGTAATTACAATCCGGACTAAAGGTATTACTTTTATGGTTTTTAGCTTTGTTAGATGAATTTTTTGTGGAAACCATTCGTTATAAGCAGGAATATTATTATTTTTTTTGCCTTTAAAAATCAAGGATAATCAATTTTTAAAGATAATTTTATAAACACTTATCTTATAATACGAGAAGAAGTAAATAATTGTTTTGGCAAGGTTATTTTTGCTTAAATTCAAGATACACTGTTTTTTTTATGAAAAAGCAAATGTATTTTAAAATAAAATAAATAAAAAGTATTCTTTGAATTTGAACATATCCTAATAACAGCTTAAAATTTTTGAAACATAAGTATTTTGATATGATATCGGAGGGATGCTCGAACATTTACATCTGTCTCATATAAAATATTAAAGAATACAAAGTTACTAATTTCAATGATGTAACATTTTCTAAAAAATATTTGTATTTTCAAAAATATTCATTGTTTCTTATCATGCAAAATTATTATTCACTGTGGAGACTTGATATAATATTATCAGTTTTTACATTTTTCACTTAAAATAAAGAAAATAAGCATTTCAGTTAAATTCCTTAATTTTATCTATTTGATTACATCATATATAAATGCCTGTGCTCAGTGTGTTGCTCAAATTGCCTTTCCTCTCAACTTTATTAGCAGTTTCAAAAGCACTATTAGCAGCTGGTCTTTATTGTAAGCCAAGCTCTAGATTCATTTTATGGCACATTTTGCTCCAAATGATTTTAAATGAGATTCACAATTCCGTTACTGTAATGTTAGATTTTTACACTTCCATTTTTTTCCAAATACTAAACATTACTTATTACTTAAATGCACGAGAATAAATTATCAAAGTTTAAGATTTGTTTCCTTTTCTAGTAGTTTTTGTAAACTTTTTGAAATTAAATACACTTTATTACATTCTTATACAAATGTAAATATTATAATTCATGTAATACACTTAATATAATTACATTTATAGAATTAGTTTTAAGACTAGCAATAAAGAATAGTTGGTAGTAGAATACACTACAAATTAGTAACATCCAATTGAAGAATTTAAATCAATAAATTTAAAAATAAAATGTATTTGAGAAAACCGAAACTACCTATGAATGTTAAATATATGTAATTCAGAGATATATGTAATTCATAAAATTCAGAGAATATTAAAATAATTGTTAAAACAAACTTACCAATTACATCTTCATGATGAGATAAGAAACATTTTAGAGATTATTGGTAATAATGGTTTCAGAGATTTATAAGAAAAAAGTAAGCTGTTGAAAGCTGTTATGTGATCAAATAAGAACAGAAGTTTAGCCTATGGCCTGAGTTCTTCCATTTGTGATTTTTTAACATTGATAATATATATTTCGCATAAATTACTAATACTTATCAAAATGTAAATAGTAACTAATATGTGAGTAAGTAAATCATTTTGTATAAATCCATGAAATTAAAGTATTACAGTTGAGGAAACTTTAATTTCAAAGTTTATCATATGAGTTAGTGCTCATAGAAACTATCTCTACGTGAAGCAATTAAACGTTAGTTTGATACTCAAAGCATTAGAAATGATTGATTGTACCTCTTACTGAATATGGAATATAGAGGAATTATTTTTGCCTATGCATCGATTTAGATTTAACATAGAATAATATATCCAATCACTAAATTTGATGATTCTGTACCTACAAAAACACGTAAGTTACATGCTACGCTCTAGATGGTATATTAATTATTTTTATTTAATATTATAAATTTTCATGTCTTAATTTAATAACTGTTCATATTTGTATATATGTATTTCAATGCACTATTAATTTCTATTAAAGTATGTGAGTTTTAAATGAAATAAGAAATAAACACCATGAATAATTCAATTATTCCTCTAATCACAATTATCTCAATCACAATGAATACTATCACTTTAGCTTGGACTTTTATCATAGGATAAAATACTTATATATTTTCTGTGATAGAGAACATAAACATAAGAGTTTCAGAGCTAATAACTCAATTAGTTGACTCCTTGACCCACTTTCAATTAATCCATTGCTTAGCTGTGACTGAGATAGTTGTCCCTTGTATAAGCCTTTGAAATTTCAATAATGTTTTCCAATGCTCGCCTATGGTAACTAGGATTCTATTAGTCCCATTGACTCTAAACTTCGAAATATTTGACTTATGATTCACTGCTGAAAATATCGCTCAATTTCACCAAGTCTCTCAAAATATTACCAAATATCTCAAAGTTAGTTTTGTTTTCAGATTTATTTTGCAACATTGATATTTTTTCATGGAATAAGAATGACCAGCAATAATTTCACAAATTAAGTGATAAAAACGCTCTGAAAATTTTTCAGGAAGAACTCTTAAACATTCATATAAATATTTATATTTATATATTTTATAACAGTATATTTAAAGCAAATTATATATTGTGAGGACATTTATTATATTCTAATATAACTTATTTTCACTTAAACTCTATTTT
The DNA here is from genome assembly GCA_030067965.1 of Latrodectus elegans. Taxonomy (NCBI): domain Eukaryota; kingdom Metazoa; phylum Arthropoda; class Arachnida; order Araneae; family Theridiidae; genus Latrodectus; species Latrodectus elegans. The sequence continues at coordinate 73,880,943 of CM057813.1, read as the reverse complement.
TTCCTAATAATGTTATACATTTCTTAAAATAGTGTTTTCTTTTAAATTTGTAAAAATTTTATCTCTATAAAAGTTTTAATAAAATTCAATTTTAAGGATTAGTATATGTATTTAGAATGATTATTAAATGATTATTTTAAAATACTTTAATATATTAAATATTAATTTTATTGCATCTTGAGATGTTTTATAAAGACATTTAGTGACAATTTCAAATGCATGAATTGACCATATATATAAATAATAATTAAAGTAATTATTCTTTTTTTAATAAATATCATGTAAATTCAATTAACGTAGCTACCTTTTGTGTATTTGATTCTGAGAAAACTTCTTCAAATTGTAATGATCATTACTGATAAAAATGTAAACAATCAATTTTTCTTATATTTCATGGAATTCTATAAGTAGTTCGAAATTATTTCACTATCAAGAATGTCTAGGAATTTATAAAATGTATTATAGAGATTTCAAAGACTATTTAAATAAATCTCTACTTTTAAAAAGCAACTAAGCAGAAATGCAAATAAAGAATCATGCCTTGTGTTTACCATGCGTAACGACAAGTTTTAGTTTATATTTATGTTATGATGTTGAAATATACAGATTATAAATGTCATTCTTATGAAAACTTGGCAGGACACTTTATAATTCAGCAAGAAAATTAACTTCAGCATTGATTCTGGATTAATATGAAGCATATCTGAAACATTTTGATCTATCTAAATATAAATATGAAATATAAAAAATTAAATAGGGGAAAGTAATTATAGATTGAAAACAAAGTTCTGGTCATTTAAATTAAACTATAAGAAAGAAATTCACATAAGATTATGATGTATCTATATATATATATTAAGCAAATATGTTATATTAAAATAATGAAATGATTAAATTTTTGAGAAATTTGGTAGTATAAGTGGATTTTAAAAAAACAGTATCCTAAACAGAAAATATATAAATATGTCAGAAATTATAAGATCTATATATCAGGTATTGAATCAAATATTCATTGAATGGTATGCTCAATTCAAACTACAATTGTAGATAAAACATGGTTCTAGAAATCATCTTCCATAGTGATTGCAGTATTTTATTTTACAAGTTATCACAAACTAGACATTTTCTGTCAGTGAACGAACATAGAGCTTACTGGTTATAACAACAGGAAAGGATATTCCATTTAAATCAAGGACCTTACAATAAAGATTATACAGGATCTTTCATTATAATAATGAAATATTTTACCAAGCTGTTTTTGAATCATTTAACATGACCAAGATACAAAACATTGAATGTTATGACCAAAGCAGATCTAATGATATAAAAATGTAATCTAATAGGCATTTAAAAATTTACATGTCAGTACAATTTTTACAAAAACATTTGCTCGATTTTTCTTTATATATTTTTACTGAAAAGGCAAAAATAAGAAATAAATAGTCAAGTATCATAAGAAAAATAAAAAAAATCAGTAAAAATAAGAAAAATAGCCAAAATGATATGCATACAGTTTCATATACATTACCTGAACTGTTACACAAATATTTATCAATGATTTTTAGAAAATGTATAATATGACAAGTGCTGTCATTAATTACTATAAAATGTAAAAATAAAAATATTTTTCATAATATTGAAAAATGTGTTGCTAAGAATTTTATACCTAAACTGTTTCAATAAAATAGGAAAGTAAAAAAGGAAAATAAAATTTTGTCTTCAGAAAATGTCTTTCTATGCATATTTGTTTCATATGTTCATCTATTTCCACTCATTTTTTTTTTCCAATTCCAGTCCCTTCCTTATACACACGCTTGAAAAGAATATAAATAAGTTACTTTTTTCAAGAAAGCAACATATTATATATATATATATATATATATATATATATATATATATATATATATATATATATATATATATATATATATATATATATATATATATATATATATATATATATATATATATATATATATATATATATATATATATATATACATATATATATATATGTATATATCTATACATATATATATATATATATATATATATATATATATATATATATATATATCTATACATATATATATATATATATATATATATATATATATATATATATATATATATATATATATATATATATATATATATATTTACTATTTACTGTAAAATCAGGTAATTACCTAATACCACAAATCTCTCTATGACAAAATGAGACAAATATGAAAGTGGTTGATAAATGGGATTATTATTCTCAACAGTGTTTCACAAATAAGACGTGATTGCGATCATTATCCTTCGTGACTGATTTCTGATTGCACCGGAACTTTAATAACCTGGCGAAATTGATCCAGATATAACAGAAGTTGAACGCCCTTTGCAATGAAGTATCAACTATTGTGCCTTTAGGTAAATCATCAGGATTGTATATTAGATATTGGGTTCCATGAAGCAACAAAACATTAAAAAAAAAATATTTCTTCAAAACGTGTGTATATATAAACGGAAACAACATAAATTATAAGATTTCTTTATTTGGGAAAAAAATCAAATTTACAAACAACGTTATGACATCAATTTTATATTTAAATATTGAAAAGGGGGGGGGAGAATTAGGAGCAAGAATGAGTAACATATTTTTTATCAATTCCATCCATTTATTTTAAAATGTTCAGAATGTCAGAATTAGTATTATATTTAATATATACACACGTAACACATTAATTAGAAAGACTACGTTCTGGAAATGAAATAGCCTTGGGCTTTGTGATTACGTCAGCGTATGAATAAGATTCAAAAGAAATCACTAGATGATGCAAATACTGTTTTATCACCTAAATAATATAGGAAAATACATAATTTGCATGATGAGGAATGACAGTGCTCACCAAAAATGAAGAAACGCAAGCTGAAAATAGAATAGAAAATTTTAAAATTTAGTTATATTTATACCTTAATCATATATTTGCTAATGACTTTATAGTTAGTTATTTGGAACTCAAAACTATTAACAAGCAAGTTACCAGTTTTGTATCTTGATATTAGTAATGAGTTTCCTATTTGTTATAATGTAAATTGTATATAAGGAAGTAAATTTAATTAGGATGTCACAGAAATATCTACAAAATATTTTACAAAAACGTAAGTATCACAAAAGATTGAAAACATTTTGTTATTTAACTGTAATATTCTTAATGATTTTATCCTCCTCGTTATTTCACGACTGTAATGATCCATATTATTTAACTTTAACAGTAAGAATGTTAACTTCTCATTTTTTAACGTTTGCGTTTATAAACAGACGCAGACATAGAGAACAGTAAGAACAATAACAGTATAAACAGAATAATAACAATAATCAACAATAAGAACAATAATGAACAATAAGAACAATTATCAACAGTAAGAATTTTAACTCCTCATTTTTTAACGTTTGCATTTACAAATAGACGCAGACATAGAGAACAGTAAGAACATTAACAGTATAAGCAGAATAATAACAATAATCAACAATAAGAACAATAATCAACAGTAAGAGTGTTAACTCATTTTTTAACGTTTGCATTTATAAATAGACGCAGACATAGAGAAAGTGGTAAAGTGAATTGTTTCTTACATTTCGAGACTGGTTTCTTGTAAATTGGCTTTCACAAGGTAAGTTTTTTAAATTCTCAAAAAGTTACTATTGGGTAACCATTTCTTATAGTTAGCATGGACTTTACTCTCAACATATCGAGAATTAATTGTTTTATACATGATTTTCCTTTTACATTATAGATAGAATATTTTCAAATCTACGCAATTTATGTCCAAGGAAATAAATTCTTCTAAAATTTTGAGCTGATCTCTGATGCCGAACTCTCTTGACTCTATAATTTAATTTTATAAACTTATATTAACGCTAGAACTTTTAAGTGCGTAAATTAATTTTCCACTTAAATTATTGTTAAATTATGAAAGCATTATAAAATTGCTTTCATATAAAATTAAAAAAGAGAGAGGATTTAATGTTGGCAATGTAACACAGTTTTGACAATGATTTCGCGCAAAGAATACAAGTTTTATGTGACGTACGAATCATATTTACCATTCATTATTTTGAAATACAAACATGATACTTAAAAATCCATTTCTATTTTGTGTGTGATCGTTATAGGCGAAATAATGACATTTGGAATAAATAATTAATATTATTACATACCAATCAATTATTGCTCTTAATTTTTAAGAAAAATATCAAAGTACTAATAAATTTATATTGCTGATAAAGCTTTCTATTGACTTGAATCAAATATCAATATTGTTTATATAATTGAAGAATAAATATAACTTCTTTCTTTATGCATCAATGAACATTTAAATATATCGCGTTGTAAATTATATCTGACTGAAAGAAGCTTTAGAATAATAGAGCAACTCTAAAAGAACAATTACTTAATGCAAGGTTATCATGATGATTAGGAGAAATATTTTGCATTTTAAATATATATTATCTATCATACTTCATTAATTTTAAGGGAGCTTTAAATACAGTAAATAAACAAATTATATGATAAAATGTATCCCATTTTTATATTTCTGCAGTATATTAAATTATCATATACTTTGAAGTCTTTATTTATGTTTAGACCATAGAGAACTTTAAGATATATAAATCAATCATATTTAAATTAGATTCATTTTATTCTTGAGCAAATGAATGTGATATTGAGTAAATAAGAATTGCTGTTGCATCAAATAGTTACAGTTGAAGTATTTGTTATAGAAAAATAAAGGTTAAATAAATGATGCAAGCAAATTAAATTAGAAACTTAAAAATTTCATGAATATTTAATGCATAATTGAGTAAAGGTTTGTCTGCCCTCCATTTCTCCTTCAAATCATTACCCTAAAAGCATTTGGTAAACGTCTATGACCTTATTTTTAATAGTGAAATGGAAAAGAGTTCTTTGATTTATTTCAAGTCTTACCGCTTTCCAGTGATAAAGACAATAAAACTTTTTTTGATTGTTGGTAGATTTATTTGAATGATTTGTTTCTGCTGCGAATGGGTATATTTTACATTTTCCGTTCAAAGAAGTTAATCTCTTAGATTTATAATTCCTTTATTTGGTGATAAATTACTCAGCATTTTATATTTACTGTCTGCGCAACAGATGTGACTGATAAAGGAGCTTAAATTCATCTCACTCCGGACAATTTATCTCGCACTTGTATTTATTGATATTCTAAGCTAGCCATTTGTTACAGAGGAAAGAACATTAATTTGCTTAAAATTGAGAAGACACTCTACTTTATCAAATGATTTACTCTGCAACAAATGTATTGATTTGCTTGTTATTTACAATTTATTAACTATATATTTCTTTATTTAAATGTATGTACTACTTACTCAGAATAAAAATAATTTATTTGAAAATTAATTTCGCTAAATAAATAAAGCACATGCAAATTCAAATATTTTTTAATTATAAATATGTATTTTTTAAGTAATTTATTTGGTAAATGTCTTTAAATATCAGAAAGCTATATGAAAATCTATAATTGAAAATTATAAATAGATTTTAATTAATTCCACATAACTGTTTGTTTTTATTTTTTTACCATATATCCTAAATTTTTAATACGTTATTTTAAATTTTGAGATTAAAAACAATTTTATTTAATTCAAAACTCAAGTGTGATTCGATTTAGTTTATTCAGTTGTTTAAATTTTACTTATACAGTACCTAAAAAATCATATGTCTTATAAAATATATTTAAGGATATATTTGTAAGGAAATTATATATATATTTCTGAAACCACTATTTGTAAACCATGAATGAATTGTTCAAAAAAATTTACATTTGTATAAAAAATTCTGCGAGATTTATGTTTTTTACACAGATAGGGTTTTTCACTCTCAATTAAAAGAGAAAATAAAATTACAAATAAAGAAATAGTATATGAATTATTTAATTTCGCTTGCGACATTTTCGAATACATGATAATAAAGTGTTTACTATATTAAACATAAAATAGAGATAAAGTGAATATAGTTATCAATAATATTCAAAGTTTTGCATCACATTCGGTTCAGAAGAATGTACGATTGAAAATAAATATATACCTTTTGAATAAAAAAAATTAAAGACTGTAAAAATTAGTAAAATAATTTTTATTCAAATCTTATATTTTCCATTAAAATTTTTTAAAAAAAAGCTAATTGTATTTAAAATGTGACGACAAGATTCAAGGAATAATTAAAATATTAGTTATTAAAATATATATAACTTATAGTTTAAACTAGCATTTCTGTTGCAGATATAAACTTATATCTTAATTATCTCATTTGTTACAAGTAATAAACACAACTTCAAATATAAAAATTATTTTAAAAATTTTGGCATCTTATTTTAAAAATTTAAAATACTTTAGAATCAGTGAAAGGTTTAAATTATAAAAGTATTTTTAAATAATAATTACTAAACTAGGCCAATAAGATACGATTTGCTATTTCCTAGCCTGTTTTACTAGATGAACATGAACAAATTACACGAAATTTTCTTATGCTCATTATAACTCCTTCTCCAACAAAAGCAAATATTAAAACAAAATAATAAGATAAATTATGGAACTTCAAATCCACAATGCTGTTAATCCATTCAATAAAAGAAATAAGAGCGTTACTCGTATTTTATTGCTATCATTATTTACTCTTAGTTGTTTACTTACCTTACGAAAGATAAGGCACAAGAACACAGAAAACCATTTACTAACAATAAAGTAACAGCAAAGTGCTTACATTCTATTGAGAACAATTATTTAAGGTTATTTGTTTTCGGTTTGCGTTTGTATGTAATAAGCTATTACATATATAAATCAATAAATCACAAACAATTTATAAACATTAAAGTATTTTTGTATATTTCTCAGATTAAATACTGATTCAATATTTTCCATTGCAAGAATCGCAATTCATTATATTGGTTACTGGAATAGTTATATTAAAACACTAAAGGGAACAAAAATGTATTTATGAAATTTGAACAATAATTTCTGTTCGAAAACATGTATAATAATTCCATATTTGCTTCAGTTTTCATATTTCTAAAAAACTTTAATGCTTAAAAATTATGTATCTCGTTTTATGCTTTTTATTTACAAAGTCATTTAAAAAACAAGCAAATATATTCTCAGAGTTCAATAATCTATTTATTGAATGAGCTACATAACTAAATTACGACTCAACCTTAATAATTAATCTTTATTTCTTAAATACTCTTCTGTAAACATCAAATCCAGTTTGTTTTGAATGTCATCTTTTAACGCATTGTTGTTAGTTCGTAAAATAATTAAAAATTTTTAAAACTTTTCATTACTATAAATAAGTGCTGATTCATGAGATACTAATTCAAGAAGTTTTACTTATTAGTAATAAAAAAGGGAAACTTGAAAGTCAATCAATAATATAAAAATTTTAGGAATTATTTTTTATTTAGAGATATAGGTTGTAAGCTAAGCAAATAGCTGATTTAATTTTTAAATTTCTTACTATGGTAACGAATGCTTACAAAGCTTATACTGCTAGCTTTATCTTATATTGACAATTCTACACACGATATTGTGTGATTTTTTTAATAATAAATAAAGAAGTTGTTAAGCATTTAAAAAATAATGCGATTATTTTATTCATCTGCAAAACTCAGTTACAGGTATACTTGATTACTTACATGCATTTGTATTCTCATGGTTATGTATGCATATGCAGTGTGTTACAAAATTGTAGGATGAGTGTATTCTTCATAATATTTTATGTAAGTATTACACGCTTTTCAAATTAAATGAAGTTGTAAATAATAAAATAATTCACACACTACTCTGAGATATATAAGTTTACTAAATAATTGATCTAATATTTAAATTTTTATCTAGATATCAGTTACAAAATTATAACAAAGGTACAACTGTAAAATGTTGTTGTACCATTCTTCCAGATAACATCTGATATATTGTTTTTCATTCAATTAGTAAATTCACAAGCGAAGTTTCAAGAATTTTATTTTAACTGACTATTATAGCAACTTTAAATTTGTACACAGAATCATTTTGATAATTATTTGTATTAAAATGATGAGCTTTACAACTCTTCAAGTTTGTGTTTACACGAATTAATGCTTGGAGTACGGATTACTCATCATAAAACCTTGATTTTTCTTTTCAAAAGCCTGTTTTGAATTCATTTTAACACAGGGAATAACAATTTTTAGCCGAAATTTTTAATTTGATTTATTTTAAAACTCAGTTAAAAATGTCAATACAGTTTCAAAAAGATCGAGTCAATATTTATTTTATATAAAGCAGTAATTATTAATAACTGAGTATGTATTCTAACAACTTGCTGCTTTTCCAAGTTGCTATGATTTGAAATAGCTCTTCGCACCATCACAATGTGCCATTATTGTTGTTCCTTAAGAAATATTGAGGGTCTTCTTAAGAAATCACGAGTTTCTTTCATAAATCACGTCAGAAGTAAATATCACCATCCGAGTTATCTTATTAAGATTACGAAATAGAGAATGGTGGGAAAAATAGCTTAAAAAATTCTTCCTAATAAAGACTTTTTAACCAATTTCATCCATTCTTCTTTATTTCGTCTTATCAGTCTTCGTTATCTCTTATTTCAAGTAGCAACGTTTGAGAATGATCTTGAAGTGAATGAAATTGCTGTATGTATGATAATTAAAATTGTGGAGTTATTTTAATTGTAAACAATTTTAGTATGGCTGATTAAAAATTTATCTATTACTTCTAGATAATATATTATTTTTCAGCCAAATTTCTTAATCTTTTATTTTAAATATTATGAATATCAATTTTAAAATGGTTAAGGATTTTACTCTTTTTTCTAATTTAGAAAAACTTTTATAAAACCAATTTTTTCAAATTTCTAGCGATGATAACTCTGTTTAAAATGACATTTTGAATTCCATTATAAAAACAAAGAAAAAGTAAGTTTGAATTTTATTTATAATTTTATTGTTTATACTTGTACATTTATTGTAAAAAGATAATTTTGAAGGAAACATAATGAACTTGAAAATGAAATGAAAACTTAAATCTCGTGATAGAGTGCATAGAAAAATGCTTTAAGGTAAAAATCTTATAAAATGTAAAACTTAATATTTTATAAGGTAAAAAATTAATAAATGAAAAACTAAGCTTTTAGAAAATAACGCATGGTTTTATCATGAGAAATTATCTTATACAACAGATAAACCTTCCATACTTTTTTGTACAGACATGATAAATTTATTCAACAATTATCTGATAATATTGTATAAAAATTCTAAAAAGGCATGTGTTGCTAAAGTCCATAAAATAAATTGGAGATTCTAATCCTTCTGTAATAGTTAGTTGTTCAAATATAGGAAGAATAAATTTTACAAGATATAGAGCAAAAATATATTTTGGATATTCTGAATTATTATTTGTTTTAAACAATGTAATTTACAAAGTAAGCTATGCATTTTCTGGGATTATTTATCAAAGAATTAAAATATATAATAAGTAGTTCAAAATTACAAAGAAAATACATCTTAATATCTCTTTGAGGTTATATTATATTTGCAAGTTCTGGTACACTCATAACTATAAAGTGCTTACGCACCAAAAAAGAGTTTATATACTTATGCAATATTAATGCAAAAAAGCAATTACAAAACAACATAATCATTTATCGTCGAAAAAAATTACAAGTGAGGTGATGTTTTAAAGATGAATCATTGGGCCAAATTTAATAAGAATATTTTATTTCATAAGGTCAGATAGATAAAAGCCAACCTGTGTCAACTTGTGTCCAGTTGCTGTACTTCTCATTCAACAAAATTCATAAACTGTAAAACTTGCTGCCCTAATTGATTTCTCATATCATTCACATGTGTCAAATTTGGGGATTAAGCAGACTATTATAGAGTGGAAATATGATGGTATCAATCTTTAGCATTCTTTGTTGTCTGAAGATGAGCTTTGTCTAGTAGATAAATTGTTCCTGTGAACCTTGCTGCCATAGCAACACATGTAGCTGTGAAGAATGTCATAAATTTAACTCTTAGTTATCACAGTTTCTTAAATCAAAATCAGAATGACTGTCTATCGTATGCGGTGGAACACTATAGCATGATATCAGTTTGTGGACTACAAAGAATCTGTATAATAAAAGCAGGGTTAAGACGTACATCTCGAATCCTTAGCAAATGTGCACGATTGACATTACTGCCTTTTTCAAATTTTTTTCGCCATTTAAGGCGCATTTATTCCTAATTTGGAAGCTCAACTCCGTTTGAGTACGACACTAATACAAACAAGGGTGAAGGTGAGTGACTGTCAATATCAGCATATGTGATAGATTCCATGATAGCAATTGTCCTTTAATAAGTTGTCCTCTGATAATGCGGACTGATGCAGAGGTCAGAGGGAAATATGTTGCCTGTGTATTAATCATGAACAATAAGATCGTATCAAGTGACGCGATGCTATGATTCTTGACCATTTATCTGAAAAGGGTACTTAACAAATAACAGGCCTCTCTCTTTGCCCACTGGCTCCAACAATACTCACAGAAAAGTTACAATGTCCTATCTAGTGAGCTATACCCTGAGCTGATCATTCGGTTTCCAGTATCTACATAATTATTTCTTTCTCAAAATACGATTGCTTCTCTCATTGTCATCGATTGAAGGGTATTAGTATCAAAATTTTAACATCACATGCCGAAAGCCTAACTGTTGAAGCCAGTTGTAAAACTTTTTATTAACATGAACAAAGTAAACTGCATTTTTGTAGGACTTCCTTCAAATTAAGTGTCGTATTCATGCGATGAAAAATAAGAAAGCTTATGAGCACTGACAAATATTGAGCACTGACACTGACAGATGCGCATAAGAAATCTGAAGTGCAACGATCATTTCACAACAATGAATGAGACTGAAAGTGGGATTTTCGCTCAGAAAACCTCTGTCCCACCTAAAATGGCACATTAGGTCATCTCAATATAAAAGTATTCCTTTGTAATAGACTGATGCAAATGAAAAAATTTGTGCTTGCATCTACCCTAAGCCAAAAAGAACTGCATCCAATGTCTTCTTTTAGTATCATGGTTGGTTGGTTGGGTTTTATGTCGCAAAGTCCAAAAATAGACATACTGCTCCAAAGCTAAGATTTTGTTATTTTATTTATTTTTTTTATTTAAATATATTTTTTAAATAAGCCAAACAACGAAAAGACTTTGAAAAACAAAAATCAGTGTATGTATTATTTTAAAATACAGAGAGGAAATCAAATATATATATATATATATATATATATATATATATATATATATATATATATATATATATATATATACATATATATATATATATATATATATATATATATATATATATACGAGGGTTACACTGGAATTTTGAGATACGCGCAGACGAGAATCTACAAAAATAAAAATAACGGTTTAATTTTAAAATCCATAGTATTTTAACATAGAAGACGATTTTTTACTGACTTACTTCAACTTGTTTCGCGTAGAAAAAATTTTAAACAGAAGAGAAAATGGAGTTGACACGAGAACATTTTCGCGCTATAATTTTCTAGGATTTTAAAGCAAGATTAAATAAAAAAAAATACGTTCAACGGTTGCAATTAGCATTTGGTGATGAATCTTTAGCTCGTGCTCCTGTATTCAGATTGCTTAGAAAATTTAGAAGAGTTCGCAATTTTCTTCAGGATGAAGAACACACAGGAAGGCCACCGTCGGCAGTAATTCCGGATAATGTGTCTGCCATATGAAAAATGTTAATGGATGATAATCGCTGTACCTATCAAATGATACAGAAGGAACTTAACATTGGATCCGCAGCCATTCACAAAATCATTCATGAAATATTACATATGAAAAAAGTAGTTTGCCATTGGGTTCCTCATAATCTAACTGAGCACAAAAAGAGGAACATGTCAGAATCAGTAAAGAAACTCTTAAATTGCTAAATGATGGTGGTTACCACATCATTTATAAAATTGTAACAGGTGAAGAAACGTACATACCGTTTTTTGATGTTCCAACACATCAAGAAAGGAAAGTATCGGTCTTTGAAGATGATCCCACGCTGACAATGGTGAAAAAACAAAGCGCACTGAAAAAAGTGATGTATGCCGTTTTCTTCAGAAGTACGGGATTGGTCAAAGCCATCAAGTTGGAAGGACAGAAAACAGCAACAGCAAACTGGTATACCCCTAAATGTCTTCCAGAAATTCTACAAGATCTGAATGTTAGGGGACTAAAGCTTCACAATGACAATGCATCATCACATACAGCCGGATTAACAGTTGAGTTTCTTAAGCAAAAACAAATTAAAGTTATCGAACATACGCCGTTTTCACCTGATCTAGATATGTGCGACTTTTGGTTATTCTTTAATGTAAAAAATAACTTACGTGGACGTCGTTTGCATTCAGAAGAAGAGATTGATGTGGCTATGAATGCATTTTTTTCATCTATTTCAAGTAATGAATAGTTTGAGGCATTTAATCTGTGGAAAATTTGTCTACAAAAATGCATTGATGCTGGAGGAGACTACTTTGAACACACCTAAAATTTTGCCAGTATAACTTTAAAAACCTAGTCGTATCTTAAAAATTTCAGAGTGATCCTCGTATATATATATATATATATATATATATATATATATATATATATATATATATATATATATATATATATATATATATATATATATATATTATTTTGAAATTTAATATACAAATTAAATAAAATGTATGAAACCTATTTCATTCAAGAAAACTAATAGGTTTTTATGGTGTTTAGATCCTCTATTACATCAAATAAAGTTATAAAATCACAATTGAAAAAGTTTAAGCGTTTTTGGTTAAAATACTGACATGAAATTAAAGTATGATAAACGTTGAATGGCTCATCACACGTTTCAAACCAAGGACTTTTTTCGCTTAGAAACACATGTTAGTATCATGGAATGCGTAATCAATCAGCATTTCCAATCATTTTCATATGTAGCTATTAAATACAATCATGCCAAACTTCATAATAATTCAATTTTACTGCTTGGTACATAAATTATGAATTCAGGGATTTGTTTCCAGATTCATAAGATTTCTTATGCTTATACCACATCATAAAAAAAGATCTCAAGTATAATCACACCAAAAAAAAATTCAAAATTATTTTCATTATATCTTTTTCTTCTCACAATATGTTTCTATGGACACCTTTAATGAATTATCATTATTTATTATTAAGTAAGATATAGTTATCATTGCTATTCAAATGATCATCTTATTCAGATCAAACAGTATTCTGAGGTAAATGGAATACATTATTGCCCTATATTGTACTGTAACGTCTGCTACTACTTGGCATTCTGTTTTTCATCAATTTCTCAGCAATGAAATAAATGAAACACATTTCTCGTTATATTTCTATAGACTTATCCGGAATCAGTTATCTTAGATTTCAGTGCATTTTCTTATCATGATGTTAAAAGTAATAATTTTGCTTCGAAGCAATAATTTAAAATATTTAGCAATTAAGCCTAAGGAAGGAAAAAGCTTTATAGTAATTAAGATTTCAAAATTATTACTATATGTTCCAGCATAACGAATATTACTTTGTAAATTAAACATTATTTTTAATTTTACGTTATTTTAAAATTTATAATATGTATATTTTTTTTCTTTAACATGATATTTTACTTCCACTGCATGTTTTTCTTATACATATTTTTGGAAGTTTATATAATTTGGATTTTTTTTATTTGTAAATAATTAATGAAAAGTAATGTATTGTTTAATTATTTTATAAGAAGTAAGCAAGTTACTATTATTTTTATTTTAGATTTTTATTTAAGATATTTTATATTTTAATTTTAATGTTACTTTTTAGTAAAAGAAAAACCTGATAAGTCTATAGAAAAAAACTAATTTTATTAATGTAATTGTTAAATAACATGAAAAATTTTAATTTATAATAAGTAAATTTTGTGAATCTGTAAGTAACAAAATGTTAACCACAGTTTATATTAACTTGAAAGATTTTTTTAAAGAAATATGGTAATTTAAATGTCTCAGAGTCATGCAAAATATCAGCAATCAAATAAAGAAAGTTCAAATTTCCAAGGTATAGCATGCGTAAATTTCTAGGCGTTAACTTTATCATGTTTAGTGAGAGGTGAATAGTATTAAAAAATAAATCCAGAAGAAAATATATAAAATACAATTTAAACCAATATATTTTACTAAATTATCCCAATGATTCTCAAATATTTTAGAAAATGCTCGGATATTATTTGTCAGCAAACTGAATTTAAATAATAAGTGATACTAAAAATATACTTTTGAATTCAATTCAGTCGCTTTTTAAGAAAATTGATCTTGTAATTTAAATCCAATACTTCAAACTTGAGTTAAAATAATAATTCCAATTTCGTAGAATATGATATATCGACATGGTGTGGTTTAATGTAAATATAGATTAATCAGAAAATACCAGCTCGTTGAGGAATTGACATTTACATATTATTTCTAAAATTATAAAAATATCAAAAGATTTTCTAAAATGATTTGATTATAACGTAACATAAAGAGAAATACAGGCAATAGCAAGTAAACTATAGTTATTATCAAGTGCAAAATATACAAATACATGGCTAATAAACATTTTAACATGGCTAATAAACATTTTACTAAATATGCCACAAATTCGTTTCAGTGATGTTTACTGTAAGTACAAAATAAAATGCAAATCATATTTGGCCTTACTTAAATTTAACTGTTATAGAAAGTAAAACTCTTTATTTCATAATTCAGTTTCGTGTGTCGTGTACCTACTTAACTGTTCAGAATTTAATGAGATTAAACCAAGATCTCGTTTAATTCTAAATTATGCTAATCCTTTTGTACGTTAACGTTAGTTGAAACTATTTGAGCTTGAAGAATTGAGACAAATCCTATTTAATAATAATTGTATACATGGATAATTATAATTATATTCCTCTTAATGTAAGAAAGTTCAAATTATTCTAATTAAGAAAATTTATAAATGAGCTACAGCAGAATTAATTACTTTTCATCTGGAAGTACTTTTCATGAATTTGCTTTCTTATATTAAATGACGTTTGTAAGTTAAGGGGATTTTAATTACTAAACTGAATTGTGTCTGATATTGTTATCAATAATTTTTATAACAGTTAAAACAAAATAAATAAAATCAAAGCTTTCATTAAAAAATAATTTTTCGTATATTTATAGTATTCTTCTTTTATATATTTGAGTACTTTTGAAAACAAGTAAACATTTTTATTTCTTGACATAAAATGTTGTTGCACAATTTTTAAATGTTTATTGAATTTTTAAAGTATTTATTAAAGTTTAAAAAATTTTTCTATTAAAATCTTTGAGAAATATGAGCTGTATACTTTTAGAGACGGAAAAATAATTCGTTACTTCTCTCATCTATATATTATTTCAAACCTTTAAACAAAACACAAATTGAAAACATTATTATATAAACTGATATAAGACTTGTAATTTTAATAAATTTATTTATTATTCAGAGACAAATTTGAATAGAAATTTTCATGACTATAATGTTGTTTTTGTTGTCTTGTGACAGATATGCTAGCATTATAGGGTGAGCTGCTCCACTTTTCCAGATGAACCATATTTTGGTGTGAAGTCCAATTACTTAAGTTCACACATACCATAAATACCCATTTACAGGGTAGGCAACCATTCACAACCCATTCATACAAGGAAAGAATAAAGACAGAATAGACACAGAGAGACAGTACATCCATTTCCGAACCGGGATTTGAACCCAGGACCTCTTTAACCGCAATCAGTTGTGTGTGTGTGATTTATAACACACCATAACATAAATGTTGTTATAAAGTACATAATAGTCAAAAATAAGTCCTATGACTGCTATTTAGATACAATCGCTATCTAAACAAAAAAAAATCCAAATTTCGTAAGTTTGAGTACTGACAAAATGTACATTTTATTGAAATATTTTTCTCGTTATCTCAAAAGTGTTTTTATACGACATTAATTAAATATCATTCTTTCAATATCGGTAACTGTCTAGATTGGCCAGTCTATGATTTTTACAACGGGAAATATTGACAACAAGAAAAAACATGATGTTTTAAGGAATAAAGCATTGTGTAATGAAAAACATGTTTATCAATGGTTTAAAAGACGCAAAAATTACACTATATATTTCATTCATGTGTCAAACTTTTTCTTTTTTTGTGGGTGACTAAACTAAGTAATTTATATAGTCTAATGATCGTGTTAAATAACATGGTAATTTATCATACTAATCAGGAATTCTTACAGGTTGTACTAGTTAAGTGCTTAAAATATACTTTATTTGTCAACTTAACATTGCGTTTTGATTTAATTATTTAAATACTCTAATACCAAATGAATGAAGAAATTTAATAAAAAAACAATAGAATGCAATTACTAATCCCTTAAGTCAAATACAGTGAATTATTAAATATATTCTACTATTTTTAATAAAAAATATAGCATTATAAGATCTTTCTAGCGGTAATTAAATATGTAATTTTCTAATGAATTCAGTTTAAAAGAAAATATTTGTAAATTATAAAAATGATACATTTTCCAGGAAAATTTCATTGTAGAAAAACATAATTTTCACTTTGAAATCTCTAACGCATAGAGAATAAGTCACTTAAATTACGTGTAAACGAAGAAATATTTAAATAAATTTACATTTTTTTATTGTCTCACAGGAGCCAAATCTCCAAGGAGCTTAATTATATACTATTACCCATAAAAATAGCTTTCTTAGAAGACATTAAATTTGATGTAAAATATGAACAAATAAGTTATTTTAAAAATAGATTTTATTTTTAAAAATAATGTAATGGAATTTTAAAATTAATTAATACATTTCTAAATTTTATTCATCAATTTTTATGATGAAAAACTTAATTTAAATAATAGCACTTATTATTTTTACATAAAAATCATTTAATATTGTTTATTAAAATAGTTTGTAGTTATTAAAATCCAAATTCAATATTTTTTGCTAAGATATAATTCAACAAAATCAAGATAAGCAGTCGTGTCATTGTTTTTGGAAAATATCACCTGATTTTTGAGAAACAAAGAAAAAAACAACAACAAAGAAATTGAAATAGCTCCTTAAAAAAGCACTGTTTCTGCTTAAATATCTAGTCAGCTCACCAATAAATTCCATTTATTTCTTATATGGGAGAAGAAATCATAATAGTATTATTAAAATTCTAATTTTACATTGGTAAATTGGATTTTAACTAGAAATTGAATATTTTTATATTGCAATTATATTTCAAAATAATTGTGTCTTGCTCACTTTACTTTTTGTGACATATTTAATTACTGAATATTTTTTTTTTATTTTTACAATAGTTCATATTACAGATTTATAATAATAATAGTTAAAAATGCATAAACTTTTATTTCTAATTGTATTTTTTTTCACTATATTTGTTAGCAAAGTTAAAAAAATAGATAAATAAATAAAATAAATAATATAAAAATTTACAGAAGAATTCTGATTATTCAGGAAATATGACGATTTCCTTTTCTATTGGCATGAATTACAGATAAATCTTATAATCATTAAAATAATTATCAGAGTAAAAAAAAAAGTTGTTTTTCAACGGATTATTCAATGGATGTATTTAAATCGAGCTATTAATATATTAATATGTTAACTATGTATATATATATATATATATATATATATATATATATATATATATATATATATATATATATATATATATATATATATATATATATATATATATATATATATATATATATATATATATATATATATATATATATATATATATATATATAGTTAGCATATTAATAGCTCGATGTAAATACACCCATTGAATAATCCGTTGAAAAACAACTTTTTTTTTTACTCTGAAAATTATTTTAATGATTTTAAAATTTATCTGTAATTTAAGCCAATAGAAAAGGAAATCGTCATATTTCCTGAATAATCAGAATTCTACTGTAAGCTTTTATTTTATTTATTTATTTTTTTTGAACTTTGCTAACAAATATAGTGAAATAAAATACAATTAGAAATAAAAGTTTATGCATTTGTAACTATTTTATATATATATATATATATATATATATATATATATATATATATATATATATATATATATATATATATATATATATATATATATATATATATTTGATTTGATAATTTTTGATTTTTAAAATTTTGAAAAAGCCAAAAGTTATTTTCATTCAAAATACATAAACAATTATTTATTGCAATTATAAATTGATGTAAGCAATATTGCAATTATAAATTGATATATTGCAATTATAAATTGAGTAAGATTTATCAAATATTTTTCTGATATTTAACCAGTTGTTTTTCATTTACATTCTTGGGTTTTCCGATGAAAATTTTGAATAATAATTATAATTAATTTCTTTTAAATAGCAACTGTTTCTTTTATTATTATATATTAATTGGGAACAAATAAACAACAATGATTTATCAAATAAAAGCTTAAATTTATTAAAATTCAAACAGACTTTTATTTTCATAAGTTTGAAAATTTATTTCATTTATAGGTTCCTTATTTTCACAATTAATTTTACTTACCAACTTTCGAATAACAAATAATTTATTCATGAAAACAAACTCTTATTGCAATAAAAGCATTAAATCTAATTTGATGCAGTTAACAACTGAAATGATATTCAACTGAATGTGAAAATTATATACATCAGTAATTTGCATTTAAACAAAATTCATTGCTAAGAAACATTTGCATTATTTACATAATTACTGCAGATATACAAAATTCTTAATAAGTCTGATACACTATGAATTTTGTATTAAGTGTCCAACAACCATTTCAACATATACTTTATTTTATTTATTTTTTTTGACATTTTTCTAATTTGACGATGTATAGTTATTTTGGTTAATATTAAAAGAATATATGTTATTTATTAAAATAATTTTGCTAATCACATACAAATGATTTTCTTAAAAAATAGCCATAGAAATGATTTAAGTGGCATTTGGCTCATCCTTGCTCTGATTACTTTATTTTCACTAATTTGTAAAAATAAATTTTTCGTAAATTATGTAACTTAGGGTGAAAATAAAATAATTTCCGTTTTCAAAAAATTCCGTTCCCCATTTTAATTATTTACCCCAGTAAAATATTTTAAGTATAATAATAAAAATTTGATATATGCATTATCTATTTTTACATAAAAAATGACTATAAATTTCCATATCTATTTTCAGTTTTTCTAAATAAAATCTGTTTGATTAACATGAGAGAAAATGCTTCTAAGAAAATATATTGTATAGAATATAAAATTAAATAAAAGCTAAAAATTAATCTGATACATATGTGTGTAACAGTTAAAATATCAGTAATATGCATTATTGATTCTTATAGAAACTTTCATTGCTAATTTAAATCATTTTTATCAAAAGCTCAAAAGTTTGAATCAAAAACATTATTTTTAGTATTATAATTTGACATATGAAATATTTCTATGCATTTTTGACTTTTCTGATACTACATCTTCTGGTCCAGCACTCATTATATTTTATCTATCAAAAATTAATAGTTGGTAAATGAAAACGCCATTTTAAAGGTAACATTCATTAGAAAAATATTAAGTGTTCACTTATTTTTTCACATACTTACGGAGTATTTTAAGTAATTTTAACTAGATATTAAAAGCTGACCTGTGTAATAAGAAAGTAAAATGTCATTCTTTGAAAGAAAATTCCAAACGCTTTATATCGATCTGCCCATCATCGAAAAATAGTGTTTTTTCGATTTTCTGGTTAGAATTCTTTGTGTTCGACTTCCAACAGATGTTCCGACCTATTTTTCCAATGTCGACGACTTGTAATCGCTTTTTCATCAAAAGTAGAAGTAAACTGTAGTATTAATTTAGAGTTTAAGTAAAATCCAATAAAAGGTATAAAAAAATAAAGAATTCAACAAAGTTTAGATTATTGAAAATAAGATGAGGGAAATATCCATTGATCTTTTTGTGACTGTATATGTATGCAAATATTTGTAATCATAAATATTAGAAAACAGAGATTAACTGTACATATACATGTTTAACAACAATTTCCTGTACATATTACCTTCACAAATAAAAATTTTCAAATTTTCCGAGTATACATATGTACAAGCAAGATTATACTTAAATAAATGTATGTAAATTTAGACATTTTTTTATAATATAATATAGAATTTACTATGATAATATGGTGGAAACGTTGTGGAACCAAAGAAGTCTATTCTATATATGTTGTGCATGTGTGTGTGATTTACATAAAAATAAATACATTTGTATTACATAGATTTTATATTGTCAATAGAGTTTAAATTTCTCGTGAATTTAATGAATTTTTTATTTTAATAATTTTACAATTCTGAAATTTATTTTTAAAGAAGAAAATTAATGGAAACATACTCAAACACATCAATTGATAAAACTAATTTCAAATGTGATCTTTAACAATTATTATGATACACCTCATGAAAAAATAGAAAACTTATATCTGTAGTCATTAAATTAATATGCCTTTAAAGTAATTTCAGGATTTTCGAAATGATTAAAAGATTATATCTTGCTCATACAGAAATAATTTTTCCTTTAAATCACAGTACCAGAAAAATTGAAAAGTAATTTACTACTTTTATTTTTGACTGCAAAATACCTTTATGAATTATTTCTGAAATCACTGTAAAAATTGTTTTACTTTTACTTTTTTGCTTATACAGTATTTTTAGAAATATTTTACTGCCTAGTTTAACCCCGTTTAATTTCTGTTTTGATTTAAATAACAGTGTATTTTTTATGCATTGTAACATATTCAAAAATACTGTTGCATATTTTTTTAATTTAATTAAAGATCTCAATTTTTAGTATGTTTTCCTTTTCGTCTAACAGTTTTTCTCACAATTGTCAAAGTGACTGCCAAATAATGTTAATAAGCCTATGCAAAGTAAATTATTTCTTATAAATCAATTTACGAAACTTTTCGATCAGAAAGCAATTTTTTATAAAATGAAAACAACATTAAGAAATGAAAACATAATTGAAATGATGTTTAGAAATGATTGAACTAGCAATCACAATTTTACGAAAGCACCATTTTTGGCATCAAAGCTGAAAACTTACATAAAGGATACTTATCTGCAACTGATTTGTAATGCATAAAATGAAAGTTTAGGATGAAAATTACCTGTAGAATTAATTAAAAAATTAACATTTTTTTTAAAAAAATACCTTTTTTCGAGTTTGTATTGGAAATTCTGGGACTAACAATATTAACTATTTACTTAGTTTGATAAAAGTTTTCTGATTAATACAACCTAAATAGAAAAAAAATTAAACTTATACACTGTAAAATTTCAAGTATTTTTAGTATGGTCTAAATGAAGCTAACTGATTTATAGCTTTAAATATAGTTGGAATATTTTGTGAATTTTATAAATATATAATACATATTAATATTTGTAAGCATAAATACACATATATTACGGAATGAGCTTATATTGATGTTTATGTAATCCTTATTTATGTATCTAAGAATACATACTTGTGTCATGAAATTTATATTAACTCATATTCATAAAATTTTATATATTATAAATATTCTAATTAAATAATTTTGTATATAATACGTATAATTGATAACAATTAATGTTTTTTTAAGTACTTTCAGAGGGAATTGTATATTTTAAATCTGTATAATTATATTAATTTTTGAATTGTAAATTTTCAAATACCACTATCAGACAGATCTGAAAGATAATGCAATAATTTATGAAACATTAATTTTATTTGAAAAGGAAATGAAAAATAACCAAAATAAAGTTTTCATTAAGATGTTTTGTTTGTAAGAGTTTTTATAGTCATATCTTTGAATATATATTCTATGAAATGTTTTAAATATAATTGGGCACACAGTTTGATTAAAATCAAAGTTTTTGGACAACTATAAAGGTATAAAGTTTAAGCATAAGTAATATGAAATACACATCTATAAAAATCAATTTTAGACAAAGGAATAAAATATTTTTCAGAAAACATTTAGCATATATGCATAATATATGCATTTCTATCAACTAAATGAAATCCATAATTATTCACGTTGAAAATATTTAATAAAGGAAATACAGCTATGCAAAAATGCTGTTTAAAAATACTATGTGGAAGTAGCAAAAACAAAATACTATTAAAAAACTAATTAAAATTATTTAGAGCTCATTTAGTTTTATGATTTTATGTTACAATTAAATAATTATCTTGTATTTTATATAGGGATGTGAAGTTATTAAAAATATCATAAAATATTAAATCTATCCATACTGATTTAATGAAGCAAATTAGAACTAATGTTTAGAAATCGTGACAAAGTGGACAAATTGACATGGATAGTAAATATAAAGAAATTTAAAAATTCCTTTAATTAAAGCCCTTTTAATTAGTTGAAGTCTAAAGCAAGAAAAAGAAAACTTTTCATATATACTTATTTTCAGAAAAAATTTCTGTGCATTTTTATTACATGAAAATTAGTTTCAAGTTAATTAAAATAACATTTGATAAAATATTATTTTTAATAATTTTTCTGATCATACCTCATATAAAATATTATTTCTTCTTCAGGAAGTACATTTTTTGCTTTAAATTATATATAAAGTGTAGATCTGATGTATTTTATGTACCAACATTTTTCGCATGTTTTTTACAATGAAATGATACTGTGAATGAATGTTTAGCACATTATATTTTAGTCTATTATATAAGAAATCTTTGAAAAAATTCAATATCAACTTTAACTTAATTTGAAGTATGTTTAACTCACAAGATGATAGTTCTATCCTGTTTTTAAAAGTAATTGGATATTTCGAAGTAAAATTTTTCAATAATTTAATTTTTTTATATATTTTATTTTAGTCATATGAAAGTGTAAAACCTTCACATACTAATCAAAGAAATATATAATTTGCTTAGCATTTGAATTGGCATGCATTATTTAAAAAATAGTTATCTAAATCAGCAGAAAGATTTGACAGTATAAATAATAGCATATATAATAACGGACATTTGATGTTGGAACACTTAGATATTACAAATTGCAGTCGAGGAAAGTTAACTGTCTGTGAAGTTTTATTCAGACTATTCGTAAATAATTAAAATTTAATCCATTAATTATTAATAGAGGTAAACATCTGTTTTAAATTTTTCCAGAAAAATCATTACATCTTCTACTGAAAAGTATGACAAATTCATAAGTTAGAAACGTTAGAATTGCAAATCATATCTGCGAATTTGCAAAGTGATTTACTTGGTTATACATCTTTATGGGGATTTGTATTTGAAAATATAAAAATATTATCAGCATACAATATCATTGTAAACAAAAGATATCGCCTTTCAAGGCAGTGAGAGTTTTTTTCTTTTTTATCTGGTGCAGCACCTTACATTATATTTTTGAATGAGTTCGTAAGCATTCTGAAATTTCTATGTTCTGCTCTATACTATAATAGTAGTTACATGCGATACTAAACTGCATGTAACCAGTATCATAAGCATTAGGCACGTAACATCGAAAGGGTTGGGTATCATATGAAAAGGATGCTTATTAAGAGGGAAAAAACTGTTACATTTTTTAATATTAAGAATAACTAGTTTTTAATGGTATTTACAAGTGTCCTACGATAAAAAAAAGAATATTATCATCCTCCCTGTTAGTGTAAGACTGTTTCCTGTCAAGTAAATATCAATGACTTTGCCCTCGTCTTCAACCAAACATAAACGAATTAACTGACCAAAACACCACAAATGTGTTTGACCTTGTAAAGTAGAAAATTGAAATGGTCATCGAAATATCATTGACAAAAGTTATGATGATATTTTGATGATATCACTTATATTTTTTATTTATTGTCCGACCGAAATACCAAAAATATGTGTGACCTTCTAAGGAGAAAAACTGAAATGGTTATCAAAGTATCAGTGATAAAACTTATTAAGATATTTACATTTATCTTTGAATCGAATATCTGACAAATTGAAATAACATAATTAAAGATTTTATGGAATAGAAATAGGAAGTGAAATAACACAACCTGAAAAATGCATACTTAAATTTCTAAAGTTTTCTGACATATGAATAAGAAAATTAAAAAAGTTAAAATTTCAATTCACATATTAGTTGCTTCATCATCATATACACATATTTATTGCTTCATCATCATAAAGACCACTTCTTTCAGATATTTAAATTTTACAACATTTATAAACCAAATAACACAACAACAACTATATTACAACACTATTATACTCATTAATAAATCAAATGCATTCCAAATATAGTTTTCTACATTCAAAACAGAAAACAAATTCCATATAGCACATATAGCATCACATTCGGAATATTCCATATAATGATGTAATATATATATATATATATATATATATATATATATATATATATATATATATATATATATATATATATATATATATATATATATATAATTAATTAATAAGTTAAATAACATTAAAATATGATGATTTTAAAATGTTATTTAACTTATTAGTTGTTTAGTTAAGATTATTCAAGATAATAATTAATACATTCTTTTTCATATTTTTGTACTTATATTTTAAATAATATTTGTATAATAAGACAAAAATTAACAGAGTAATCAAATCTATAAATTTTTTCTTTAAATTTATTTACACAAAATCCCAATAAATATACTATTTTATTTGAGTGTGTAATAAACTCTAAAAAACCAATCAGATAAAAATGGTAAAACAATTGTTCCAAACTTTATTGTATTCTTTATTTTAAATATAATGAATTAGTATTTAAAAGTTAATAACAAATATAGATGATTCAAATATTTTACAGTGAATATAATATGCTTTCAAGTTGAATTATATATTTTAATTTTTCTTCCAGGATAAACATTCTGTATAATATTTTTAACTTATTTATAGATTAACTCCTAAATGGAGCTATATATTTTTTAACCGTTGATTGTCAATCACAATTTTACCTTGATTAGATACATATTAAGTAAAATTTTCTTTGCTTATGAATATTTCCTTATCCCTATTTTGACCATTTTATTTTATTTATTATTTGAAACTAAAATATTCCTGGAAAATGGAAATTATTTGTGTATTTTAATTTGAAAGTATTAAATTCTTTACGATCTAGAAACTGAAGACCCTGATTAAACATTGCATTAAATTTTATTTCGAATGAATTAATTCATAAAAAAATTGAATGAAATATTTTTTAGGAAATATTTTCTATCACAAATATAAAGTATTTTACTGTAATATAGTGCATTATTGAAGAACTTTAATAATAGTTGTCAAATAAAATATTGACTAATAAATTTTTAAATGAAATGTAAAAATAAAATAAAAATTGATTTTGATGAAATTAAATTTTTCGTCGTCTTTTATCAATGAAATATTTATTAAATTGAAGCTTCTTTCACATGTAAAAGTATTTTATTTCTCAAACTTTTTTGAAGAGAATTTTTCAAATGCAAATAATATAAAAGAAATAATTAGAAGTAAATTGTAAGTTTATTCATTTTACTTTAAAGTATTATGTTAATTTATGATTATTTCATAAATTATGTTTCAAAACTATAGATATAATTTTCGTTTTTTACATGACAATATAAAATAATACTATTGTGTTTTAAGATATTTAACTGTTAGATAAGTGATTTTATATAAATGTTCAACTTTAAAGACAGAATTGTTCTTTTTTACAAATAATATTTTTAAGTCGATTATTTCTAGTTGCAAATATTATATTCTCTTTTTGTAAGATGTTTTATTTCTAAAAAAATTGCCTCCTATATAAAAATTTGTGGCAAACAGATTAAGAGTAAAATTATTAATTTTTTTGAACGATTTTGAAAGTTATTCTGATATAGTTGAAAAATTGTGAGATAAAACTTAAGAAGAAAACCAACGGATTTAATATTGAGGATCATCACTGAAAGAAGAATGAGAATAATAAAACATTTTTTCTGATATGCTTTATAATTTAAGGTGAAATTACTGTCATCAATGCACTTAGATAATAATAGAAAATATGAAATGTATATTACGTATTTTTCGAAAATAAATTAGGGAATAAATATAGTTTTGAAAATAATTAACGAAAATGATGAATTTTTTTTCTTCACACAAAAGGTTAAACTATCTTTAATTTTTTTAAGTAAAATATATGAAAGGAAATATACATCAGTTTAAAAAGAATAAGTACAAATTTTTATATTATAATATACTTTCAGGAAAAACTAATTTTATGAAAATATTTTATCAATAGCAATTTATCAATGAGAATCAAATATTGTAATTATTTATGTTTGAATTTCCTTGACTAGTTTGAGACAAATTTTATCAATTTAAAAATATATTTAATATTTACATTTACCTTATAGTAACTAAACTTAAAACTTTAAATTATTTATTATTTAAATAATTTAGAGTTTCTAAAAAGTAATTTTAGAAACTCTAAATTATTTAAATAATAAATCGAATAAATTCATGAAAGATTTAAACTTTCATGAGTTATTTTATCCAAATAAAATCGATGTGAAACAAACATTGTTTTTACCATGCAAGTTTACTAAGTAGGTATAGTTATTTATTTTTCAGCGTTTTCATTGTGTCTTACATAATCAATATCATATTATAATGCAAATGAAAAATTTAAATATATTTCTTTTTGTGTTCAAACATTAATATGAGTAAATGTATTTGGATGTAATGATATATTTTCTACTATGTTATCACGCAAAGGAAACTGACATCAAATACTGTATTATTTTCCTTCCTTGCTTGATTACAACATGTTGGTAGCCACAAAAGAATAACGCTATATTTTTGTAATTATTCTTACATTTTTAATTGGGTTTTACTTTAACTCTATATTAAAATTTCATTCATTAATGTTTTCAACATTTAATAATAAAGTGATTACAAATCATTGAAATTGGGTAAATGTGCCAAAACTTCTGTTGTGAGCGTTGGTTGGGTTTTATTACGCAAGGCCCAAAATTGGACATGTTGCACCAATATCTGTCGTGAGTTGAACACTTAAGAAATTCTGAACGGAAAATCTGAAAAATTCCATTTTTCGATGATGAATGGATTGATATAAAGCAACTAAACTTAAAAAAAATTTTTTTTGAGTGTTTTTTTATGGTATAGGCCAGTTTTTCCGTTTTATATAAAATAACTTATAATGCTTCTTAACTGTGTGAAACAATTATTTAAAAAATGACAATATTAAATAATTATGATTGTTTTTTTAATTATCATTTGAAGCATTGTTTTTAATATATTTTTAATTAAAAATATCGTTATATAATAAGATAAAAATAAAATTCAAATAATAATAAAATTTAACATTCAAGTAAGTAAAATAATAATAAAAAATTAAATATTTTTTACAGCTTATTTCAGCACCATTACTGAATATTTAATAGATAAATGATTTCAATTAACAAAAATTAATTTTTGATGAATTTTTGTTAGGACTTAGTTTTCCATATTCTAATATTTGAACTATTTGTTTAAAAACAAAAAAAAAACTATTTTTAGATTTCTTTTTCTTAAATGAATTTATATTATATAATGAATTTAAAGACTCTGTTCTCTATCTTGATTAAATGACAACAAAATTTAAAAAAAATATTTTTACTTATCAATGGGGCTTTGCATGCATCTACTGGTGATAGGTATATATGATATATTTTTATCGTATAAAAGTAGATCATGTACCTCTAATTTCTATTTTTATAGTTAAAATTTTTACCAGATATATAAAAGGAGAATTTTTTTATAAAATATTTTTATTGCATTAAAATAGAACTAATTTTATTGTTAGAAAATTAAATGTTTATTATATTCATTGTTGAAATAAAACAAATAAATTTATTCCAATTCAAATAAAGCAAATAAATATATGTAAATCAAATTTATTATCAATTTATGTTAATTAATTTTATGAAATCAGAAAAGCTAAAAAAAACACACTTTTATTTAAAAATTTTAAACTTTACATGGATAAGTTATACACATTTAAGTTCCTAAATATTTGTTAATATAGAATTCTGTATATTGCAGCTGTTTTGTAAGAATCCTAGAAGTTTAAATACGTATTCAAAAAAAACTAAATTACTGAAAGAAAAAAATAATTTCCACAATTATATCATAAAATTATGGGCATTTATCATGAATTTATATATTCTTTATTTACCCGTAAAGCCAGTTAATTATTTAAATAATTGAAGTATAGTTTAAATAGGTATGTAAAAGTATTTATACACATGAATTAGATTTTGAATAATAACTATTTAAAATAATTTTAGTCTGTGCTCAGGAATTTGCCAATAAATACATGTAAATGAAAAGGAAGATCAGTTCTAACTTATTAATTCACTTTGATAATAAAATAGATAATTATGTTTTACAAGAATTAAAATTTATTAACTTAACTATTAAAATTTTAAGCATAAAATTATGTAGCAGGTTCGTTATCCTGAAGGTTTAATTCTATAGGTACATTCGTAAGTTATTTTCCTTCCTACAAATATACATTTTTAGGAAATCTTTATTGAAAATGTATTTATTATTTTTTGAAAAACTTAAATACATAAAACATATTACTGTGATTACATATAGTATTTCTGTACAGATGTGTTATAGAAACTAATTTAATGTAGATGTACTTAATAATGCTGTAAACATAAAAAGTTTTATTTTATTAATATTAGTATTTAAAGAATTACGTAAAACATCCATACTATATTTTAAAAAGAAAAATTTAAAGAAAAATTTTCTAGAATAAGTTAATGAAGATAAGCAAGTTTCTCTGGATTTTTCAAATATATTATACTGCAAAATTCAATTACATAACAATAATTCATTATACTGTTTCGCTACACTAATCATAGTTTGCTCAAAAAAAAACAATGATAAGAGGGTGTTCAGCAATATTATTACATTTTTAATTCTTTGTCTGTAAGTACGTATAGCTAGAAGACTTTCTGTAAAACAAAATAGCCGTTGTTCATTTTTTAATCTTAGATGGATGTAGAAAAAGGAATTTTTTTTAACTCCTATCGGTTAATCGTAATTTTACCTACAGATCTCTTATTTAATATTTTAATCTCATGATCTGCTCAAATAAAAAAAATAATAAACTTTTTCATGCAAAAATAAATACTTAATTTTTAAATTCGAATACTAAAAATTTCACCACACCCCCCTTTACTTAACAACGAAAATAGGCATACATTTTTGCTCTATATTATTTCATATATAAAAGAATTGCAACAGAATTGCGTTTATTCTACTCATGATAGAATTTCATCTGCTTAAATCACGAAAATTAAAATATCAGTTGCAACTTTCAGAATCAGTGATATGTTAATATTTAATTGAAAATTTTTATACAAGTTTTTATTATTTTTAAACCCCATTAAACTATTAATTAAATCATATATTTATTATACTTAATGTGTATAAAAACATAGCTTCATACATGTAGAGGGTATAAATATTGTTTTCGATATATAACGTAACAAAAATTACTGAAATTAAATATAATTTTTTTAGATAAGCTAATTTACATTTTCATTATTTCTTTATATAACGCTTTTGCGTTCTGAGAACTCTTTTAAATATTATAAACACAGTCTGTGAAACAATAAAAAATAAGGTCATCGCATGTATATGAATCATCATAATCTTTTTATCAATACTCAACTTTACCTAGCTTAAACGTTCCTCGACTTCGACTTATATCCTATAAGCTGGTCAATAAACTGAGAACCAAGCATGTTTGTGAATTAAATCCTGGGTGCTTTGCATTAGGCTAATCACCTAATCGGGACATATGCTACGTAATCCAGGCCTTTTCGTAGGTCAGGAAAATGGTAATGGACACTGTAGGTCGTGGTCAATATGAGCTGTCATGCCATAGAAAGTAGTTTAGAATTTAAATGTTTTTAATGAGTACCAAAGATCCATATCTTATAATATTTGCAATCACATATCATTATAATTACATTACAAATATATTTAAATGCATATTTTTGTCTCATTTTTAAATTTTTTTTAATTATGTAATAAATATAATAATTTAAATGAACAAAACTTATCCTTAATTAAAAAAAGGCTGAATAAAATGTGTATTTCATTTCAAGTATTATTCAAACATTACCACAATAAAAATATATTTTATTTTTGTAAAAACAGATATAATTATAAATAAAAAAGAACAGACACACATACATAAAAGAAGATTTCATATTGAATACTGAGTTTCTTGCATAGTTATTCAAAAACAATAATTTTAAAATAAGCACCACATCTGTTTTATTTTTTAAGCATTCTAAAATAATTTCTAAGAATAATGATATGTTTGTTTATTTATAAATTTCGTGCAATTATTACTTAAAAATTTTAAATAGAAATTTTAAAACATTGAACTAAATTCCTTGTCAATATTGAATATATTCATATACAAAAATAATAAATAATTTAATCAAATTGAAGTTTCTAGCTTTAACCATTTCAAACAAAATTTAGAAAAATGCTAGTTAGTTGAAAACCTTATTTTGTTTTAAAAATATCACGTACAATTGAAAGGAACTTATCCTTTCATAACATGCCATACCTTAAAATCTATTTAGTTTCAACGGAAAAAGAAATTTGTATAGAAAACAATATATTACTAATCTTCGTAGTGATTTCGTTCTTAGAAACACAAAAAGCAAATTGAAATGTAAATATCATTTCTTTTAGAAATAATTTAAAATGACTTATCCACAAATCAATAACGTATTTCAAATAGAAATTATAAGGAAATGTTTACATTTCCGTTTTCAGAGAAAATTTACTAATTTCACAAACAATAAACTCCTTTTTAAATGGAATTAAATAGAAGCTTTCACAATGAATAAATGCCAGAAAAATACTAAAATGGTTTATATTATATATTAAAAAATGTGAGCGTCATTTGACATTACGACGCATTTGAATAAAAGGATTAGCAAAAGGAATTCACTGCTTCGTTCAGTCATTGATTCTTCATAGTTTCCGGCATCACCTCTCTTAAGCAGTTAATTAAAAGTGCATCCTTAAGTTGAAAGATAGAGAAATACTTTCAAATGCTTAATGATGCAAACTGTGTCATTCGATGATTAGACTAATAAATTACCGCTGATCATGTTATTTAACACGGTAGTCAAGAAGAATCAATATAAATTACTTACACTAGTCACTCTCAAAAAAGAAAAATGTTCCTTTCTTGGTTCCATGAAGCCTTAGTATGTTTTCCCTGTTTTGTGTAAGCACATAGTAAACGCACTTCATTTTATTAAATAAGTAATTTATCTTAAATGACTTTTCCTGTCATTAATGTTTGCTATAAAGGAACTTAAATAATGTGTATCTGTATGCCTTCTTATTATACAGATTAAAGAGTTAATTGAATGTTTCACACTGATAATTTTGAATGTTAGTTTTGAATTTACTAACATATAAGTCATAAGACAAATAGCTCAGTATATATTTAACAATAAGACTTATAAATATGCGAATATTATTAAATTTAACAAGTACTTTTTAATCTTAAAATTTGAATAGCTCACACTAATTGTTAATTCATCTAAGACTTAATGAGAATTATTCATTTTTTTCATGTATTTTTTGAGATATTCTATATTTTTATGGTGATTAATTAAAAATATTTGATTCATATAAATGGCAAACTATATACTTTAAAAAATAAATTTTAAGCTAAAACGATGAAAATAATTTATTATAACTACGCACATTTAAATCTATATCAATAACATTTGAATGAGGATTTTTGTATATATTTTAATAATAGCTTTCAAAAAGCAATCAATATACGTTGCTTTGCTTTCCTTAAATTTCAGTAAATAATGAAATGAATAGAATGGTATGCATTTCTACAATCTTTTTTTGTAAATTACGATAGATCATTAGGCATTTTTGAACATTGTTTACAGTGTAAAATATTTGTTTCCAAATAAAAATTTATGCATTGTTGTTAACAAAATGCTCTGATTATTTTTTGATGTTTATAAATATATATTTACAAGAATTAAACATTTTATTCATCATAATTTATTTAAATGCAAAACAATTGGATATTTAAATTATAATATTGCCCATGTGAGCTTGATTATTTATGTATACATGCAAGATTATTATTTTCCGAATAAGCATTTGAATTTTGTTGCTCATAGCAGCAAATTCTGTTTTTGATATTCAAAAACGTATTGCATTTATTTTGTTATACACAACTATTACCTTGAATCCATAATGCATTTAAATGTAAAACAAGTAGATACTAAAATGAATAGATTGGACATGGGTACAGGAATATGTATAATTTGCTAATTATTTTTAAAACATAGTTTTCATTTGAAATTACTATATTTGAATGAGAATAGGAATTGAGGTTTTGCAACAATTGCACTAAAATTGACTCAGAGATTTCCTGTTTAGGAATATATTTTGATTAAATTATGAAGCAATTACACTAACTATTATACATAACTCATTTAAACAGAAAAATAAAAACATTGCAATAATCATTCTATGAAAAATATTGAATTGAAAAAGCAAAATAGTCTTTGCTATGGTATCATGGACCACATGTTTTCTATCGACGAAAGATCCGAGCAGTGAGCTTGCCGGGGAAGCAATTTAATCTGGCGATTGTCGAAGAAAATTTGAACAATGTGCGTCATGTGTGGTCGAGCATTATCCTGTTTAAAAATGGTTGTGGGCAAGCCCTGAAGATAAGGAAGGACAACTGGCCCCAGCATCTCGAATATGTAGATCTGGCTGTTTAAAGTACAGGATATTCATGCCAGAGATATGCGACAGTTATATCCAAACATGTTTCTTTCATCGCCCCATTGGTGGCGGCAACGTCAGTAGCTCTGCGTTAACGGTAGACAAAGCAATGGACATTTTTCAGACAGACTACTCTTAGGTAAATTGCATCAAATGGAACTCGCAGACACTTTATGATGTGTTACAGACTGAATGTGCTGTGCTACGTTTCATGTTGTGGCAGAGCTAACAATCGCTGCCATTTTCAAATTTTGCCTTTTATCTCGTGAAGTGGTGACTGACAAAAATGCGACCGAATACGTCGATTCGTCATACCCTCCTACATCTAAGGATCACATATCCGCATTATAGTTGTATGGTTTCATCCAACACGACAACTGATTTCCCTGAAAGATAATCCGCAATCTCCAATCTCCGTATGTCCTTTCATTCCTCTGTCGAACTCGGATACTTGATTAGAAAATGATCATTGTTGAAAATGAAAGACATAATTGATTATTTAGAAAAAACAAAATTGAAATCATTGAAACATGAAATTGTTGAATGAAATCTCCAAGTCTTAAATAGTGATGCGCGTCCAATTATTTGTATATCTAAGCTCCGCTAATTCATGTTACTTTCATACTTCCTTTCGGAAGTTGCATTTACAGTGACCTGTAGAGTATATATATATGTATATATGTATATATATATATATATATATATATATATATATATATATATATATATATATATATATATATATATATATATATATATATATATATATATATATATATATATATATATATATATATATATATATATATATATATATATATATATATATATATATATATATATATATATATATATATATATATAGAGACATAGTTACTGCCTTTAAGATGCCAAAAATATACAAATCATAGTTAAAATATATTTCTGTCTTAACTAGAAATAAATGTATCATGCCATCATTGGTTAACAATATTTGGAACAGCTTATGCTCATATCGAATATAACTTGGCATCGATAGTTCTCAAAGGACATCTCTGGAAATGTATTGGGGCGATGCGAATGCATATTAATTAACCCGATTCTTTAATCGGGATTAAAGAATCAGGTCTGTCCTTGTGCCGCGCTTGTTATCAACTTTGTCGTTATACTATATCAGTTTTATTTGTTAACGAATGTTTCATTACGGGACAACATGTAAGAAGTACAACAACTCCAGGTAAAAAAGCATATTTGTTCTTGTTTCTATATCACACTATAATACCTTTTGAACAAACAACTATGCATGTGAATAATGAGCAAATAAACCCACACTCTTGAAAAAATCGAGTGGTTTTCCACTACTCGATGAGCGATGGATATTTCCTCTTCTACTTTTCTACTAGAAAAGGATTCTACTTTTCTACTAGAATCCTTTTCTACTTTATTGGGAAGAGAAGTTTTCTTTCAAACACTCCATTCTCGACTCAAAGCAATTTGCCGTGTTTATGGCACAAATCAAATGTGATGTGCTCTGATTGGTTTAACTCATCATGTGGCTCCATGCTTTCGGTTTAGTTTCGCTAAAAATGGAGGAATTTAAGACTTCATTTTGTAAAGGCGATCTATTTGAATTAAAATGTATGTATAATTGGACAAGAAGGAGCGCAGAAACATTACGATTTACAAGTCTTTATTTTTTATATTAATTGAATGACTAAATAAAATCTTCATATTTGTGATTTTGCATCGTGATATAAACTTTCCTATTCGAAAGTGTGAATATATGAATTCTATTGAATTTATATTCATGTAATATTTATAATATTTGAAATTTCTGCTTAATTGATAGCGTTTAGTTACATAAAATTTGTTTAGAAATTTTATTTTTATTTTCAAATACTATTTTCTGCCAAAATTTAATTCATCATTAATGAATTGTAAATTATAATGAATGCACACATATTTAAATTCTTTTAATTTCGAAACTGCGTGAATATGACTTTTAAGATTCTCGTTGATTTAAATATTCAATGTATATTATAAAAATATTATAAATAATATTTAACTATATTAAAATATAGTTTAAATGTACTACATTGAAAGTGTGATTTATATCATCAATAACATTTTACCAATGAATAAGAATAAATTTTTTCATAAATAAAATTCGAAGATTTTTAATTTAAATGATAACATAATATAAAAGAAATATTAATCTACAGAATATTACTTGATAGTTCGTATTTTATTTATTAAAATTTCAATGACAATTTATGATTTGATTGTTACTATGTAAAAATCATTCGTAGTTAAAACAAAAACAAAATTTTATATGTATCAAAATCTTCTATTAATTTGTATAATATTTTAGAATTTCGAACTAAAAATTTTGTCGAGGGAAGTATAATTTATATTCGTATTTTATGGTTGTCTTTGTCATCAGTGAGGAAAAAAATAAAGAAAAAAATTAGCAAAAGTAAATGTGAAACATGTTATTTTGAAGATGATGAAATGCAATGTAAGGAAGAAAGGGCTGATATTGTAAATTCTGTATAACGTGTAATCAAAATAAGTTTTATATAGACTGAGAAGATGTTAACTATTGTTGTTACTACAAGTAGTAATTTTATTTTGCTTGTAAAATGTATTTAAAAGTTTGAAGTAATATTCTATGTTTAATGTAAGAATGTGATAACTAAATTAAATGACATGAAAACTCCAATCAATATTTTCCGTTAAAATCTCTTATTAATGTTTTTGGTTCTTAAAGTTGGTTTTGAAATAATGAAAGGTAATTATTATTATTCATTAAATGAATATTACATAATTATATTAAGAAATTTTAATAATATTTTAATCTAATTTGAAATAAATTTTTATTTGTTTTTACAGCAAAAACCAAATTTTAATTATCTTTATAATAAATTTATAATTCATTTAAAATTTTCTGAATTCTTAATTTAAATTCAATTGTTTAAAAAATAAATATCCAGAACTTATAATTCACTTGACCACAACTAGTTTTTACATGTATGATATTTTTGAGTAAACACCTATAATGTTATATGTATGTATTTTCCTTTCAGATAAAATGATTACAATTTCACATGCTTTAGGAATATCACCGAGAAAAAATATTTGAACTTATGAAGAAAATGTTTAAAACAAAATAACATTTTGCGATGAAAAATAGATAATCTTATTTTCGATTCTATACAGAATTTATGTCGGTAAATATTAAAAAGAGGCTGCTTCCAATGAAACATTGATAGCATAAAACCTGTATTTTTTGCATATTCAAGGATAAATTTTAAAATATTCATGAAAGTACTAAACTTTTATATCAACATTATTTTTTTCTAACAATGCCACAATGATATAAGCACACCAAAATTTACAATTCCTTACATAATTTGTATATCTGCATTTTTAATGGTAGAACATGAAACATACTGATCATTAATTTTCATGTTTTTTTATTGCATTCGAATAAGATATTTTAAATTATTTTAATGCTCTAAACATTTAATGGTACTCACGTGTTATCGCAACCATGCCAACCTTCAGGATAACTTGCCAAATTCGCATCCCGAATGTCGCACGCATCTAAGGCCGTGAATTGGCAACCATTTATTTCCATTCAAATTTCCCCGCTTACTCCCTTTCTCATCCTAACCGTTCCCTGAAAATGGCAACATCGAATTCTAAAATGCGAATATTGTATTTACCGAATTCCGAAAAAGATGCCGTTACACTTTTACAGAAATATTACATTTTACCAGACGTTAGGAAATGTACCAACTCTCACCCTATGACGCTATATTTTCAAAAACAGATTTTTTGTAAGTGCAGCGTTGCAACCAGTAATCAACAAGCTGGAATAATAAGTGGTTTGGTTTGAGGGAAGCCATATCCCGTTATTAACAGCAGTAAAATTCATTTATTGCTGAGACAAATAATTAAGAACAGTCAAATTTTGTGAGCAGAACTCAATTTAACTGACAAAACATTCATGGATTGAAATAATTATATGAGAGAGATTTGTGTTCTCCACATGGAAAGCAAAGAAAGAACGAAAATAGGTGGACCTGGCAGCATTTTGGAAATAGATGAAATCTTGTTCACGAAAAGGAAAAATAATTCTGCTCGAATATTGCCAGATCAATGTATTTTTGGTGGCGTCTGTCGCGAGACCAAACAAGCATTTTTAAAAATCGTTCCTGATAGAACTGCAGCCTCGATTTTCCAGAAAATTGTCAAAAACATTGAGGAAGGTAGTACACTTTACTCTGATAGTTGAAGAACGTATTAGACTGATCAATTGGCCATCACTAGATTTAATCATTTAAGAGTAAATTACAAATATAATTTTGTCGACCCCGAAATGGGTGTGCATACCCAAACAATCGAAAGAATGTGGGGTCCCGTGTAATGGAGGAACAAGAGACAACGCGGTGCAGCAAAACACCATCTTGGATCTTCCTTGGCAGAATTCATATGGCAACAAAACCAAGAAAACGATAAAAAAAAGTGTTTTGATTTTATTTTAAAACCATTTCGTAATATTTTCCACTAAAACGTAATTGACATATCGATAAATAAAGGTATAAAAATTATACCGATAAAAATTACTTATTATTTTTCTTCAAATATTATTGATTATTTTCTTTCATACTGTTTTTTTATCACATTGTATTTTTCAACTACACACTCCATGTCCCGTCAGTGTATTGCATTTTTAGAATTTGCCCGGTCTTATACGTATAATTCCACCAATATGGTTGTGATAATACGTAAGTAATCCTTTAGTTAAAGTTTTCAATAAAAAATAATTTAAGATTTTTGCCACATTCTTATAAATTTTTTCTAAAACTACTAGATAATCATTAATTTACTAACTTAAGTTACTTAATTACTTAAGTTACTAACTTAAGTTAATTAATTATTTAATGATAATACCATTTTTTAACAAATTACACTGTCTGTAAATTATAATTAAAAGTTCTACTAATTTAATATATGTGATTATTCTCTTTATTACAGATAGATTTGTAATTTTATATCCAGAAGTTGACTATTTTCTCAATAAATATCCTGTATTCTATACTGCTAGAATATTATTTTATGTTAAAAAATTTGTCCTGTAATATGGAATAAATACGAGAAAATTCAGGATGATAGTATTTTTTAGACTGAATATAAATCCAATAAAGAATATAATTATGCAGATATCTGATTTCTTGCAGCTTTAGATTTATATTTTAATAAATAAGGCTTTATCTTTTTTAGATATTATGTTTAGGCTTTATCTTTTTTAAGGTTTAATTCTTATGAATTTTTTTTGGTATTAAAGTTTATATAGACACAATAATGAGAATGCAAATTTTATAAAATTTTATTCATTGTGTTTTTTCTTTCGAATTAGGTGAAGAGGTTTGTAGAAGAAGAAAAACACTCAAAATTAATCAATAACTCTTGCTTTGCTGTGGTCAAAAGCATTGATGTCGGATATGCAAGATTAAAAAGCGTTCAATATTTTATATAAATGTCATCATGTGTTTAATGTCAAGTACGATGCTAAACTTATTGTATTTTATGCTCTCATGGACTATATGATTATAAATTGTTTCTTGAGCGTGCTACACTCACATGTAGAACTAAATTGATATGAATAATGTAATAAGTGGCTGAACAATTTGCTGGATAAGGTATGTAATTAAAAACTACTATAATTATCCAAATCAATTAAAATGTCATATTTAATTGTACTGTTATATTATTGAATAATGAAATTCTTCATATTGTAATTGTCAAAGAAAATCGTAAATCCTTAAAATAGAGGATTCAAAACTTAATTTCTGCATTAAATTGTCAATTTAAAAAAAAAAAAAAAAAAAAAAAAAACAGCAATACTTTTATAAATCATTGAAATTCACTCTTTTTTTTCTATCTAATTTGCCTCTTTAAGCGATTTGTTGTATCTCTCTTTAAAAGGAGTGGTTTACCCGCATCTTTCAAACGACTGAATTTCTATCAAAAAGATTGGTTGAGTTTTGTGAAAAATGAAAGAGTGAAATTTCATTCCTTCTGAGTGAAATACACTTAATTTTTTTAAGAGTGCATTTTTTCCCTGAAAATCTGTGGCGTTATATGATATAATAAGACAGACCTCACTATATTTTTCCAGTTTCGGGGGTTAGTTACTAGAAGACTATGAAATCAAGCACGGCATATGCCATCATCAATATATAAATTAGATATTCGTAACTTCGTAACACACTATGTCGTTTTAGATCATTTTGAAAACCAATATCAGGTAATTATAATCTCCTCTCTCGAAGAGTATATATATATATATATATATATATATATATATATATATATATATATATATATATATATATATATATATATATATATATATATATATATATATATATATATATATATATATATATATATATATATATATATATATATATATATATATGTATGTATATATATATATATATATTCGAAATATAGGATCAGCATATAATTCAAAAATAAAGAATATTCAAAGAAAGCAATGGCTGCTAAACAAAATTAAGAAATTGAGAAGTATAGTCTTTGCATCTACCTACATTTTAATCTAAATAAAAAAATATAGAACTTTCATTCTAAGAGAAATATTTAATGTACATAACTTTTATAGAAGCATAATATCTGAAAATATCTTGGAATATGAAGAAAAGTTAAATAAAAGAAAAAGTAGTAAAATCTCTTATAGACAGATTTATATTTTTAACTGAAAAAAGCAAACAAATTCCAGTAAATTCATCACCAGTTTCAAGAACCATTTATCTTACAGAAAGGATATTTTAGCGACAAAATATTTATTACTCTCATGTAGGAAAAATTTTCCGAACATAATCTAAAAAGAAAAAAATAATCTTATGTGACATTTTTTGTCGTCAGTAATCTATAAAATGGGGCATCTGATCAAAAGCAATATAGTGATGAAATTGATTTCTGAGACAAATTGTGAAACTATTTTTTCTGAAAACTGAAGTTCGGTATTTCAAATAATTTTAAGAAATGTAACAAAAAGGATTCAATGTCAGGGTTACATTAATACTCGTAAAATACTTTTTTGCATTTTCAGAAATATCTCTTTTTATTTTAAATTATGGAAAATATGTGTTTCATTTTTGGTTTTCTATCTATTATGCAATGATTTTAAGAAAAGTTTAGCATTATATGCCTGAAAAAATTAAATTTTTAGAACTTTTCAGAAAAACGTAATTAGGAAATGATGAAGCAAAAAATGTTTTTTTATGTACAGCACACATAACTTAATCACATAAAATATCATTCTATTAAGCTATGTTGTGTTATGTGTTGTATACATCATTTTTAAATAAATCTTCCAAAATTATAAGTTATTTTAGATTATAGAATTACCACATTAAAATATTCATCAAATTATGAATTTGAGCATGATGTATTTGTAATTATGCATGCCTTTTTCTTGATATAAGATTTCTCTTTCAAATTTAGTTAAATTTTAATTTGAAAATAATTTTATTCCATTGTACTAATATTTTTTCAATGAATGTAACAATTATTTTTTATGGAAAGTCATTGAACATTTTAATGTCAATACACACATAGGTACTTCATATAGAATAAAACAAGACACAATAAATGAATTTATTAACACAGCAAAAATATAATTCCACAATATATTGATCATTTAATGTACTTAAGCACTTCTATTTTTTATCCAATAAAATGGACCTAGATCTCTCAATCAATGAAAAATTATACAACTTAATTATTTTTAAAATACAGGATACTATTCGCTTGAACTCGTATTAACAAGAAATAGAAGATTGTAGTTATATGTGGAAATACTTTTCATTAGAGCAACTTTAACCAGTATATTTTACATTTGAAAAGAAAGAAAAAAATTCTTATTGGTTTTGTATTTATCACATTATTTAAAAAATATTTTAAATGTAATTCTCAGTGTGATGAATGTTGTACCCTTCTTTCTCATATTTTAGTGTCTTATAAGAGCAGAATATTAAAGAAGAATACTTTGAACTGTTGAAAGATTAAGGCAAGCAGTTTAAATATTCCAGGTCTTTAAATACATTTCTTTTAATGCTCTTTAATTTTGATTCTAAAAACTAAGAAAATAAGAATGTACTATACGATATTCTGACTCAGTTTTTGTTTAACAATACTGTGTGAGACAGAACACGAAAAGCAATACTTATTATTTTTGTATGAATACTATTTTTCTCTGTTGAAAAAATTATATGAAATTATATATCAAAATCTTCAGTGATATAGTACTGTATTCCTTAAAGATTTTTTTTTATGTCTTGAAGTTAATTTTGCTGAATATACAGTAACTCAGAGTATCACATTCATATATTTGTCTACTAAAAATTACTGATTTGAAACACAAAACTTACAGTAAATCTTAGTATTATGGTATTATTAAAATACTAACAGTAAAAGATTAATGTCATTATATACTTTACATCAACTGCGAAGAGGTTACAACAAAATATACGATATTCATAAGTTAAAAAGAGGAAAGAGAAGAAGCTCTCATTCAACCGTTGTAATATAAGTACATGCAAAATTTATATAAAGAAAACCAAATCTTTCCAGCCCTCATTGGTAATTGCTGAAAATTTTCAAACAGAAAAGCTCTTTTTTCTAAAAAGAACCGACATGAGATCGAAAGTATGTTCATGCAACCATGCAATACAACCAGAATTAATTTAAAAGAGAAACACAATATATTTAGAAATTTTAACCAAAATATGTTGTATTGCATATTAAACTGTAAAAAAAAAACGAATAGAATGTTAACAACTGATCTTTCTTTCATTATCGCTCACATAAATTTTGCATGTAAGAAATTGAAGCTTTTGTGCTGTAAAATAAATTGCTTAATTAACTTTTTTCAGATTTATTACCAATGAGATTACTCATTAATTATATTTCCTAATGTGATAAATTCCATTAAAAGTACTATCATTTTAATGGAAACAATAACTTTGAAAGAAATATGAACATTATAAAACATAATAATCTATATATAAATTATAAAATCTTTAGTAATTTATTTAATTATAATTTTTAATTTGAAAACGTAATTTTAAACATAATTACACTAAAATGGTTATAAAGGGTGAAATTATAAGCTAATTTTCATCCAGTTATATTCTTTTAAATTATATTTTTTGAAAATGCGCAAAATACCAATATTTACTTGGTTATAGTAAATCAGTTCCATATAAAAGGGTGAACAATTATTAAAAAAATTCATTTATTAACACATAAATTTTCTATATATATATATATATATATACATATAAATTTAAGCATTAATAAAAAATTTCCTTATTTGCGCATGAGGAAATATTATATCAAAAGAAGAAGTATAGATTTACGCGATTATGAATGTAAATATAATACACATACTTTGCGCATGCATATACCATGAGATTAATATTAAATTTATATTGTAAATTCAAACTAAATATTATAAGATATTCAGGTAAATTTTTAATTATATATATCATTTTTATTTAATAACTAAAATACAATAATTTACCCTATAACTATATAAGCTAGCTTAATTTTAAAACGTACCAAAATAGTACGTCAACCATTAATGAGTACCCAGAAGGATACGTTTGAAATCAACGCTCCTACTTTATAATTCCAGTCATACGATGCACAATAACAGCTAAGAGAAGACTCTCTTCCTTCTTGTCTGCGAACACATTGCTCGTGACATGTATTATCTTGTGTGATGTCTCACGACAAATGAGGATCATATTATAATTAGGTGGAAGTGTATTTTACTCAAAATACTCATCATACAGGATATATAATTTCGGAAATCTCTTCATTATTTATTGATGCATTACAAAATGATGTTTTGGTTTACAAGATAGCCGAGTTTTGGGGCCGCTCTCTTTAAAATAGGAATTTTCTCATAGATCAAGTGTTTTTCTGTTTATTTAATTTTGATATAATTTAAATTTTTTGAATCTGTTAAACTGAGCTATTTGCTAATGTTCAGGGTTTTGTTATGCTGTAACATGATTTTATTTTTATTTTTAGTGAAAGTTAGATATTCAAATGAATTTGAATTTCTTCAATAATCAGCATCTCCTTCTATATTAAAGATAAATCATCATTTGTAATTAAATATAAAATGTACTTGAATTTTAAAAGCATTTGGTTTCTTATAAAATTAATTCTTTATTGAATTCTACAGTATATGATTCATGAAAACTCCACAATACTGTGCAAACTATATATTTTAATGCAGTCATAAAAGGGATAAAGTATTACCCTAGTTTCATGATCATGATATTCTTGGCTTCACATGTAGTATGTAAACTATTCCATAACTCCTGCATGTCAATATTTCCTTTCTACATCGACAAAATGTATATTTGTATGAAATGCAGCTTCAAATTTATGATTGAGACTTATATTTCACGTAGTAAATCAAAATGAATATTAGTAAGAATTATTTATGAATGAAAATTGAATATGCTCATATGAAATGTGCTTGTTTTATGTTAAGTGATATATTGAATAATTATCCTTAAAGAAAATAAATAAAATTCATAGAAATGATAATTTTCTCATTTATAATAATATAAATGGCCTGTATTTATATATTTACTTACAGTAATAGTGCAATTACGAGCATTAGTATACTTCATCGTGTTGTTATGAATGATTTTCAAACGTTTTAATTTATTTATCATAATATTACATTTTAGAAATGTAGTCTATTAGCAATGCTTAATCTATTTATTCTACATAAAAATTATAGAATTTTTCCCTATAATTCTATTTTTCTATGAAAATCTGAATTATTACTCAGTTATATAGCTTTAATATCAAA
Organism: Latrodectus elegans; assembly: GCA_030067965.1. Classification (NCBI taxonomy): domain Eukaryota; kingdom Metazoa; phylum Arthropoda; class Arachnida; order Araneae; family Theridiidae; genus Latrodectus; species Latrodectus elegans. The sequence continues at coordinate 73,836,949 of CM057813.1, read as the reverse complement.
ATATATCAAATTAAATTCACATTTTATCACTAAAATTGTTTTTTACAAATTGCTTAGAACCTCCATTATTGACATACCAAACACCATTAAAGATAACACTTTAATATATTCATCTCGTTATTTTACCTACTACTCTTTAAATAAAATATAATGCACAGTAATACAAGCATTAGGGAGACAGTTTTCTCTAAAATTCTTGAATAGACTTAAATTCATAGTCGGAATAATTTACCAAAGATTATATTATACTTTAAGCTAAAATTTCTTTTATAAAAGTTATGCAAGCACTGGCAGACATAATAGTTAGCCACCAAAAGCCAAATAAAGTTACATAATCTCTTGATTGAAAGTAATATTTATAGTTTAGCAAATAACCTCTTATAGTAGGTTAAATCGCAGTGAATAACTATTATTCTACTATAATTATAATAAAATATATTGTTTTTATGATCATTACTCTTAATAATTCTAATTTCAACTTGTTAAATTTAAAAAAAACATTATAATTAATGTTTATGTTACTTTTTTATTTTAGCTTGAATACAATAAACACACTAGTTAATACATTTTTTTTATTCCAAATAGATAAAAAATACATTTTGTAATTTTTATCTTTAAATTTTTATATTTCATTCTTTAAAAAACATTTATATTTTTCAATGCATAAATTGATTGGCTGAAATCAGTTTCTTTAGCAATGAGATAAAAAATCATAATAAATAAAAAAGTTAATTAAAAATTGAACCACTGAATATAAAAGTTTTGCACCAGAAATGCTGGAGCAGGAGTATACTCTAAGAGTTTCAGGCTTTGCCAGGCTGTTGGGATATACTATAACAGTTACAATGGTGAAGTGACCGCTGTCTAATTTGCACTTGAAGAAATCAGAAAGGGTAATGATAACAACATAGTATTTTTTTATAGACTCTCAGGCCACAATCAAGCCTTACTCTTCAATTGCTCCTAGCAGTATTTTGTCTGTTGATCTCTGTCAGATGTCACACAATTAGTTCTCTACTAGAAGAGGGACGTCAAATTTGCAATAGACGCAAATTTGCGCATTTGGACTGCAATAGATACCCAGCCACTGTTTACCAATTTGTCACCTGCGTCATTTCTCACTATCGTGAGAAATGACGCAGGTGACAAATTGGTAAAGTCTGGCTTACATCTACAACAGCCTTCTCCAGCTTTGAAGTATCATACTGTTAAAAGGCTTATTAGGTCAATTATGGCCTCCTATCGTAGAAATTTTCACAAAATGTGCACAAAAGGGAAAGCTTGGGCTTCCTTACTAACAAAGCCTATTCCGTGTAGCCTCCACAGTGCTCTAGAAGTGGCTAATTTTCGCCTGAAAACTGGGCATGATTATCTGCAAAAATACCTTCAACCTTTGGGTTTGAAGGACTCTCTGATCTGCCTCTTTTGTGGACTAGAGGACATGGCTGGTTACCACCTTTGCACTTGTTCTGGACTTTCAGTCGTCGCAGTTAGAAATTCTGCGGAATATGACTTTTCATTCACTTCAAGATTTTATTGGGCTGCCCGACAGAGACTGATGGTTGAAAAACCAAGGTCGGGCGTAGGATAATAAAATATAAAAGTTTTAAAATATGCTCTGCATTCAAGTGCAAAAACAGAAAGTAGAGAAATGATTTTTCTCAAAACTAAGCAACGTAATAATTCTAAGCAAAAATATTGCGAATAAGTGAAATAAAATTTCGCATGCTAAAAGTGATTTTTACTGAATTTGTTAAATTTCTTCATCCTATATAACAATAATATTAAACTCATAATTTATCAAATAAAATTTTCTGAAAAAATTTCGTTTATAAGGTCTCATTTCATTGAAGGTTTAGATTTTCAAACCGTTGAAAATATACAAGCCAAAATTCTCCTATCTGATACCATTGCTACATTATGTTATTCTAAATTAATGACATCAATTGTTATGTGAAATATTTTAATTTTTCCTTTTTAAAAAATTGCAAATGTAATCAACAAATTAAAATTGATTGACATCAACTCTATTTGCAATTTCTAATCGGCCCAATTTTTTTCCTATGTTTTAAATATATATAGGAAAAATCGATCAAAAAAGCCATTCATGAATATTTAAAAAATTGATTTAAAAAAATAAGTTAAAAGAAATAAATTTATAGCAAATATTTTAAATCCAGTCCACAAGTAACCATTGATGTGTTTTGAGGGAAGAGATTTTTAAAAATTAAGAAAGTCATAAAACCATAAAATGTTGACAAATTGAAATTAACAATATATTTCTTATATAACTAAATTTTTTTTTAATCAGAATATAATTTGAAAATTCAAAATCTATAAATCTGTTTCATTACTATTAAAAATCATTTGTTTGAAATAAATCTTTTGAAAAAAATATCAAAGCCAAATTTTAACAATTTTATTTTTTATTATAACAATTGTAATAGGCTTAGAAAATTTTTAATTTTAAGATTTTAAGAAACTGTAAAATGATCTTTCGTCTAGTTTATTATTTTATAACACAAACAATTAAATTTTACAACTTTAACATTTCTAATTATATTTCCTTTAAAGTATTTTCTTGTATCTATTCCTTATTATTTTTATTTAACTTAATGCATTGTGTACAACTGTTTTTAAAAAAATTATTTTTCGTCATTTATTGGTTTAGATTTGTAACCAAAGCTATACTTTGGTATTGCAAAATATATTTTAGAATCTTCCAAGATCTTGAAATACTTTCGCAATTTTAAAATATTAATTGGAGTTAGTCGTTTTTCTGAATTTTCTTCAAAATATCTTTTATGAAATGTGAAAGTTAATACATAAACTCATGCCCGACAGATAGTAAAGCTAGACTAATTACTTGAAATAAAATATATTTTTCAGGATTTTGATTGAGTGACGAATTACCGTTTTAAAAGTGTCTTATAATAAAGAATAATTAATATTAATTAATAAATTAAAAACTTTTTGTTTCAAGAATATAAAAGTATGTATTTAATTCTCTTCGTGTTTTTGGCAAGAGCTTCATTTAAGAACTTAATTAATAAATTTTAGTTTCCTTATTTTTATTTATAATCAATCCTCGTATTTTTCTACTGAATTTCAAAATATATAAAATGTAAGGAATATATTTTCAATTTTTCTAGTTTTTATTACAATAAAATTAGTACATAATTACATTTTAGATCTTTTTTTCACTCTAAACTTAATCTCTCTTCGTAATCATTTATTTTTAAAAACAATTTTAAAATTACAGGAATTCATTATAATTTTTCTGTTGCTAAGGGACAGATTTTATGTTAGAATATTCTCTTTCTCAATATAATAAAAATTATTTTAAATTCTAAAAATATTATATTCTTTCTAAATAATGACAAATTGATTCCCTTAAATGTTATTTCAATAATTCCTTACCAAATTCTTTGAACAATTCTATATTCCATGGTGAATTCTTAACTTTTCAAACGTCTTATATTTATGAATTATTTATTGATATAGATTCAAGTTTCATATAATACTTTCCAACTTGTAATCCTTTTGAGAATAATAAGTTCTATTTAAATGACCTAAATATATTCTTACTTAAATAATGCAATAAAATAACTTTTTTTTAAAAAAAATTGCAATTCTTTTCATGTATGGGGCTGTATTTTAAATAGGATTTCCTTTAATAGTGATATGGTAAAAGAAATTAATTTCTTCTTAATTCTTTTTTATCAGAGAAAATAAACCCGAATATAAAGTAAACTATCACTCTTTCAGCTCTTTTTTACAACATTACATATAAAACCTTCATAAGCTGATCATTGTAAATACAACATAATATTATGCCTAAAGTTCCATATAATAATATTCAGAACGATCTCTTTCATGATTAAAGGGAGTAGAAAAAGATCTAAAATCTATTAATTTCCAGGCACTAATTTTGTATCGAATTCTTCTTTAGTTGCATCGCAATAAATACCAAGATCTTATAAGGTACAGAAGAAAGTTTTTGTCATTTTTTTAATGACCTAAAAGAATATGACAGAAAGTTTAGGATATAATTACTCAACGAAGTAATTATCATTTTCATCCAGCAACATTTGTCAATGTGTCTAAAGTAATGTAATCCCCTTGCTGTGAAATTCAAGAGGTTTGGGCACAAGGCAAGCTGTGAGTGATTGTCCTAAATCTGCTACGTTGGTGAAAGATATTCTTTGAAGATGATTATATAAAGGGAATGGAATAAGTGCATTTGCTCAGCCAGTACGTCTTTCATAAAAGCTGCAAATGAAGTTTAAGTGGGTCAAGAGAAACATTAAAATGTATGACAAGTTCACTACACGTTATCTAATACGTGTGATCGTCCACTGCGAGCTTCACACAGAGGGATGAATCTTCCGACTGGAATTCGTAAAACCTATGCATAGTGTAGTGCATTCGCATCACTGTTCGCAAACACTTGATATATTCGACGATTTGATGCAGCAGCTAATAAACCTACTTTGAAACCATAAAGTAAACACCGAACGATATTTTTGAGCACTGAGCACGTTCAATTTTCTTTGATACTAGTTTGCAACGGATCTTAGTTACGAGTTACAATTGAGGAATGTGCGCGGTGGATTTGCTTTTATAATGACTGTTATTCCTACTCTCGATTAACCGGTGTCTTAATCTGATACCAAATTAATTTGTATACATATTTTCATTTTATTCCATGACAAAGTGTAAATGGCAAGAATTTTCTCGTTTATATTGTAATATAGAAATTGAACATTTAGTCAAAACATGTATGCGTTTGTTTGATATAAGACAAATTATAAATTTAGCATTATATTTCAAACCATTCAGATAAATTAAGTTACAAAATTGCACAATAAATATTTAAAAATAACAGTAATTTATTTATTTGTATAAAAACAGTATATTCATATATGCTTCTCAAAATGTTTGAAAATGTAAACACATTTTCACACAACTCGTTTTTTTAAATTATAAATATATAATTTGAAAACACGAGTATATGTATATATATATATATATATATATATATATATATATATATATATATATATATATATATATATATATATATATATATATATATATATATATATATATATATATATATATATATATATATATATGTATATATATATATATATGGGATGACTGTTCTGTAAATACTGTACATCATATATATATATATATATATATATATATATATATATATATATATATGGGATGACTGTTCTGTGAATACTGTATATATATATATATATATATATATATATATATATATATATATATATATATGGGACGATTGTTCTGTGAATACTGTATATATATATGTATATATATATATATATACAGTATTCTCAGAACAGTCGTCCTATAATTTTAATGAATGTTTTAAGTAAAATATAGCATTTCGTTTAACAAAATATTAAAAAAAATTAGCAGAGATTTAATATGTCAACTATGAAATATAAAACCCTAAAAAACACTTTTCAAATTTTCATTTATTAAATTAAATTTTTCTCGGACAGATTCATACTGATATTGTTATACATAGGCATCCATGGATACGATTTTGCACTATCTGAAAGACCAAGGAGGTTCACAAAGGAAAAAAGATTGATAATTTTTTGAATTGGCTAAGCTATCCAATTTCGTTAATGATTAAGTTGAATTATTGAATTCCTGTTGTTTTAAAACAAATATTGTGTTTTTGTCTTTTTTATAATCAACCTGAAATATTTGAGGCTGGAATTTCTCATAAGCCCTATAATCTCGGTGTTTTATTGACTGAATGACGAAGCCAGTCAAAATGTAGGACAATGGTATGCTGATTATCTATACTTTCAATTTACTGGTTTTGATTATCTGGTTTACCTTAATTGGCTAGTAGCTTGTCGAGAAAAATACTAGTTCTGACTAGATGGTTTATAATGCAAATTTAGATTGAAAATGTTACTCATTATTTGGAGAACCAAGTTTAATAGTTTTTCTTAAGAATTAAAAACTAATTGCAAAACAGGAACCACAAGTGAAATTTTAATCACTCTTTTTAAGATTTCAAATGGATGACATTATAATCAAACGTCTAAATTAACAAAATTCAACACTAATTTAGTAAATAATCAACTGAATATACGAGTGCATCAAATGTATGTACTATTTTCATTTCTTTAAAATTTATCCAAATTAAATAATTAAGAAATTTACGTAAGTCTATTGGTAAAAATGTGTTTGGATATTAAAAAGTAGTTTTGGGATAAACAAGAGACATTAGATTGAATAGAGTAATAAGAATATGCTGTCTTATCACTTTAGCAATATATAAAAATTCAAAGGGAGACATTTTTTGATTCAATGGATCTGAAACTTTTATAAGTTGCAGAAAGATAGTTTCGATCATTATTTTGATTTTTTATTTTAAATTATGCCACTGCATATCCTGCACTTGTAACGTTCAAGAAATTCAGATTTTGAAAGTTATTTTTTTATTAAGAGATTTTTCTCAATTTTATCTTGCATTTTAAGATTTTCGCTTAATATCGTACAATTTTTCTATCTATTAGCATATCAATCAAATTTTTAAATCACCATTAAGTTAAGCAAAGAATCTGTCTGAAATAAAAAAGGTAGCTAAAAGAATTTATTGATATTTAAAAGTAAAGAGTTAGTTGGTTTTTATCTAAAGAAAAATAATTTATCTGTCCTTAAATTATCAAATAAATTTTCAGTTTCAATAATCGAATATTTATTCTAGGAATTTTCAATTTTGTTTCGCCTTTGAATGGACTTTTGTTCAAATGAAATCTCTCGTCTCCAACCAGAAAACATGCGTCAATAAAGTAATTTTCTTTTGCGGTATTCTTTCTTCGAAGATAGGCAAGTTTCTGGATAAAAATTGTTACATTAGGTTTATTTTCCTTTTTGAAGAACCGCATTAACTACATATTGAGATGGTGGCTATCTGTTCCTTCACTGCCATTTCAACTCTGATTAACGCACTTCTATAGACCTTTATTGCTAGGATGCTTTCTGTTGATACGTGATTCGAAAGTAAACGCGTATTTATATAAAAGGAGTTTGACACGGAATAAGATAATTCTGTGGATTCATGTGACAAAATGAGCTTTTCCTTGACACATCCTTAAATAATAATTTTTTTCTTTGTAACAACTACAGAAGGATTTTAATACTAGTGCTTTATATCGTAGTAATAAAACATAATATTCTCTACTTTTTATGTAACTCTACGTTATCTATTTTATAAAAGCATATAACATTTAAATTAATGATAATTCTGTATTTATGATTGCTTATCTTATCAAGACAGATTCATTGAAAATTTCTAATAATTTTTATTTTGAAAGGTTTATTTCATATCAAATAGGAACTATACTGGAAAGCTAAATAAATAGGGGGTTCTAAGTATTTTATTGATATTTTGAGGGTTTAACTATAAAATATCTACAAGTAACAAAAGCGTTTGAAATAACTTAAGCTCACACAAATTAGCAATAATTTCATTTTTTTCACAAAATGAGATAATATGTAAGTAAATAATTTAAGATTTTTTAAAAATAATTGCGCTTTGTGAAGTAAAGTATAATTATTAATATATTGTATTATTCCACATAAATATACTTTAAATTTTTTTCTATGATCAAAATTGGAACTTGTTAAACAAGAAGAAGATTTCGCTTATAAAAAAAGGTTTTATAAACCCTTGTGGTAGTTAAAATCACGTTGTATGTGCTTAGCATAAGAAGTTATTAAAGTTTTAATATAAAGTGATAATCTTAAAAAGGAAATTAAAAGCAATTCTTAGATTTAAAATATATCCTAAATAAAAAAAAAATTCATTAACAAAGATATTTTAAAAACTTGTAATTTGTTTTTAAAAATTATTGATTTCTATTAATACAAAATATATTTAGGAATACCAGACCAAACATAGATGTATACCCTTACATTGAATATAAATAATAATGAGAAAGACATAAACTTCATTTGTAATTATGAAAGAAAAAATATTCACAACATTATATTTATCTGAGAAAAATAAAATATATTTTGAGTGATTAATACTAATTTAGTATTAAAATGATTTGTACTAAGTTCCATAACATTTTCTGATGTAATATATGTAATATGTCTGCACATCTTGTTTATAATTCAAACTGATATTATTTTCTGAAATAATGATCACAGATAGATGCGTTCGGTTTTATTTTTTCTAATTACATTAAAAGTTAATGAACTAATAATGTGTTTTAAAAATCACAAAATAGTTTTTTTTACTTTCGATTCCACATTATTTAAAATGTATTGCATTATTTTCGATTTTTAGAATGTATAAGGAGTTACAGGCTTGACATTGCAGGGCAAAATTCATGTTGATTTTAGAAGAATTTTATTGCCTTTATTTGTGTGTGTATGTTGGGGGAAATCGGAGTTAAATTATAGTAACTTTATAAACATTATCAACATTTTTATTAGTTTTAAAAATGTTGCACTATTTGATTACATAATTACAATATCAGAATATTTGTACACGATGATGGTTTTTTCTTAATAAACATTTTAAAGTGAATAATCGAAAAACAAAAAGCACGTTTTCCACTATCAAATATTGAGGGCTTTTGTATTGCAACCAATTCAATAGGTGTTTGGGTATTTACATGTGTTGTTCCACATCTGAAATGAACACTTCAAATTACCTAATTATAAAAAACTAACTCTTTTATAGATAAACATAATTAAATTCTTAATCCTGTATTAGTTCACTTGAATAATTTTTATATCAATAGTAAATTTCTCTTGTTGTGATAAGCATTTAATTACTAATCTAATTATTAGATGATATAATATTTAGACATGATTTCCAAATTACACTTAGACGGTGAATATTCAATGCTAAATAAAATATTTTAATATCATATTGAAAATTGTTGAAATTTCTTTTGAAGGTTTAATCATTTAATAAAGTTTTTTTTTACATCTAATTAAATACAATTGATAGTTTTTATTAAAACTATTTCTAAACCTCATTAGGGAATTAGAAACCAAACAGTTCGTGGCGTTGTTTTCCCTCAGTAATCTTAACTGAGTAAAATGTAAAATGATCCTTTATTGTAATATTAACATTTAAAATGCAAATACACAATGTAGAATTAGCAATATGGATCTAAAAATGTAATTACTTTAAAAATTGTTGAAGAGAGTTATAAACAAAAATATATTGACATTGGTGTACAGGATATATTATATTGAATATTATTATTAAGACTGATAGAAATATATCAGTATGTATAGACATATGATGATATCGTTGAATAAAAAAAAGTGATATCAATTTTTAGCTTTTACTTCTACTGTTATATATAGCATATTATTTTTTCAAATTCACCACTGAATTTATCATTTCTAAACATTCATAGACGTTATATGATGCTAAACAAAACTGCTTAGAGTTTAACAATCTTAGAAAATGTTGTTCACCATGATATGAAATTTAAGGATAAAATATTAAAATGAATATTCAGTTTATATAAAGGAGTTGAATGTTAAGTATGTTATTTTTACTGTTTCTAACTTGGTGTTTCTTTCATTGTTGCATAATCATTTAAATATTAAATTTTAATAATAATAAAACAACACATATTAACTTGATATTAACTTATGTTGTAAGATTAAGAAATTTTTGAAGTTTAAAGCTGCTGCTCGTGTCAAATAATAAATTTGACTTGAGATATTGATTTTTAACATATCTTATTATAAATACTTTAAAACACTCTTCTCTATTTGATTAAATAATATTTTTGTTGTTTGATATCTTCGTTTATCATTATTATAATTCTTCAACAGGCCGTAATAAGTATAATTATTAAATCAGACAATGCTACAAAATCTGTGTTTTAAAATAGTAATGTATTATCCAATTTATCATTTACAGATATGTCACCAAATGTTATATTGTATAAGGTATAGTTAAAAACTTCCAATCGTTATAATGTAAACGTTAATCTACTTCCCCTGGATTCATATAGCTATTATTAATAGTAGTGAAATATATTTTATTTTTGCAAAAAAACATCCATTACCTGGTAAATTACACAAATACAATTTCTATGTTTTTAATTTTTAATTCATTTATAAAGGACATTTTAGGCATTAGAGTTTACAAATATAAGTAAAATAATGTATTAAAAATTCAATTATCATACATGATCCAAGAACACTTGATAGTATTCAAAACTGAAACAAACATGTTACACTATATATGTATAAAGTTAATTCCATCAAGTTTCAGTTAGATGCGTGTTTTAGTTGAGTAATATGGTTTTATAGTCTTTTATTTTGACATTTATCTGAGCCTTGCACATTTCTATCGGGATTAAGAAAGTTATATCAGGGGCTTACATTAACATGTTAAAATCAAGCAGATATTATTTTATAAGAGTTCCAAGATTACGAAAAAGTGTTGAAACATTATTTGTGTTTTTTTATGGATCTTATAAGTAACCGTTTTTTATCTTGAATTTTTGAAATGAAACATTCACTAGTGTCCAAGTACAATACACCAAAACTCTATTGTTGTGGAAGTATTTCGTCCACTGTTGGTTCTAATGAATTATAAACTAATTTTGAAACTTGGTTTGTTTATAAGAGCAATTTAGTTTTGGAAATGTAATGATGCCCTACTATAAATAACCTAAGTTATTTACTATTTAATTTTAACACGATAAACATTACGCACTTAATAGTTTCTTATTATTATAATTTGTATTATATATATTTGAGATCCTTTCGCTTAATTCATTTCACTAATATATATTTAATGAAATTATTAACTATTAAGTGCGTAATGTTTATCGTGTTAAAATTAAATAGTAAATTAACATAATTCATGTATTCTATTATATCTTATAAACTGGTGAAATAAATGATACTCACCTCTTATACACAAAATAAATGTTAAGTTTAAATAATAATCTATAAATAATTTATATATTCATGAAAATATTCCTTTGAACATTATTTATAGCTGAGATTTTGTCACACGAATTATAAAAAATGTTTAATTTACCAGACCTCTTGTATATATATTTTTATTTTTATAGGATGCGCTGTTAGAAATGTAAGTTCTTCGTAACTTGACATATTTCGCCACCGAAACTTGAAACAGTCAAGACATTCTCAAAAAAAGGTGAGAGGAATTTCAATTATAATATATTCTGAAAAATAAGTATACAAATAAGACTAAATGATGGAACAGCAAGAAAATTTGTGATAGATTAATGGTATACCAAATAGTTTCAAAATTCTTGTTCGCAGTGCAACTTATTTTTATTAAACGTTGTGTGTGATAGGTTTTCTGAAACACTTTTTTATACTTTGTTATTTTATGCAGATATTACTAATGTGTTAATACTCTGTATATATTTAATATATATATATAACACACACACACACACATACATATATATATATATATATATATATATATATATAACACACACACACACACACACACACACACACACACACATATATATATATATATATATATATATATGTATTAGATAAGATAATTATATAACGTAATTAATTTGCATAAGCAAGATTTTTATTTCGTTATTTTTTATTTATTACTAGTCTAAAGTAATTTTCACTTAATTTCTAATAATATATTTTACATGCATGTAAAATTACTGTAAATTTATATATTTAAAGTAAGTATTTCTCAATAAAATATATACATATTTTCTCAGCTTAATTTATGGAATGAAGTAATTTTTTGAACTCATATTTCACTTTTTTAAAATTTAATCAGCATGTCGAAGTAACATGACACATACATTTAAGAATCTTATCGCAATGATAAAGTTTCCTGTTTGTGTTAAAAAACTCGAAACAAATTGATTAAAATATTATTATTTTCTTTCCAAACATTAATAAAATTTATAAACATATGAATATTTTATAAATTTATAATGTTTCACGGTTGCTTGATTTTATATGTCCTTTATTGCTTTTGTGAATAAATCTTGACAGTTGTGTTGCTTTGCGTTTAGTATCCAGTTAATATTATCTTCAAATATGCGCAAAAAATGTTTATGCTTATTCAATTGTTGTGATAAAGATAATATTATATATTCAAAATTTTTTGTTATGAGAAAATCTAAACAAAAGTACATAAATTTCCATGCATAATTATTTTCTACAGAGATTTCACTTCAAGAAGAAGGAAATAATTTAAAAATAATTATGATTATCATTATGAAAATATACTTTAAAAATACTTCAAATGGAAAAATACATTCTAAATAAAATGAAGCACGAATTAATTAACGTTAATTCATGAATGAATAAATGTACTAGTTAAAACATGTATACAGATACACCAATATTATAATACTACTTATCCACACTAAACACTATTGATATTTAAAATAAACAATCAATACATAATATTGATTATGAAAACAATTATATGATTCAATATAACTTTACATAAGAAACCAATATATTATGAATTTTAAAATGTACACACATTTTATCATATCAGATTAAAAACATTAGTTTTCTAAAAACCCAATATGGCATTTATTTTTAATTATAATAAAATAAATATTTTCAACCAAACTTATTTTTTGTAAGTTCACAAGTCGATTCTGTTGCAAATTATCTTGTTTTAAAACAAAGTCTCGCATCAGTAGGAATAACGAGCTCTAAATGGGGAAAAAACAACGTGTGTGTGACACAAAAGTTTACTATTTTACTTGACTAAAGTTAAAATATTTTTCTTTTAAGTCGTTATAATAAAATGTGTTTAAAGTAAGAGAAATTTTCTTTTTCCTGTTTATTAATTGCTTTGAGTTCTGTGTCAAAATATTATTTAAAGTATTTTCTTGAAAATCTTTTCATATTGTATATAGTAGTAAAAAATCTAATACTTAAAGACAACAAAGACAATGGAACTTGGTTTAGTATCAGCTCTATTTAATATTTTTAGAGTGATCAAATGTTATAACAAAAACTCAGTTCTATATTAAATACTATTCTACAGGAATTATGGGAATCTCTTATGGGAATTATTTCTTTTATGGGAATAAGAAGTGTATTATGAAATTACAATAGTTAAAAATGTTCATAACATTTTTCCTTCTACCAGTAAAAACCAGTTAACAATGAATCAAAAATATTTTTTCATCCAAGCAAAATTAATTTAAGAATGCCAATATTTGTTAATAATATTTTAATCTTGCTCAAATTCTATAAGCAGATATTTCATGTTTATCACAGATTGATGGTCGTTCAACAGATAAAGAAAATCATTCTGTGTAAAAAATATTTTTACTTAGTTATACTAAGAGAATATTTTAAAAAAAGTCAGAAACCAACCAATAGTTCTAATACAGAAGATCAATGATTATTTATCACAACTATTTCTTTATTTAAAATAAACTTCAAAATATGCAATTATTAAATATTTTTGGCTTGTTTGAAACAGTAAGCAGACTATTAAATATGATCATTTAATATGAAAGTGTTTATTAAATTGTTTGAATGATATGTTAATAAATATATCATGAAAACATCTTTCAACTACTTATATGGATAATACACTACAATGATTCTTGTTTAAGCTAAAATATCAAATTCTTCATGGAAGTAAAAATTTCTAAAAAAGTTTTTTTTTTAAAAGTATAGTTGTTTCAGAGAAATCTCATCTTTTATATTTGCTGTTCCACGAAACAAATATATTTTGATCTTTAGAAAGCACTTATTCAGTGAAGAAAATAAAGTTTTTAGGAGAGTAAGTTAAATTTTTCTCAATGGGAAAACTAATATTTTGAATAACATAACACCAGTAACTTTTGTCTGTTTTAATAAAGGATCCTGGTCACTTAATGAAAGTGCGTATTCTCATTTCTAAAGAAATTGTTCTCAGAAGAAGTTTTCCAAAGAAAAAAGAACCCATTGGAACTATTCACGTAAAAATGGTAGCTATCTGGCTGCATCAGCAATCTATCAAATTTTCTCCCTTTCGGCAAATGAGAAAAATGTGTTTATTTTTTATGAGTACAATAGGGAAATGTATTCAATCAAGGATTTTGGAGTGAATTTATGTGTTGAGGAATATCTGTTAAAACAGATAAAATTTCAAGAAATTAAACTATTACTTTCTGGAAATATTTTCAATATAGAGCACTTAAAGCAATTTACAGGGACTACTTTTGGCAAAGTATATAATTCATAACACTGAATATAATATTGTAGCCTTTCTCTATTATTTTATAAATATTGCATTTATGATATATTTTATGTTAAATGTAAGTTTCAAAGTTTACCAGAGGGGAATTTTTAGATTATTCTTTTGAGCTTGGAATCATTTAAATCATAAGTAAAGAAAATAGTTAAATGAAACTAAAAATTCATTACTAGATAATTTATGAAAGTGAATTTTGTTAAACATTTTACTTAAATTTTTGCTTCATATTTAATTGAATGCTATGTCTTCTTTGTTTGCAATTTCTTAATTAAATTATAAGTTTAAATAAAAACACAAACAATCCTTAACCATAAAACAAATATACGTTTCCTGAAGTTTTTTATTTCGTAATTATATATTGTAGTGGGGTATATGTATATGAAAATTTTCTTACAAAAGCTGAATGTCTATTACTATATATCTCCATGAAGTGTGAATGTGCTTATTCAATTAAAATTTAAAAATTAAATAGCATTCTGTTTCCCAAATAATAAAGAATTATACCATAATCTTAGCAAAAGTTATCAGATTTTTCGCAATCCAATGGTAACATAATATCATATTTTATTTTTCATAATATAACTTAAGGGTCTAAATTTATGATAAGTAAATGAAATCTTAAGCTAATAAACAATTTTGTCATTTTGTGATTTTTATCATTCTCTTCTTTAAAAACACAAGAATTTAACACCACAAAATTAATATATTTATAACAATCATTCAATAATTTCAAATACAAATATTTTAATGCAAAATAATTTCATAAAAAAAAAAACTTTTGGAAAATGCAAATAAATTTGGCATCAACATATTATATGTTTTATATAAATTGTCAATTAGAAATAATATAAAGCACTAGTAATTAATTGTAAATAAGAATATATATATATATATATATATATATATATATATATATATATATATATATATATATATATATATATATATATATATATATATATATATATATATATATATATATATATATATATATCAATATATATATATATATATATATATATATATATATATATATATATATATATATATATATATATATATATGTATATATATATACAATGATAATGAGATCTCAGGTATATTGGTAAATTTTGTGAAATGATAATTAACGATTTCTGTTCGATATTAAATTGCTTCTTTCTATTACAGAAAGTCTCAAGAAATCATATTGGAGTATTTTTTTCAATATTCTCCTTTCGAATTTCCTATATAAAACTTCAAACTTCAATAGCAAAAATGCATATTGCAAGTGCATTGTAGATGATATGACAGTTTAAAAGAAAAGCTCCAAATACATATTCTCCTTAATACATTTGAACGAACAATAAATGACTTAACAAAGACCTGTTTGAGAAATATTTCTAAAATGTACATCTTACAGATTAAGTTTTTTTATTCAAGCCATAAATACTAACTTATTGTTCATTATTCAATCAGTATCTCTTATTCAAATGTACCTCCTTTGAACTTTCTAAGAAGATTAAGCATTTTCTGAAAGTTTTTTGTTAACCACATTTCTGGGGGTGTTTAATAAGTGCATATTTCATTGTAAAACTTGTTATTGAACATTTCACGAAATATTGCTTAAGCTTGTGTATTACATTTGAAACTTCCCAACACATAGAAAACACATTTTTACTCTTTCAGATACCAAAACTTATACTTCATATAATTTATCTACACTGCATATAATATACTAAAATATAAATGTTATTTTAAATACTAAATGCAATGATATAAAATGCTAGAAAAATAGGGAAAAGTCATTTTTTATTTTATATAAAAACCAAAAGCTCTTGTAATTTATCTCAAAAAAAAATACAATCGTTAAAGAATAGTGTTGACGGAAGTTTGAAGTCATTTTACTAACGTCTTCCAACAAATATATAAGCAAATTAGAATAAATGTGCAATAGTACTGCTGTTTCTGACAAAGAAAACTTGACGGATTTTGAATTTTTCCTGCTAAATGTTAATTTACACTGATATTTCCCATTGTAGGAAATGATTTAGTATAAAATTTTGAGTAAATAACAAAACCATGGTATTCAAAAGTCACATAAAAACGTCAAATTCAAGTGAAAAATTGATACTAGCATAAAAAAGTTAGTGATTTAATAATGATTATTCATAATAATTTATAAACACAAAGACCTCATATTTTTAATCATGCACATTAAATAATAATTTTGTTATATTAAATAATGTTAGAGTTATAATGTTTTAATTTTTTAATTGATTTGATCAATATTTTTATAACAGT
Source organism: Latrodectus elegans (assembly GCA_030067965.1). Classification (NCBI taxonomy): domain Eukaryota; kingdom Metazoa; phylum Arthropoda; class Arachnida; order Araneae; family Theridiidae; genus Latrodectus; species Latrodectus elegans. Next base: position 73,820,382 of record CM057813.1, on the reverse strand, counting down.
AATTTAACATAAATATTTTAAAATTTTTATTAGTATTAATTCGCATATTTTTACACATTGGTTGCAAAATTAAATATCGTGCTTTATTTTATTCAATTATAAATCTTAATCAGGTTTATTTCTTCTTAATTTTATTATAAAATTTAAAATGTTTAAACTAAAAGAAATGAAAAGGATTTAAAATAGGATTCTTGAATGGAATTATACAGAAAAAAGATTTAAATATTAAAAATTATTTTAAAGGTAATAAGTAAATGTTTTAAACGTGAAAAAAGAGAAGACAGTTATATGCTATATAAATTCAACTAATAAATGATATCTATTTTTAACTATGAATAAATAGTTTCTAAAGTGTCGGGGAGTTTTTAAATAAAAAAAAAATAAAAAAAAAAAAAAAAAAAAAACACACTATGCAAAACAACTTTTTCAATACAAGCCCGGCTTTTTAAATAATGCAAAACTTACTTCCCTAGCTAAAATCATTCATATGGAAAACAAGATAAATGACATTTATACTGACAAAATGAAGCTAAAATAGAAAACATATAAAAATAATGTAATTGCTTAGATTTGAATTTCGCTAAAGTTTCGAACAGTTTCTTTTATATTTCAAAATAAAAACTACGGAAGAGGGGCTTAACTTTAGCTTCCTACGAAACTTAGGAAGATTTCCATTTTTTAGACTTTAAGCCTCATTCTCGTGAAAAATATACTGCATTCTAATCTACATAAAGAATATAAATTGTCTAAATATTTGTTTAGTTTTTATTATTTTGTTTCTTCATTGTTATGCTTTGTCCAATTACGATGTTTTGTAATTTTCAAATAATAAAAGATGTATAGTAAAAGTTAATTCAAAAGTTCAAATCTATGCACGAAAATGATTATTTTTGGCTTTATGAATACTTTTCAAAACACCTATTAAATGAATGCATGCAATTTATGTGATTTATCTATTGATAAATAGATACTAGGATTTAATTTCCAAGGGGAATTAATTAATTCCTCAATTGGATGCATCGAAATAACAATTCTTTGAAACGAGAAAGTACAATATTACTTTATATTACTATAAATTAGTAGAATCAAAACAGTATTTCTTCCTGATCAGTGAATAATGTAAAATGTCTACTTATTTATTTTTATGAATTATTACGATGACGAATATTTCTCTTTTTATACGTTATTATATAGGTTATTTTTTTCTAAGTTAATATGATGTTCAAAAGATTTAACATTGATTGTCTATAATACTTTTAAAAGGATATAATAACGTAAAAATATATAAAGGAAAATTTCTTTTATTTTATGTATGCTTTAAAGTTCAAAATGAAATACTTTTCTAATTGTAATTTATAAATTTTTTAACTGAAATCTCAATATTTAACTTAAAATGTTTTTTAAGTATCCATAACTGTTATTGAAAAAAATTATAAATATTTTTTGCTTAAATACTGGAGAGTATATAAAAATGCTTTCAACGAATTTATTGTTTATTTATATATCTGGGTATCGTTTGAGTTATGCTTATTTGAAGCTATCTAGCAAAAATTTTTATAATGTAAGCATTTTATTATTTTTCACTAGTTTGCTATATTTACTTACTTTAAAGATATGCCTATTAAATGCAAACTTACAAATATTAATTGATTAACTAAAATGTATTTCATGTGAAGAGAAATGCTTTTCATCATTAGAAAAGGAAGTAAATGCAAACTATGTTTGAAATAAAACGCAACGAGATTACTTGTGGATAAAACAAAATATCTCAGCATAGATAAAATTTATATTCTAATAGGTAATTGTGCATACATAGTGGAATTCCATTTTTTAGAGTGTTTTACTCAATTTTTTTAAATTTAGATACAATTCAACATAAAACTGACAACATAGCCATTTTATTCGAACTGTTACAGCAAGAACAGAGAAACACCAGAAAGTAACGTTTTATCCTAACCTATTGCTTTCAACTTTTAACCACTAACACAATTATTAAATGTCCCAAAAATAAACTAAATATTTTTAAGGAATATTTATTTTCAAGAAAAAAATTAGAAAGCAATTGATTTTGAAAGAAGTAAATTTTTTTAAATAGTCGAGAAGAGTTCTAGTAAAATTCAACTGGTAATTTGAAAAGAAACTAATGAAAATGGTATGCACTTCTATGAATAGTTAAAATTGCTTATTTTATCAAATGAGTTGGATCTCGAAAAAGCATTCCAATTAACATTAATGTGCACTGATGTCGATTGTTGCCTTTACCATCCATCCTGCTTGCGTGAGGTGTATTGTTTTCTAAGCAATTTGTGATCCAGTTTCACAAGCAAATATTTTTTTATAATGAAATGCTGATAGATTTTCTCCCCCATGATATTATATATGTATGTGTCAATGTATATATACATTTATATTTCATCTTGTTCAAAATACTATGTATTTATTCATGATATTTAAACCAAAATTCCTTTCGGTGGCAGGATATCTAAATGACAAAAAAATGTTGATTTTTATACAAAGACCGAGACTTGGTAATCCCTGTGTTTCGTTGCTATACTTATTTCAAAATAATTGATCATGTAAATTTAAAAGGATTCTGATTATTTCAGCAAAAACGATCAGTTAAATAAGTATTCCAGTCATTAGCTGCTCTAACACCAAGTAGGTTGTCTTTCTTTAAAAGAATATTGCATTTCTCGGTTTTTTTAAAAATCTTTCCATATTATTCAGTTACTATTTCTAGTACTTTCAGTGAGTTAAACTTTCTCAGGAACTTAGTCGAATTGATAGATTCAAGTAAATTACATAAATATGATATTTATAAATCATCAATTCCTTAAATATTGTGAAAAAAAATGCCATTATAAAATAGACAGAAAAAAACCTCTAAATAATGATTTCTACATTTAAAAACTTTTATTATTAGAAAGCCTGAAAATAGTTTCTATTCGTTTGTTATTACTTCACTTCATAGCTGATAACCATTGCTAACAGCAATTTTTGGTAAAATATTAAAAAATGTAGTGAAAAGCATTTAATATTATCTGTTAACAAGTTAAATTATAAACTTTTAATTGCATGAAATATTTTATTTCTATTTATTCATTTGTTTTAAATTTTAGTCTTAATTAGCGACAAAAATGTTTTATGAAAATTATATATATATATATTTTGTGTAGAACTCAAAAAGTCTGGATTCTTTGTTTTTTCTTTTTTAGTATGAAGTATAATGAAGTGAAAGGAAGCCAATATTTTCTGTCAATAACATTATAAAAGCATTTTACATATAGATAAAATTTTCATACCATCGTATTTTATTAAAATTTATAAATATATTTATAATTTTAACAGATTTCCAGATTTACACCAGGAATAATTTTATTTTTTAATATTTACAAAAAATTCAAAATATAGTTTTAAATTAATTCATAGTGTCAAATTAGGTCCAATTAAGTTCAGTTCTGAACTCATTATTTATAAATATGCAATTTATTATTTATATATATATATACAACTATTATTGAGAATAGGAAATTAGAAAAACTATATCAACCAATTTAGGAAACAAAGAGACTGAAAACACATAACTCAAATATTTTGAATGTTAAGAATTAATAAACATCGAAAAGTTTTGCTGTCATAGTTAATGAATAAATCACAAAGAACGATAAAAAATTTTGCTTTTTAAAACAAGAATAAATACAAGATTGTACACACTTTACGTTCCAGCACATCTCTTTATGAAAGATATTTAAATAATACAAATGCAATATAAACAATATATAATACGTTCATTAATTATTATAAAATGATGTAGGAAAATTTAAAATAAAGTAAGCACAAATATTACTAAAACAATATACATTCCAATTTCTTATTATTAAGAAACAAATTACTATACAGTTAAATGATAGAATTAATAATACATTTAAATAAATTAAACTGAAAGTAATCCTAAAAAATATAAAACTATGGACAAATATAAATAAAGTGATTGTAATATTTGCTTTCTTTCTTAATATACTTTATTATTTGCTTTTCTACCTCCATTTGTTTTCTTTCTTATTTTAAATTTTCATTTTCAGTACTGATAATTTGCTAATTTCCTATGAGGAAAATTATTGACAGTGTTAATACTCCGATACTCCAAAGATTATACAATGAAAATAATTCTTATATCGTGAATTACAAAAATGTTTAGGTTGTTCGAAAGTTAACATTTGACTTTATTAGATTTTAGAAATTATAAAATTTTTTCCCATTTTTGATTTTTATATTTTCTTTAAAATATTAAACTTATTTATCTAATAAAAGTAAATATCAATGCGTGCACATTCTGTAAATTGGAAAATGAAATATATATATATATATATATATATATATATATGTATGTATGTATATTGCACATTAGTTGATCATAAGCAAAGAGTACAATTTCTGTATATTTTTGGAGAACAGAACCAACCCTGGATGCCCATTGTAAATTATAATTATAATGATGTAATGTATTAAAAATGTCCCCTTTAGAAGATGAAAATTTAGTGTTGATAATATGACATGAAAAGAACTACATACCTTAACATTTCAAACTTTACATAACCGTGTTTGTCATGTATTACATTATTCACTAGCTTAAATAAGTGTTTAGGAAAGAAAGAAAAAACAAGAAGGCATCACACATTTGAAGCAAGTGAAATATATATATATATATTATATATATATATATATATATATATATATATATATATATATATATATATATATATATATTATATATATATATATATTATATATATATTTATATATTATATATATATATATATATATATATATATATATGTATATATATATATATATATATATACATTCTGCATAGTGTGGATGTTCGTGTATGTGTTTACGTGTTTAACAGGAATGTTATAAAAATTTGTCAAACCTTATCTTTAATATTTAATTATATTATAACACTAAATAACACTAAATTATTAATGATGCAGTTTTTATTGATACATTTAAAATGATTTTCTTATCGTATATATTGTTAAAATCTTAGCTTTTAACATACTTATATAACTGCTTTATTATTACAGCAATAAAAAAAATAACATATAAAGCGAAATCACTAATTTTTTTCATTATCATTAAAAGGAAAAACAATTATAAAGTATATAGAAACTGAAATAGAAAGTAATGCAAGTATTATGGCTAATATAAAACAATGCATTTCGTTGTAAAAGAATTTTACTGAGAAATAAATTAAATTAATTATAATCCTGAAAACGTTTCTCTCGAAACATTTATTTAGAAATAAATTAAAACCATATTCATATAAAACAAACATGGAGATTCAATACATTTTTCTCAAGTAACATGTATAATGTAAATCATAATTTATAATTTCCAATTTTGTAGACCCTAAAATATTCCTTCTTCTGTCAGAAAAATATTATCAGCATTTATATTGGTTTGATTTCTGAAATATTTTAGGTTCTTCAGTAACTTAAATCTTATTTATAAGTTTCATGTCACAGATATTTCAAGGTGGCCAGAAATGAAAAACTAGATTAAAAAACTTTCCTTAAACTTTAAGCATTTCAAGAAACTTCACCTTTTGGCTTAGAGATAGAAAGCCTTTACTCTCAACATCTTTCCTTGTATATAACTAAATATGTATGTGCGGATTGAAACACTTATTTATGTAAACTTCAGTCAGTTTTATATTTACTTATTCATTGTTATGTTGTTAATATTAAAGATGAAAACTAAATTGATTCTTTAAAAATTCATTGAAACAATGTTTTATATTGCAATACAAATTCAAATAATTTAAAATCTATTCTTGTTACAAGTTAACAATTTTAAATTTTAATCAAAAAATGTATGTTATTTTTGAAAATACAAAGGATATTGCATGAAATATAAGCAGATTGTATCTAATTTATGTTGAACAATCAAATACAAGATTTTCCTCTCATAAATCATACATACTTATAAATAAATTGATATATAATACAAAATATTATGATTATTTCCAAGAAATTCTATGGAGAATAAACTTAAATTAGATACAATCTGCTTTTCAGTGATTCTTTTCCTTTATAAAATAAATTATTGTGTTAACAAGTTTTTTTCGATACAGTTTCAGCAATAAAAATTCAATAATTTGCCTATAAACTATTGAAAGAATATTTATCAATATTTATTAAGAAACATGAACCTTTGAGTGAAAATATGCTAATTTGAAATCTGAGTGTAAAGGAGATTAATTTTTGTGTTAAGGGACAACTTATTAAAAAAATTTCACCAGAAATAAAACCACTGATTCAGTTTTAAAAAATTCTTTAAATCACTTTACTTAAAATGATCTTTTGCAATATCAACTTGTATTTTTACAAATATTAATATTATATTATATATTCATAATAAGTTATTATATTTTCCTAATTTAAAAATCATATATTTTCACAATACGTTTTCTTTTTATCAATGAATTACTCTTTGTATTTAATGATATATGAAGAATAAAATTAAAACCCTTTAGTATCTAAAGGATATTTTATGAATAATGAACTCAAGAATTTCCTTTACAAGTTTTACGAAGACAACATTATTTTAATCGCCAAAAATATCTTTCAAAATTAATTGAATAAAATTACAAATATTTTCTCAAAAAAAAGAGAATATAAATTTTTATTTAGGAGCATGATTTTGATTAATATAAAGCATGAGGATTATTTATCAAGGTGTCATTTGTATCCATACATATAGTGTATATTTTCCTTCTTATATACAAACATTTTTACAGAATTAAAGATAAATTATTTTTATTTGCATAAGTAGCAGTATTTGAATTAAAAAACAATTAAGAATGATGTGACAGTAAAGATTTAAACGTAATAAAAAGCTTGAAATAAACCCTTTCTTAAATCCCTTTTAACTAAATGTTTCTTTAAAAATGGCTTATTAAAGTAGTGTGATTTCATGGTATTACCTTAAAAGAAGTTAAATATATATGTCTCTGTGTTTGTATACATAATTAAATGAAAACTTTGGGTAATGACTATCTTTATAAATGGAGCAAGATCTATCATTTAAATTTTATTTTTAAAGTAAATATTTTTATTTTATACTGTCATTTTTTTTCTTATATCTCTGCAGAAACTCTTATCTCTAAAATATAGAGCATTTGCTCTTACATCAAAATTATACACTGTGTGTATTGTCAAAAATGGCATTCTTAATTTGAATAAATATTAAAATTTGAGTTGTGTAAAACTAAGTAAAAAATTAAATCGATTCGAAAAATAATGCGTCTCATTTACTTAAGACTTTAAGAGACATCAAATATTTTGTTTTTTTATAACTAAATACAAACTTAAATTAATTTAAAATTTAGCATTTGCTTAAAATGATTATTTTAGGTGCATGAGAAAAATAGAATGCCATTATGAACCAGTCATAAAAATCAATTAAGGCATTTAAACTTTGCATCTATTACACAAAATACATTTATGCTGAAATGAATGTAAACAAAATTTTGCTTACATATATTTAATTTCTTTATTTTATCCTTTTGCACAAATAATTATCAGTTACCTTTGTACAGAAATTATTTTTAAGCTTTTTAGAACACAGTGATGAAAAAAGACGTAATTATTATGTATATAATATCTTCATAGAAATATATACATTATTTTTCTATATGTACAATTTATGTATCTTAAATTGATAGTAAACATAGAATGACCTTTTGAAATTGCTATTAAAAGTGCAAAATGCAAAGTTTATACTTAAATGAAGTCATTATTTTATAAAAAGTTAAAAATGAATGAAAAATTTAAAAATAAAAAAAATGAATTTTAAAATAATATTATTTCTTCCATAAAACAAATATGCCTTTTTGAATGTTAATAAACATAAAAATTCATTTTGATGAGGTAGGTTGAAAATTACATTTAACTTTAATTTTTTCAACCATTAAAAAAGATTTTAATACTAATTTTGCTTTGCTTATGAAGGTAGTACGTTATTTTTACGAATCATTCCTGTTATATATACGAAAAAACTACAAAATAAACCTTTCAATTTATTTTATATTTAAGAAACATTTTATATTGCACATTTAATGAAGAATGTGAATTCATTGGCCTAGAAATAATTATAATATAAAATATTACTCTGTACAATTTCATTTATTTAGACAACAATACTTACAATATTATAAATTCATTTTAATTATCTATAAATCTTAAGTGTAAAAATTAGCTTCTCCTAAATGTTAAAGGAAACATTTGGTATTAAAAGAAAATGCCATTTTCATAAGCTATATTTTATAAATTATATATACTTTGCTAGTTCAAATTTGAAATAATGTGAGTTTATACGAAGATTACTTTAATAAAACGTTTTAATAATTCACTGTTCGAACAAAATTGTGATTTAAGTAATGAAACATCGTAAATTCAACTTGTTTATGCTGGAATAATATTTCAAACAAAATTTGATAGGTATTCAAAAAATTATATTATTTTAACATTGAAATACCCATCCCTATGTACACAGTTTTAAGGAAATATTTTTTTGATGGCAGATACACCATCTGATTTGTATTAATACGCTTAGTACAGTTTCACCAAATAATCTAAAATATATATATTAAACTAAATTGGTATTTTTTGCCTAATTTAAAATTATTAAGAATTACATTTCATATATATATGTATAGTGAGAGAGAGAGAAAGACTTCTATGAAGTGTGGCTAGTGATAAAATGAATAACAAGAATAGCCACCATTGTTGCCACACGGCTCGGCATTAATTGTATGAAACTTTGGTAAGTTTATAGAGTAGAGAAGACCAAGTTGTTTCCACACGTTGACAATGTTTATCTGGTGTGGCAGCTGGGGTTATAATATGGGTCAACCATTGCACATCCACAGAACATACGCTTTCTTTTGACGAAAGATCTGGAGAGCGATCTGGACAGGGAAGCAATTCAATCTGGCGGTTGACGAAAAACTCTTGGGCAATGCGTGCCACGTGTGGTCGCCCATTATCCTGTAGAAATTCGGCTATGGGCAAGCGCTGAAAGTAAAGAAGACAACTGACTCCAACACCACGGATTTGTAGCACTGGCTGTTTAAAGTAATGGCAATGCACAGTAGAGGCGTGAGAGTGATTTCCAATATCACCCCATACCACAATGCTCGGTGCAGGACGACTGTGACTGTTCATAAAGCAGTTGTTCAGAATCCTCTTTCCAAGGTGTCACCAAACTCGAATGCGACCATCTTAGTGTTGCAGACAGAAACGTGACAAGTCAGTCAAGACAATTTCCTTACATTTTGCTGTCCACATTATTCTTTTCTTACACCATTGACGGTGGCGTTGTCTGTTGTTCTGGGTCAAGGGTAGACGAAGCAATGGTCGTCTTGCGGACAGACCACTCTTCTGTAAGCGGCTTCAAGTGGTACGTGGAGACACTGGATGATACGTTACAGACTAAATGTACTGTGTTCGTGATGTGGCTGAGCGATATGTCATTGCCATGCATATTATTTGTATTAAGAAAATGAGTATCGATATTACATTAGTGTCAGTGATTCTGTATTTCTAAAATTAAAATATATAAATCGTAATATTAACTTCTTAAATGTTAACACTTTGACTATTTTAATTAAAATAAAAATTCTTAGTCTAATTAAATAAATAACATTGGTTTTTATCCCATAAACATATATTCTGTAAATAATAGCATTATTTACAAGAATATTTATTTCCTATAAGAAAAAGAAGATATAATTTTGTATAAATAATGCAATTATTATGTGAACAATACCATGGATATAAGGATCTTTGCAAATTTTTACAGTTCAGAAAATCTCAGAATTTCTTGAAAGGTAAACAATTACATACATCAATAACTGATTGTAGGTAAAACTAAAAAACTAATTGCTTGCTTTAATAAGTTTAATAAGTTAAATTTTCACTATATATATAAATATATATAGAGGGTAATCTAAATCTGAATTTTTCTGAATTTTGTTTACTTTACACAGTTATCGAGTAAAAGGTGAAAACAATTCTTCACTTAAAAACTGAACACTCTTCTATATTAAATAATAATTAAGCATGTACTAATTTATAGAAATAAACTTAATTGATGAAATTACGATTTATAGCCATAGTATTACCACGTATCGATTATACTGCGATCAGTTTTACAGCTGCTCATTAAAATAGATGGGACACAAAGCTGACTTATAATTAACGTTTGAATAATAATGATTACATATATAGCAAATCATTCACGAAAATCGTAACTTTTTTTCCAAGATTTTCTTTTATTTTTAAATTACATTATATTTAGATCTAATCATAAGAATCTTATTTTGAATCAAACTAATATAAAAGACAATTAAATGGAGAACGGTATAAATTAAATAAATAACCTTTGATACATTTGATTTTTGATTATATTTAATACTTTAAACATGTTAATAATTAAGAATCAATTTCTGTGAGCTCATAAAAACTCATAAATTATATATGAAAATATCAGAGAAAGGCTTTTTAATGTCATTAATTTTCTGCTAAGTAAAAATAGAAGAAAATAATTTGTATATGAATGATATTGGGTAAAGGAACATACACAAAGTTCGAGGAAAAAATTTATTTTTATTAGAATTTAAAAATTTGCTTACATTTCATTTTAATCACATAAAAATATTTCTGTAAAGCAATTAGCTTTCAAGCTTTACAAACATAATGAAAAACATCAGCATTTATTTAGGGATATGAAGGATAAATTTATATATAAAACACTTATTTTATTAGTAACTATGTAGGAATAAATTCATTTATAAGGCTAACATATATTTATTAAATGTTCTTCTTAGATGTATAAAATAAAATATCTAACAAAATATAGCAGTTTGAAATCCTATTTTATGTAAAGAATTCAAACATAAACAATAGCACAGTTGTCATATCTGATATATGAATCAAAAATAAGAATGAAATATTTGTTTTCTGAAATATAGGATATAAATAAATACCCCAGATTTACAGCTGTGTTTTCAGGTATTCTTATAAAGAAGCGTAATTTTTTAAAATTTCTAACAATATTTATTCATGTTGCATCACCCATCCGGGTTTCTATTTATTTTGAAATGGGTTTAGAATTTTAAGAGTTATATCATTTTAGCATAACAAAATATGGGAATGAATAGACATTTAAATCATTTTATAGTTTTAATAAACATATAAGTATTTGTTAATAAAAATACACTATTTTGATTAATAAAAATTTTTTTTAGCATAACTCCATAAAATATCTTATTTGCAGAAGTATATTATATGCTGTAATGAGAATGTTAAATTAACTAAAGCAAGCAAAATTAAATTCGGACACAAACATAAATATCAATGTGTGCCTTTGTTTGTTTGTTCATATATATATATATATATATATATATATATATATATATATATATATATATATATATATATATATATATATATATATATATATAATTTAAATAATGAAATAATTTGGATAACTTATTAATGTGTCTAATAATTTAAATATTGTTTTCAGTAGGTTACAACTTTACCATCATCAAAGTTAATAACGTGTTGGTATACATTTCTTCTCATAGTGGGTAATGCAATAATTTTTAACTCTCAACTATATTTGCATATCAAATTTCCCTAATAAAAATAATGCCACAAATTTATTTAAAAGATAAATTTCACGCAAATGGTTAATATGAAATTTGATTTTCTGTAACTGTATGTAACACGTATAAAGTTAATAAAAAACATTTGATAATTTCAGTCTTTACATTTATGTATATTAAAACATAAAGGTATTTAATTTTTAAATTATAAATGAAAAAGTAAGACTACAAGCAAATATATCAATTAAATCAAAATTATTGCTATTACAAAAAAAAAACCCTGTAGAAATTTTATAATCAGGAGTTCATAATTACTTACTAATAAACAATTAATTTATTTTATCATTTTTAAAATTTCAATTGTTATAACAATCATGAGAAGTTTCATTCATTTATTGAATATGATATTATTAATTTATTTTATTTAACTAATATATTTATGCTTTTACGTTGCAGAAACTGGTAGTAAATTTTGTCAGTTGAAGGCCTGACATTCAGTTCTGCAATTTATCTGTTCATGTGTTCGAATCTCACATCAAACTTATATACTTTTGAAAGGGATGTTACAAATCAAGGAATTTAGAATATATTATTATTATTTAAATTACAAACATTATGTTTAAATAAGTTAATAAATAAATTTATTGAATAAGTAAACTCATTTTACGAAGAGAAAATTTGAGAAATCATTACCTTCAAGTTGACTTTATTTTTGGGAAGAAAGAGAATTTATAACAGTAAAAATATTGATTCATTTATAAAGTAAATTTGTTACAATGAATGCACTTATTGATAATTAATATTTTAATATCAAAATTATTTCAAGATAATTCGATCTTATATTATAATATGATATTACATGAAGCGGTTAGTCCTCTGTTCCTCATTCAAAATAAAGGACCAATTTTCTGTGATAAGGAAGAATTTAGAGTAATCTATTATAGAAATTTTATTTCCATTGTTTTATGAAAATAACATAAAACTTCAAAATATATTTTAATTTAGATTAAAACTTATATTAACCAACTAATTGTAACAATTTTGAAATTAATATTTGTTTTCATATTTTTAATCAATACAAATTCATTTTCTTTTTTAAATTTTCTGTAGAGAAAAGCTAAGTGAATTTTAATAACAATCTGGAATATATTCATATTCTACAGCCACTTTTCATATGCATTATTATATACCACATTTTATGTATATAAAACAAAAGGAAATTAAACATTTACCTATTTTCACATGAAAGTTTTTCAATTCATCAAAATAATTATGATGAGATTAGACAAATGTATTGACTCAGAAGAAAAGCCTTTTTTTTTAAGGTACTTTTACAAATAAGACATTATGTGAGATACCTAAAAGGAAACCTTTTAAAAAACTTTAAAATATTCCAAGTATTTTAAAACAAATTTGTATCGTAGTAATTTTCATTTTAATCAAAATTTTAAATTAAATAATCATGTATGCATTAAAAACAAATAGTTTGAGCAAACATATTTTTACAAAAATTAAACGTAATATTTAAAAACGAAATATTGTAAATGAAATAAATATTCAGAAACTTTTCGGAAAAAAAATTGATTATTTTTGCATTTATTCCTTATAAATTGTAAATAAAATTATACATGAAAAAATACGGTTCATAAATTGAAATTTTACTTTACATAATTCTTTTATAATTGTTTTGATTTAAAAACATAAAATACATTGATGGTAGATGACAACATCTAATGTTTTATTCCAGGTATTTTTCAAAAATTGTATACTGATTTGTTACAAATTAAATACTTTTTTATAAGAGATTATTCTGTTTTTAAATATATATTTTTTATAGTTGACATTAATAAAACAAATCATAATTGAATGATACCTGATATTTTATTCCTATCTTAATGTTTGTTATAATGTATTTTTTAAGTAGGCTTTACATTTATCAATGTTAACTAAGAGTATATAATCATGTTGAAATGTATTATAATCAAGATTATTTACTGTAAAAATAAATGAACGATATTCCTCATTGTGCAAAAATGCTCATAATAGCCTTAATTAAAAAATTTGAATCAGTCACATAATTACCAAATATTTCTAATTCAAAAATTCCGGCAATATAAAAATATTAAAAGATTAGGCTGATGTACATTTTTTTTCTGCGTTATGAAATCGTAATTATTATGAGAGAATATAAATTGGATCCCATAATAGTTTTATTTTTTATTTTAATACAAGTTTGATAGAAAATTTTATGAGATAACAAAGAAATTTAAATAAAGAAATGAAAGTGAAGTTTTGCTGAATAATGATGATTGAAATAAGGGATGATAAAAGATAAGAGCTATCTTTGGTATATTTAATATATTAATTTTTTTCATATATTATTTGTCGTTACTAATATTTAGTTGTCAAACAATAATGAAAAATTAATTTTACTATTGGCTTCGAAAAGAATAACATCTACATTTCGACAGTTTTAAATGCTTAAAAATACCACCTAACTGTGTTTCTTGAACAATACATTGTATTTCTTAAAATAAATAATATTTTAGGAAAACAAACCGTACATATTTTTCAAAAATATGATAATAAATATTTAATATGTTTTGAGAAAGCCTAATTTCAATTAAAAGAAGTCTATTTTTTACTTTAAAGCGTGTTTTAAATACATGGAATAAATTAAAAATAAAAAAAATAAATGAAATCAAATGCTTATCTCTACTTTATTTTTCAACCAGTAGTTTTATTTTTCTAAGAAATAGTATGTACATATTGATTTCATTTTTTTGTTTTGAATATTTTCTATGAAAATGAATTTCTGTTTGTTATGTTTTATTTGTTGAAAAATTAAAATATTTTAAAATTTTCTAATTACCCACGTAATGATTTGAATGAGATAAATAAAAAATGACGTATAGATTATATAATTACTTATTCAACCCACCAAATACCGTGCATGTTTAATTTAAAATTTTTTATCGACGTTTAGTTCTCAGAAAAATCGTATTTACTTTCTGAATTTCATTTAAATATGTTTCATCTGAATCGACGGGTTAAACATAATATTTGCTTATGACATTAAGATTCCCAGTCCGATAAAATATTCTTTTAATTTAAAGTATTTGCATTGCAAACTTTTTCCAGTTTTTTTTCCAGAAAGTAAGCATTTTTTGTTAATAAAAGGTCTCAATCAGTGATATTGACTTATTTCGTGCAGAAAACATGGGGCAAATGCAACTTTAACACTTGTAAAAGTTTAAAATGTTTTCTTTTTTATTCACTTTTTCAAATGAATTTACTTATTTTATTTTATTATCGTTTTGACTTAGAATATTATGTTTCTCTATTATTGATTTCATTGATTTGTTTTTATATTTTGTAAATAAATTGAACCAATAAATTAAGCGATAAACCTCATAACAAAATATCAATATGATATACAGGCTGATTGAAATAAGGAAATTTACTAAAACTCAAACATTCAATATAATAAGATTGTGTTTTATAAAACAATAACAACGCTTTTTTCTTGTTTTTAAATAGCACATCATTTTCAGGCGTGATTCTTAAAATAATATAATAAGTTAAAATTATATTATTAGTAATTGATTATACTAGTAATTGACTTGATATTAATGATAATATTTATAATAATAACTTATCATTTCATTAAATGGTGGTAAGATTTACGTATTTGATTGGTTGTGAAATTTTATAACTGCAATGAAAATTTTTTCATAAAATTAGACGATAGAAAATTTACCAAACATCACTAACTGTTTGAATACCGCTAAATGCGAACTGAATTGAATATTAAGCGTTGAAACAATAAGATGAAATGTAGTGCAACAAATTTGCGACATTCATTTCAGTTTATTATATTTTTATTCCTTACTATTCATTTTATTTATTACTTTCTAGAATATCATAAGTCCTTTCGATACAAGTCATATTACCCTCTATATTTTAGAAGTCGACTGAGCACATTTACTGGGGGAGAACTTTATCTTGCTGACAAAAATGTTTGTATTAAATTAAAAACATGGAATTTCTATTCAAAAAGCTTACTTTGGTCATTTGTTACTCAAATACAACATATTTAAATATTTTCAAAATGGCCCACTTGGGCATCGATAAGAAACCTTAAACGTCACGTAAAATTTCCTGCAATGGCTGCAGATCATCAGGCGTTAATTTAGTCCATTCATTCTTAAGAGTAGCTTTAGGCATTCCAAACTTCGATGTGGCTTAGAGCATATTCTTTGCAGAATAGACCAAACACTATAGTCCCTCGCACTTAAGTCAAGTGAATAGAGGGACCACATTCGCACAGCTATGAAATCCGGAAGATTTGCTTGACACCAGTCTTGCGTTGCTTTTACTCTATGAGAAGAGGCAGAATCTTGTTGAAGTATCCAGATGCTTTTTTTAAATGTTTTCGAGCCTAAAGAAGTAAAACGAATTGTAAAATCTCATTGCAATACATGGTCTTGTTCATTTTGACGCATTAATCTATGAAAACCAGAGGTGTTTTTCCAGATTTATAAATGCCTACCCAAGCCATAACTCATTGTAGTTTTTGCTGACGTATTACTCTTGTGGAAGTTCCAGGGCGATCAGATGATCAGTAATGGTCATTTTGTTGATTATAGGATTGTTCAATTGAGAAATGTTTTCCGTAGGTGAAGATGAAATACTTCTATGCGCCTTTTGCAGAGTTTCGAAAAAGCGCTCCACACCTTTACAACCATATAAGCTTATTTTGCTCTGTTAGTTTCTGTAGTATTCATAGTTTATATGGTTTAAGTCCAAGTTCTTCTTTTGAAATTTGTCTAACTGATTCTCTATTAACACCTATTTCTTTAGCTATTTTTCTCATTGAAGTTCTTGGACTTCTGTTAATTCGCTTCTTGATAATTTTGAAAATTTCATTTGCATTCACAATTCTTTGTTTTGGTTTTTGGGGTTCATCATGGTCATAGCAAAGCTTTAAGAATCGTTTTATTGTACGTGATACCGTTTGCTTATAGATATTCAGCTTTCTGGCAATCTGAATTTACTTTAATCCAGCCTCAAATAATACAAGTATTCTTCGTCATGGGTTTGGCATATTATGTCAAACAAGGAAATAAAATCTATCTACTTGTTTTACTAACATTAAAATCTCTTAAGCAAATTAGATGTTGAAAAGTGGAGGATGTGAATTAAAGCAATCAAAAGCTGTACAATTTTGTCAACAGCATAAAGTTGACAAAGTCACCCTGAATTCACTAAAATGCTTAACTTATTCAAGATAGTTGCGGTTCTCTTTCTCGTTTTATTTATTTTAAAATGTTAACCAGCATTTTATGTGAATCTATATGTACTTTGGGAATTTTTATGTACTACTTATATATTAGTGTAGATTAAAAGGAAATTAGAAGTCATTAAAATAGTTTTAATTTCTCTAATATTATTTTAAAATGAAACAATGTACACATTTAATGTACACTCTAGAAACATGTCGGATATCGTATTGACAGAAAGTCATTATTCTTTCGATACAAACGTCAATAACGTCTTTAAAACTAAATACGGGGAAAATATGTATTTTTCTGCCATCCTTAAATAAATTTATATTTATAAAATCTATAATTTATCGATATAAAATCTGCCAAAGATAAATACATAATATACCATATTTAGATACCTTTTAAACTGAGTGTAAGAAATTCAGATTTTTATGCTTTGAGTTATATACGATGTGACTAATACAGACTCGAATATTTTTTATTTAGATTTTAAACAACTTTTTATGTTTTTTTTACGTAAATAAGTCGCATTTTTTAATTTTAGACCGCATAGCAAGGGTAGATTATTTGCTTAAAAAATAAAATAAGTTTCAATAATGTGTTCCTTAGTAATATATAAGTTTTAAAAAAATATGCGTAAGCATTTAATAGTTATTGCTATGAAAGCAAAGTGATTTTATATGCAAAACATTTTCAATTATACTTTTAAGTTTAAAACTAAAATAAGCAGTTTAAAAATTATGACTCAGAATCAACAAAAACAAATTTTTAAAAACAATTACACATTAATAATTTGATTTATTTTTTTGACAAAATCTACGTTGAAAAATATTACAAAATTCAATTTTATTTTGCTCATAATTAATTAATTTAAATTTTATATTTTTCAATAGTTCCAATATCTTCTATATTTTTTACTAATGTTAAGTATTTGAAATTTGTCACTTTTGCTCTCACATGGTATAAAAAATGAATCAAATCAGTGGTAATGTTTTATAATAGTTTGTAAATTAAAATGCAAAAATTAATGACATGAGTAATTATATTAAAAATTTAGACATTGAGGTAGTGATTTAATTATAATTTAAGATATAAGACTACAGAAGTTAAAAACATAACAATTTCAAAAGATCCTACATTTTTAAAGAGAATGATTCTTTAAATCAGCGGTCACCAAATTAATAACCTCATGGACCTGTAAATTTTTAATTTTAATTCTGTTGACCACTAATAGAATTTTTTAAGTGTCAAATAT
The DNA here is from genome assembly GCA_030067965.1 of Latrodectus elegans. Taxonomy (NCBI): domain Eukaryota; kingdom Metazoa; phylum Arthropoda; class Arachnida; order Araneae; family Theridiidae; genus Latrodectus; species Latrodectus elegans. The sequence continues at coordinate 73,802,162 of CM057813.1, read as the reverse complement.
ATTTATAAAAAAATTCTGCTAAAAGAATACATACAATGTACCTAGTTGATAAAATGGAATTATTAATGGTAACCGTAATATGAAAGCTTTATTGATAAACCAAAATAAAATAAAGAAAAAATGTAAAATCAAAATAATTAAAAAAGGTTTAAGGACATCAAAGTTGTAGCATTATATATTCCTAGTAGGATGGATATTCCTATTTAATTGAAATATAGTTGCTAGAGATAGTATGATACCAATGAATATCAATTAAAGGAAATTAAGCACATAACTAATATTTAATATTATATCTGTCGTATAAAACCCCAATTAAAATAACTATCAATACTATAATTATTGGATACCATTTGCTCTATCAAATATGATTTGATTAAAATCTCATAGTAAATTTTTGGAAAAGAAATTATAAAATCTCGGAAATATTATAATAGTTTTTCACTTATTGCATTATGTTTCAATTCCAATCGAGGCACGTAAGAAGTTGTCTTTTTACTGAAACATGTAAAAATATTCTGAGTAAATTAAGCTTTAACAAGGTTTTGATTGAAATAAAGAATTAAAAAAAAATTGTTTCGATTTCGTCTTTTTGATTTTTATTTCTTTCAATTAAAATTTTTATATTCTACTTTGATTATTTTCAAATTCCATATCTTTGATCTTTGTTTTAGGAAAACATTTCACGAATAATTTGTGGGATTTTTTCATATAAACACCTTCAGCAGCGTTGAACAGATTATAGAAATATTGATGGTAAATTTTATAAAATAAATAAAATAGTTTTATACCATAATAGCTAATATATATGAAATATATATACTTACATTATATTTACTTAATTAGAATTAATTTAATTAATAAATAGATTAAAGTAACACAAGGTAATAAAATTAAATACCACTTTAAACTTCTTAATACCAATGTTTTTTAAGCAAACCAATTTAAATAGTTTTATTTTTATGTATAAGGATTAATCCGACTAAAAATATTATATGAAATTCATTATTAAGATTTACTGCAACGTGCGTATCAGATTAATGAAATCTACTGGGCTTTGACTTTTAAATTGTATTGGTATCGGATGCTCCGGGTGTGATCTTCTGAGTGAGGTTTGAATAATACAAACATTTTATGACAAATGTTTCTCTGAGTCTCCAATCAAATAGATGAAGAGAACTTAAATGTTTTCGTATTTCACGTTTGGTTTGTGGGCGATTTTAGCAATTCAGAAAATTTCATTACAGTCCTAATATTTGATTTTTTCAATGAGGTAAAAAAAAATGATAAGTATTCCTTGTTTGAAATAAAGAAAAGTGCTTGGTAGCAAAACATTTGTTTCGACAACTGAGTTACTTTTATTCACATTTGCCAGATATTTATTGGCATTTGTATGAAAACTCAATACTCTATAAGTAATGGTAGTCTTATATACTAGTTTTAATGACATATTTATTATAATTATCACTCGATTGGGAAAATAATGCAATTAAAATATTCTTTTAACGTCCATTAAGGAAACAATACAATTCATGTACTTGAGAAAATTATTCTGTTACTTTTTTAAATCTGATGGCAAATCAAATACAATTATTTTTCAATGAAAAGGATTACTTTTTAGATGATGAAATTTTTATCTCATTATCATCTAAACTGTATAGGACTTGTTGAAAGCATAATATATTCCTATAATCACATTAAAATTAAATAAATCCTACACAAACAATACTAGAAAATCTTACAGAAGAATAATTTAAATTATGATTAAACAAAAAAATAATCTATTTCGTACGATAATATGTACGTTGTCTTACATAAATTCATAACTTATGAAGTGAAATATATTCTTTTGAGAAAATATGCAGAATGTAATTAGTAAACATATTTTGCTTTCAGTAAACGGTTTATAAGTGGTAAACTATCTTAACTAGAGCACTGCTTAATAAGAAGACAAGAAGCTTAAAAAGTTGCTATTCAAGAAGTTATCACAGTTATTTATTGGAAATGAATGAGAAATTTATTATTCCAAAAGTATATAAGAAATCATTTTGTGTTGTTAGTCTTCAAATCATATATTGAAAGAAGTAAATTTTAATTTCTAACCTTTAAGACTAGGACTATTTCACATCATAATGAATCGTTGTTAATAATTTCAAAGGAAAATACCCTATTTCTGTAGCAGAGTTATTAAGAAAGTCATTAAAATTTAGAATTTACTGTTTAAAAAATGCATAATGCAAAATTATAAACGAAAATAAAATAAAATCAACAAATAGTTACAATGCATTAAGAAATTTCAGAAATCAGTACAAATACGTTTTTTTATTAATATAAAAATAAAATAAGGCATTCATATATGCTAGGATAATTTCATTATTGTATTCATAATATCCTTTTTTGCATTAGAATTTTAATCCTTTTTCCCTCTCTTCATAAGAAAATATATAAAGTTTCAAAATTTCGCGACTGCATTTAATAGAAACATTATAACCAAAATATCTTTATAATGAAAAAATTCTTATTACATTGAGAGAGGAGAAAAGTTTAAAAAAATATAAACTCATGAGATATCTAAATAAGAGTAAAAAATTCATACTTAACACATTACCACAATATTGATAGAATGTGTTAATATGCCTTTCATTGAATCTATTTACTGATTCAATTTTAATGCAAGTCACAATCAAGCAATAAGTTTCATTGTAAATTGAATGAATATAATTTAATTTAAATAATTTAATACACACACACATATTTATATATATATATATATATATATATATATATATATATATATATATATATATATATATATATATATATATATATATATATATATATATATATATATATATATATATATATATATATATATATATATATATATATATATATATATATATATATATATATATATATATATATATATATATATATATATATATATATATATATATATATATATATATATATATATATATATATATATATATATATATATATATATATATATATATTTATATTATATATATATATATATATATATATATATTTATATATATATATATATCCAGATGAAATATCAAATTCTCGAAAAATGCTATTCTAGAATATAGTTACATAGAATATAGTTACATATTTCATTTATATTCCGTAAAATACACGAGGACTATATAAGCTACATAAAGTGAAATATTTAAAAAAATTACTCTTCCCAACCAACCATAACGAAGAACTGTGATTAAAAATGGAGCTTGAAATGTGGTATCGGGCTGACATCAAAACAAAAAAGTTCTTTCAGTACAATGCTTCCACCCCACATGGGAAGTGCTTAATTGAACAATCAGAATAGTTTTTTTAATTAGATAGATAATTCATAATATTATATGTGTCGAAGATTCATCTGGTAGTATCAGTAGTTAATATCAAAATCAGAACATTTCTTAATTTACTACACTTCTTCTGAAGACATTTCAACAAACAACCAGATGATATTTTAGAGCTTTCCCTTTTTTAAATGAACCCACTACTACTTTATTCGGAACTAAGCAAAAACGGAATGAACTAAAGGAAAAAAACGTAAGGTAACGTAACGTATTAGGGTTGTAGACTTTCGAATGAACAGTTTCTTTTACAATTAGAGAAGTTAATGTTAATATTAAGACTATAAAAAAAATTATGGCATGAATTTGTTTATTTCATTATTTCATTAATTTTTTTATTTCAAGTTTTTCTTTGATTCATTGCTAACATGATCAGTAGTAAATCAAACATGGTCATATAGAGCAAACTGAACTTCTTGCTTTCATTTGCTTACATATACATTTCTTTGGTCTCGTTTTTTCCAATAATTCTATTTTCTTTTAGGTATTTTTTTGAGTTACTGCAAGTAAAGAGTAATATCAAAGATAAAGACATCACTATTTACAATAGATTACAAATCATAACAAGTATTATTAACTGTTCCTCCTATTCAAGCATCAGATTTTCTTGTTGTGGAAAATTAATATAAAGATGTTTAGCTATAAGTAGATGATCTCCTGTCAAAATTTAATGCTAAAAAAACAATCAAATATCCACAGCAAAATCTTTTTTTTTTCAGTTAGTCATAAGGGTTATTTCTTGCTTTAGATCAGATTTCTTACTATTAGCGTTTGTTCTACCATTCAAATAATTTGCATTACTTTTCAAAATTTTGTTAAGAGCATAAGCAAATTTATATAGCATCGCAGATTAAGTAACATGTGCACACACACATACACACACACACACACACACACACACACACACACACACACACACACACACACACACACATACACACACACAATTTATTTTTTAAATACTTAAAATGAAATATTTTGTCCTTTAAGATCTTTTTTTAAGTTTGATACTAACATTATATTTCAACTTTTCAGCCAGGTAAAAGGAATGATTAGTTAAGTTTACTCATCCAGAATTTACTCCTCAAATTCATGTGAGAACTTTTTTATTTGATATTAAAATTTGATAATTGTTAACCGCTTTCATATTTATGAGAATAATTCATCTACGTTTCCCTACGTACTTTCTGTAGATTTGTTATAAAGAACAAATAGCTTTCTAAGCATTTCTACATTTAATATAACTGTCTTCAAAAAGCATTTGTAATGTATTCAAAGGCTTGGAAATTATCTACAAGTTACACACACGCAAGGTATCAGTTGTGTTAATTAACTAAGAAGATTACTCATAACATAAGAAACCTATGGAATTTGGAACTTTCGAAAGGGATTGCTGCCTTTACATTAATCTTATACATGGATATATGTTTCTTTTGGTTTAAAAAAAGGAATAACATGATCTTAAAATCTTTTAGTGATTTCATTTTTTTAGCATAATAAACTGTTGATTTATGTATTTCTGAGTAAATTATAAGCTTTTCAACCTTTCATTTAGTTTCAATTTTCTTTAATTTCTCTTTCTCCAATTGTCTTTCTTTTAACAGTTTCTTTCTGCTTTAATGTAGTTTAATAACTCTTATAGGAATTCAATGTAAAGTTCTTCACTTTTCTTTAGCAAGTTAGGTCTGAAATTGTCATATATTTACCTATAAAACTTCATATAGTTCTCGCGCAAGAACTTGAAGATCTTTTCTCCTTTTTGCAAAAAAGTTCACATTCATTTAATTAATTAGTAGGTTTTAAATTTTACATTCAATTAAGTTATTAAAATGCTTCTATTTATTATCTATTTTCTAACTAATTAAATCAAATATTTTATATTTCAGCTAGCATCATTTTAATTAATTCTTAAAGCTACTTCGGAAATTTTGAAACTTAAAGAACCTTCAGAGAAAAATAATCAAGTAAATATAATATGTATTTTCTAAAAATCAAAATTGAATAAATTTCATTTCTCGTAAAATTATTATGTTTCAAAAATGTAAAATTTGCTAGATTGGTAAAAAATACACAGTCAAAATATTCCATCGATAGCCATTTTCATTAACAAAGCATTATTTTAAATTTAAAATTTTTGAAAAGTTCCATTAAGTTAAATTCAACATAAGAAATTACAAAAATTTTCTTTAATATTACGTCATTAAATAATATTCTTCGACATCATTAATTAAAATAATAACAAAATCAAACATTATCAGTAAACATATTAATCTTTGAAATTTATGCAGTTAATTACTAAATGTTTACGATGCAATATTGAAAATAATTATTTTTTATAGAGTATTTTGAATACTATTTATTTTGCATTCATTATACATAAAGATGTACAACATTATTAAAAACAATTTCTAAATTTTTAGAGAATAAGTTAAGCATTATATAAATACCAATTCCCATTTCCAATATAACTAAAATTAGAAAACAAAACATATATTTAAAATTAAATCTTTCTCAACATAAAAATGCTTTGTTGTAAAAAAATCATGACATTAAAATTTCATTTTTAATAGAAATGAAATATTGCGAAAAATAAATTATACTTACCTAAATAAATCTGATAAATAATTCAAAAAATCTGATATAACTGTAATAAATTATCCGAAATATATTCGACTCATTCGTTTCAGTGCAATTCAATTCAGTGCATTTCGCATATTTACATAGCTCAAAATATAGAAATCTAATTTTGCTTTAATATATAAACGTTATAAAATACATAAATAAAATAAAAAATATATAGAACTAATTAAATTCAGCAATAAAAAATAGCAAATGAATTTTATTAAAGATATCTAAATGTGTTGCAAGTATAATGTTAAAACAGAACAGGAAGTTTTATAAAGTGTGTCCACACCACCCTTCTCCTATCATGTAAGAACAAAAGTGGCTCTATTCAATAGCTGTCTCCATAAGTTATCAGAAAAAAATCGTTTTAATTCATAGAAATACATAGTTGTGAAATGATGTCATCTAGTATCACTAATAGAATTACTATCCAAATCTGTAACTTTAGGGAAAAAAATTTTCTTTCCCTAACTTTTATGGAATAAATGATTTCACATATTTTCCAAAATTTTCTTTTCTGCTAAAAATATTTTTCATTAATAATCATTCAGAATGTTTTTTATTTAATTTTTTATTTCAACAAATTTTTTCATCAAAAATTAATCAAGAACTTTTTTCTGTAAGCAATGCTTTATACATAAGCAATATTCTCAAAAATTGTATTGTATTAGCTGCTTTTTACAAAAAGTATGCAATCACTGCTATTAAAATTTATAAATAATATATAAATATAATATATTATTATATAATTAACATATAATTAATAATTTATATAATATATTAATTTTGAATATATATTCACAGGATTTACATAAAAAAACATTAAATGAACATCAGTTACAAAATTTGGATTTTATTATGCTATAATTCATTTTGAGAAAGGTTGAGATGTAAACTAATTAATGTTAATATTTATTTCATTGAATATATGACTCTTCCAAGCTTAGTGCCTATGCATCAGGGAATAATGTGGAACAATATTCTTAAATTCTTCATGCACATATAATTTAAGAATATGGTTTTTAATACACTGTGTAGGGAATTCAACTCAAATTTTGTTACATATAAACCAAAACTTGAATAGAATTCCCCAAACTGTGTGTTAGCTAATTTAATTTCAGTAATATGCTGAACTTAAAGGAAATCTTTAAATACGTCTCGCTTTTATGGATTAAAGGAAATTTATGTTGCAAAGGGAGGAAATTTCTTAAAGTTTAAACATTTAAGCATTCTATTTAAATAATTTACGAGGGCATTGAATTTATTTGTTAGATGGAAAAGATTAAGTTCGACATTTTATATCTTAAAAATTAACGACATGTTTGAAATTTTAAAAAAAGTTGATATTCTAAAAAAATGCATTTTAGTGAACTATCTCTTCCATTTCTTGCAATTTGTTTATTTAAAACTTTTGTATATAATTGATTAATAAGTAAATTTGCTTATTTAAAACAATTGTAGGTAATTAAATAACTAAATTTTTAATTTCAGACTTAAAAGTTATTTCTTTGAAATACTCTTTATTTTATTGAGATACTTTATTTTTAACTTTAGTTTTTATGTCCCATAAAATGCTTATTCCTTTGTTTGCACAGGACTTTTTTTCTGTTTTCCTCAATTTATTTTACAAACAATTTGTTGGAGATAATTTTATATAGAGTGAAACAAGAACTTACAGAAAATTGCATTGAAAACCTTATTGTAAGTTTTTTTTAAAGCTATCAGAAAACTCAACACAATAATCTCCATTTTTGATACCTGGTACTTTTCGGAATATAAACTAATATTTCTCTAGTGGAAATTAATAATTTATATCATGGTTTAATGTTTTATTAAGGAAGATAAACAATATTTTAAACTATATATCGAACAGTTTTATTAGTATGTTCTCAGATATTTTTAGTTTGAGATTTGTATCGTTTGTTTTTATGATCTCGAAAGTACCATAAAATTTTTATTTTTTATGAAAAAAATTGTAAAATAGAAAAATGAGCGTTAAATCTTACACTATTTATCACATTGCTTTCCTTTTATAAATCAAATATTGTTATACTGTAAATGAAACACATCATAGAAATGTATACATAAAAAGAACTCTTACTTCAGTTTGTTAGTCAATTATATGTTTGTTTTGCATAGCACTTCGTCATTTCCTTCTTGTTTTCTATTTTTTCACCCTCATTTATAATGACCTCAATCATTTAATAATCAGATATTAGTTAGAAATTACCTTTGAACTAAAATTAAAACATATAGAACTAAAATTTTGAAAAGCAGTGGGTTTCTTTGGCAAATAATTTAGATCAGTTATTAGTTTTCACTCAAATTATTATGTAAATCTCTCATGTTATTACGGGCTTAATAAAGATCTGCAAATTGAAAGGTTTTAGATATCCTTATGTATTTTTTTAGCCTTAGCCTTTACATATCGTTTTATATCATATATAGCCTTTAGATATCGTTCTAAATGTATTGAAAATGCAATATCAAGAAAGAATTCAAAACTCAGCAAACTGTGAGAGACAGAAACGAACGATAAAGGATATGTATTTCGAAATGTTATGCAGAAATATAAACAAAGTGCGATAAAGTGTTGTACAGTGCGATAAAGTGTTGTACAGTGCGATAAAGTGTTGTACAGTGCGATAAAGTGTTGTACAGTGCGATAAAGTGTTGTACAGTGCGATAAAGTGTTGTACAGTGCGAGAATATCATCAGGTCAGTAAGTTGTAGTACCACCGTGGACGGCAATACACGAAGCACTTTGTTTAGGCACAGTCGATGAGTGTACGGATTGGGTCCGGAAAAATGCCTCTCCATTCCCTGTTAGTCATTTGTCAAACCTTGTCATCTTGAGGAGGCAGTAGCAGGGTCTGCAAATGTCGTCCAATCAAATTTCAAACGTGTTATATTGTGTAGAGATGTAGCGAGAACAATGACTACTGAAGCAGCCTTGAAGGACATGTTGTCTGATACGAGCTATGTGCGGTAGGGTGTATTCCTGATGACAAACGGTATTGGATATCCTCTGAATTTAGGAGAATATTACCGACCACAGCAAATCTAATGTTGGGTTGTCTTAACGCTGTGAATACCAACAAGAGGTGATCCGGAATCATTCGCAATGGCACCCCATACTATGATGCCACATTGTCACGCAACAGGGCGTCTCTCATTTGTTGCAGGATTAGACTTGCCTCTACGTCGAAGCCAGACATTAATGCGGTGATTCTCACTGAAGAAACAGAAAAGTAACTCATTTGAGAACACGATTCTGTCGTGAACTTAATCAGGTACCATTTCAGACCTATGCGCCTATAGTGGGAAATGTCAATGTGATTCTTAACAGACTCCATGACCGCATTCAACTAGCAGCCAATTGACTACAAATAGTTCTGTTCAAAATGGGATCCTGCAAGATTTCTTGCACATGCTGCAGAATTTCGGTAAACATATTTACCTGGACGACCACCACTTCCAGTTGGACGTGTTGATCCATGTTTGCTGACGTCACTCTCTTTGCAACGGTATCCCGCAAACATTCCATAGTTTCTTGTTCCAACCATCTTCGTCATTGCCAATTCACTGTGGACGCGTATAGGTCTTTGTCAGCGGCTATTTGATGTAATACTCATATATTGTTCTGCAACAATATATAAACCTCATGCAAGATGCACTTTACAGAATTATGCAAATAATGGGAAATGCACAGCTGTCCAGCTCATGTAGGAAAGAATACAAAGTGAGGATCCAGCAGAGACGCCAATAATCGTGAAGTTATTGCTGATTGAAAAAGTATATTTGAAAGTCTGTACTTGTCGCAAAGGATACCTGTAATTGCAGAGAATATTAGACCATCGTCAAAAGAGTCAGTTACAGCAGACATACGAGTTTGTGAGAAGCATGGAGATCGAATTAAGGAAAGCAGGTTGGTCATTATATCATGTAGCAGCTGACAAAGACCTGTACGCGTCCGCAGTGAATTGGCGGTGACGAAGATGATTGGAACAAAAAAACTATGGAATGTTTGCGGGGTACCGTTGCAAAGAGAGTGACGTCAGCAGACGTGGATCAACACGTCCAACTGGAAGTGGTGGTGACCAAATTTTAATGCATATTGTTCTTGCCACTCTTTCTTGGTATTGCATTTTGAATGTCTTACAATGTAGGTTAACAAGTGCATTACACAAAAAGTAAATTTCATAAGATGACTCCAATACAGGAATTTTTTACTAGTTAAAATTCCTGATTGTATTTACTGTTAAAGCAGTTCCATTAAACTCTGCATTATTATAAGATAACAGTTGCTTAAAAATTTCGTGATTTACTTAATAGTGAAATTAGAAATCCATATTTTGAGGAATTTCCCCTTATTTTCATGGAACTGTTTGAAGTTTTATCATCTTAAAATTGATAACTGAACCCTGATTTATATTGAACTGCAATTAAAGAGGTGTGGTCTCTGGATTGTTTGTCTATGGTTGAAAAAATATTTCAACTTTAACATCTGGGTTGGCTTGGTAACTATTGATGTCATGCTACAGGATCATAAGTGCTGCCTGAATGATTCTGCAGTATATCATATACTTAATTTTGGAAGATTCGTTGACCAAATTTTAATGGATATCCCTTAACATTAGAATTGATGTAAATGGCCTTGTGCAGTGCACACTCTGAGCACTTCCTCTGAGAACTCTGTATTTTAAACATTGCTTAAATTTACTTTGTCGATTGCCTTAAATACCTGGTGTATTATTTACTCATTCATAACGTCAGCCTAATGGCACAAATCACTGAAGTAGTGGAGGTATTCCGGCAAACATAAACACTCATAAGTTTTCTACTCATAAGTTTTCAAAGTCATGGGATTATGAGTCAAGTCATGAGTATTCATCATTATCAAAGTGAATTTTTTCAGGCCATGCTATGAGTTGCAGCATATTTTGTATTTTCACTATGAATACAATTTATTCGTAAAATAATTTTTTGCACCATTTTTCTAACTGTGTTAAGTAAATTAAGTTCAAAACACAAATCATATTGATTAATGTATTGTTCTTTTATCCAAAATACACACACACTCATACGTGTATATATATATATATATATATATATATATATATATATATATATATATATATATATATATATACATGATAAATTTAGCTTGTTATAAAAATTATAAGATGTGATCTTGCCATTCTAACATACTGTTCTTGTGATTTAATGTTTTATAAAATCAAAGAATTTTACATGTTTCTTCATTGCACTACGAAATATGTATGCACTCTAATTGCAAATGCAAGACTTATAAAAAATACAGAAAGATATATTTAAATTCAATTTTAGATAAGAAAAATTTCGTTCTTAATTCTTAGAAAAATGCAGTTCTTAGTAATGCGTATACACACGTGCTTAATAATAGTATACTCCCATGATTCAGCCTTAATAAATTGACGTTGATATAATTTACAGTGGAAAAATAATGAAAAGATGAACTATTTGTGTATTTAATAAATCAGTTTAAAACGAAATTTAAAAAAAAAATATTTTAAAGTAATTATTTTATTGGGGAATGTTCTGCCCGAGCAGTAGTTATATTATGCTATTCCTTTCCAACAACTTCAAGATAATGTTATTTGCTTTCGATTAATCCAATTTTCGAAATTCACATTTTGTTTACATTTTTCACCAACTCCCAATTAATTAACAAATATTTAGAATATTTGGGAAGCTAGTAAGTAAATTTTGATATTTACTGCATAAATTCAATACATTATAATTTTCTTTTCTTATTGTGGATTCCTCGAAATATTTATATGCTAAGATCATTATAAGAGTTATCAATAGTGGATTAAATTGTAAGTTTATATTATAAGAAATGGAATTGATCACAAGACAAAATATTTTGTAATAAATGTTTATATAAAATCATATATAATTAAATTTTTTAGATGTTGTTTCTGAGACTAGGAAAATTTGGTCAAACTTACTGAGAAAATAAGAGCAGAGCAATAATGTTATCACTATTGAAAAAAGTGATGAAATTATTGCACTGTTCTTATTTTTAGATGGATTCGAAAGGAAAATTTTCTTAAAGTAATACTTATAAGAAATGCACACAAGATATTTATAATTGAAAATGTATCCTAAATTATACATTAGGGATAACACATGATAAAGAAATATATTTATATATTAAAACTCCTATTTTTCACTAAAATTGTTTGGTTTAAAATTTAACTTGTTGAGCTAAAAATATTCAACTATATTTTATCATGCATATTATAATTCAGTTCGCTGAAACAATATTAACCAAAAAATATAAAAAAAAACTAGTAAAATATTCGTTTACTTTAAAACTATTTCAAAAAAAGATGTTCTATGTATGTTTATGTTTACAAAATATTCTGCACAATATTTCAATTCCACTCTTCCATTTCCTATGGGTTATTTCCCAGGACACATGCAGTCTCTCTCATATAACTCTTCCCTTCCCACGACACGAGGGAAAGTATGTCACCAAAGAGTTGCTTTGGGAAAAAAAAAGTTTTCGTCAAGGAATGCATTCAAAGGAAAATACGGTCATCTTCTGAGATTTTGGAGTTCATATTTTTAAACAAACTTTAAAATATCAACATGTGAAAAGTTTCTATTTCCTTTACCAAATAGGAAACTCAGGAATGTAATTTATATTCTATATTCTAAAATTATTATAAAAATATTTGTTGTTAAAATTATATTGATTCCAAGTGTTGCAAAATCTACTTTAAAATTTAAAATTTGATATTTTCTATATTTTTAATACTTATGTACTTTATAATATAATTGCTGCATGTTAACATTTTATAATGTCAGATATGTCAATTTAAATATATGCTTATTAAAAGCTAAGAGTCCATGAATGTTTTTCTTGTACCTATAAAAACAGAAGCTTAATCTAAGTCCACTACGTACATATTGTGATAAAATGGTTAAAAACATTTAAAATAGCTATTCTTCACTAATATTAAATGCAAGGAGAATGCACTTTGCAAATCTATATGATTATATTGATATGGCATTGTGGCACTTTAAAAATCGATATTATTACAATTTTCAAAATCCCCGAATGAGTAGAAGCATTGTATAAATACTTTATTTATGTAGAGTATTCTCTGATGAAAAACAAAAATTGTCAAAATTATCAAAGGTTAGCATTTAGCCCCTATTTTTAGGGATTACTAAGTATATAAATGCTTGTTTAGGTGGCATTTAGTTCTATGTCCCTTCGATTGGATCCATGTAAACTCTAATCAAATTCTTTGAATGTCATGCAAATCATTGTCTCGCTAAAGTAAATGAAGATATATGTAACGTTATGAACATTAGTAAGTAAATTCTATGGTTCTGGAACATGATATGATGATACTTACTATACGGCTTTGGACTAGATATTTTACAGTTGCTTATTTACATACATTTTGTCGTCATAGTATTTGGGAAAAGAGTTATTTTCTAAAATAACAGTGATTGATTCATTCTCTTAAGTTATGATTTTTTTGTTTTTTATACTATAAGAAATATTTAATATAGTTTTCTTTGCTTTATCGAAAGTTGATAAGAAATAAGGTATATTGAAATTAGTTGTGCATATATTTAATTAACTGTTATGAAAATGGAAGATGTTAATAAAAATGAATTGACATACCATTAAATACAGTTTATAAAAATTATCATTAAATAAATATTTACATCTTTATAAAAAATTTGAAAGCTTGAAAAATTGCTCCTATGTTATTGTTGAAGATGTGAGAGAGATGAAATATAAAATGAGATTATACTTAAATGTAAATGATTTTGTTCACATTATAATTTGTATTGGAATGTCAATTATACAAGTTACCTTTCTAAGAAAATAGCAAATTTGCTTGGAAAGGAAGTAGTAAATAAAAGATAGATTTTTGATTTCATTTTCTTATGATTTGCTGTACATAACAGATTTAAAATAATAAAGCTGTAAAAGTCAGTTGTATATTTCATGATAGCATTTTTAATTAATGAGCCCAACATTCAAATAAATTCACAAATTTTAAACTAATAAAATCCTTGTTGTTTTAATAACAACGCTTAGAAACTAAAATAATGATTGGGTGAATTAAGTATTAGTGAGAAAATTTAAAAATACATAGGGAATTAAATTTTTCCATTAAGGAATTAACTTTTTTACATTAAAATACATTTTCATTTTTTAATGTATTTTAATGCGTCTTCAAGAAAAAATAAGTAAATACTTTCATTAAAAAATTTTGTATTAGGTTTTATTTTCTGATAATCATTTGAAATTTGATTACATTTTTATGACGAACATATTTTAACTTGGGTGATAATACTTTTTAACTATAAATTTTAATAAATCCTAACAATGTAAGAATTGTAAAACTTTTATAGGATGAGAAAATTTTCATTACATAACATACTGCTTTCAAAAATACTTCATTGTGTAGCATAAAATCGTTAAGAGAATAAAAAACACCACTGAATTCTATATAAAATAAATACAATGTTTTTTATTTATGATAACTAATATATTTCATTATAGTTTTTTATTATAGGACACTTTAATTTATTAAAAAAATATTTAATACTGATTAATTGAACTTCAAACATCTCTTTTGCTGTTTTAAGTTCGATAAGAGAGTATATATATATATATATATATATATCTATAGATATATATATATATATATATATATATATATATATATATATATATATATATATAACTATACAATTAAAATATTTTAGTTTCACTCATTTTATTAAAATATTATAGATTTGTGTTCAACAAATATTTAATATGACATACTTAAATAAAATAATAGAAATTAAAATAATACACACACATCATTGATCTGTGTCTGTGTTTTCGATAAATTTTCAAGAGTCTTTTATTATTATTAAATGTTCAAAATTCTTTTATTTAACAAATTTATTTAAAGAAACTACAAATCTAAATACAGGGTGCGCCATAAATAAAGGGTGTGCCATAAATTTGTGCAAAGTTTAAAAATTAATCAAAAAAGCACAAATGATATTAAAATAGAGAGGTTTACACCAGTGACATCATAAAAAGGGCCGATTTTTTTATCAACAAAAATTAGTTCAAAACATGGCCGATAGGTAGCACTGCGATATCTACACGAAGCTGATCTATACAAATCAGGTTGACAATAAAACACCTTAACGGACATAGACTCTTCATTTGAAGCCACCCCCTCAATAAAAACATATTATTCGCAAACGTTTGGTGTTGAGCGAGTAATAAGTCAAGGCTGTAAGATCAAATGGCCCCCAGGATCACCAGATTTGACTCCTGTAGATTTTTGGCTGTAGGGTTATTTAAAATCCCTGGTGTACTGGTCCGCCTATTCCACACTGGCGGAACTTAAAACAGCAACAGATCATCATGGGATTCCTCAAGGCATAATGTACACATCTGTCACAGGTGTTGAGACTCGCTTTACTTGCCTCATACAGTCTGGTGCAGGTCATATTGAACAACTTCAGCTTAAATAAATCTTTGAATTGTATTAGTATTGCGTTAATTTGCTTAAAACATTCATCATCAGCGCCACCTATTAGTCATTTTTTAACAAATATTTTTTGCTCTTAAAATACTCCGCTTTTTCTGTGATGCCATTCCTGTAAACCACACTTTTTTAACGTCTTTTGTTATTTTTTAATTAAGTTTTAAAGTTTGCACGAATTTATGACGTACCCTGTATATATATACATACATACATATATATAATATATATATATATATATATATATACAAATTATAAAAGCCAATATAAACTGAATTGAAAATTAAAGGAATATTTATTAGATTCTCTTAAGTAAATCTAATCTACCGGCAACGTAACATCGATTTTCTTAAGGATAATCAAAGCTAAAAGCATTAATTACAGATAAAATTTAATGGATACTTCCAATAATGTATCAGACAGCTAGGCTTGCATCTTAAATGTAAAGTCAAAAGTTTATCATGGCTTTAGATAAACTTTCTTATGTATTGAAATTTAAACATTAAAATGCAATTTGTACTTTAGAAGGTTAATATTAAAATATCATTATGTTAAATATAAATTAAATTTTCAGGAGAATTTATATTTATATTGTGTATTCCTATGTTTAAAAATGTGAATGTTTTAATATTTAATATTAACAATGTATCCATTCATAATTTAAATCTGTTTTATTTGAATAATTTCATATTTTATTTCTGTAGATGAGAAGCAAAAATGTTTGTAAATTTTTAGATGTACTTGTAAAGCACAATTTTATTTTGTACATCTAATGTATTAATATAGGAATAAAAAATGAGTAAACTAAAGTACTTTGACAATGTTTAAAGTTAACATCATTGTGAAAAATATTAATAGTGAAAATATAAATTGTTTAGAATAAATTAATATTTCAAAGAATATTTTTTAGAACAATAGAAAAGATCAAATGAAATTTTACATGATATGCTTTTTTCTGTAACGCTAAGGTATCAAGACTGATTTCCATAAGTATAATAAATTAAATTTTCATCGATGTATGCGTTATGTACACATAAGTTTTCATTTATGGTGTCAAAAGTATAGAAAATAATTCAATAATTACTGAACATAAAATTATTTCATATCCTTTATTTATTAATAAAATTCAAACTTTTTGAGTTGTTTCTAATTTAACCTAGGCAAATTTACATATTTTTAAATTCTACGAAAATTTTTTTTTAAATACATTTAATTATATTTTACAATAACACATTATTGAGCGTTATAAAAACTCAATAAGTTTTGCATTGTTTTTATATAAGGACTGCAAAAATCGTTTTAAGATAAAAAAAATATTTTACTGTTTATCGTACATAACGAGAATTCGCTGAGATCAAATGACTTATCTTTTTACTTTTAATTGAAATGTATAGGTCTATTTAATAATGTGTTTAAATGATTATACTCATATTTTATGCATGATGCGGTACGATTTTTTCATTTTAGTGTGAATTGTTCTAGTATAAACAGTTGTTTATAAAACTAAAGGTGACGTGTTTTATTTATTCAAGACAATACCACAAATAAATTTATTCAGAGACCTAGAAGAAGTGAGTTTGAAAGTGAAATGCTAGATAATTTATCCTCGCATTCTTATTCTTATGTTTTCTTAAACTGAAAATTAGAATGTTTAGTAAAAATGTTCATAACAATTAATGAACCTGCTTATATTATTAATTTAAAAATCTTATAAATTTAGGTAAGCAACTAAACTTGAAGAAAATTTAAAACCAAAAAATAAATCAATAAACATTTAATTTATTAAATATAGATAATGTTAAATTCATTATAACAGTATATTTGCTGTTTTGTGAGTATATAATATATTTTATTAAAAATCATTATTATTAAGCACATTTCCCTTTTGTGACAATAAATGTATGATTCAATTATTTTTATTTATATTTTAGGCATTGGATTCCCAAAAATACAAAGTAGCAATTTTATATAAATTAGAATGTTAAAATAAATTAAATGTACTTTACTTCAATGGTATCAAGAATTATTTGTATTTTGATGCATTTTATGTTTATGTAGTATAAGACATATATTTGGATAGAATGATGAAACGGATCAAATGCAACAATATAGATTACTCTTTTATTAAATCTATTTTAGTTGAATATTTTTGTATAATAAAGAAGAAATACAAAATTAGGGGTATTTTGTAATTTGTAAGAATTCAAGGAGATATTTATATGCACTGACGATAGTCTTTAAACTAGTTATATAAATTAATGGAATAACTTATCTGAAATATAGTAGGGAATTGTAAATATTTGCCATGATGTTACAAACTATCTTGTTTTATTTACAAATATTTTTTTTCAAATAACAATAACTTAGATTTATAAGGAAAACCCTAAACATGTTACCATTTTCCTATTTTTCATATTTTAAAATGAAATATTAATATTTATATTAAGAGTAAAAGTTACTACCAATGAGAAGTTTAGTTTGAATGCTTATAAAAAGTTGTTAAAATTTTCTAGGAAGTAACATTGTATTTTAAATGATATAATGATTTCAGATATAATTCAGTTTGCTGATATGTTATGTTAAAAAATATATTTTTCAAAAATTTTTATAAAAGGAAATGAAACTAGTTCCGATAAAAATATTTAATGATTTCTTATATTCTATATTGAGTAATTATTTAGGATTTTTCATGATTTTCTTCACCGCACCATTGGGGCCACAAATGAACGTGGTTTTAAGTGAAAGAAAAATAAAGTAATGTAAAATATATCTTTTGGAGTATTTACACCCATCTAAAAAGATATCGAATATCATTACGTGATAACGAATGATATGAAACAGAATGAATCAATTCCGCAGTTTCTCGTAATGGTGTTAAATGATTAATCACATGAGCGCTAAATGTATATGGCATCACGTTCATTGGTGCAGCAAGTTTGTTGCCATCCTTGGCATCTGTCCATTGTTCTCTGCTACATTCAAAGCCTACAGATCTACATCGCAGTTTATTGGTTCCGTCCAAGGCGACCGCCTATTTTTCTGAAGGATGATCTAAAATCTGAATAGGCAACTCCTTCGGTAGTTAAACTCAGAACTTTGCTCTAAAAATACTCAGGGACTCATACAATTAAGCGACTTTCTAAAAAAAGGCTGATTAAGCAAATTTAGCACAAACTGACGATACTTTTTAATTTTATACTGCACTTCCATATAGCAATACAGTGTCACCCATACGACGTGCACACTGCAATGTTATCGATGTGCGTAACTCATTGGCACAAACATGTAGTGTAAATTTAGCAAGATTTTTCTCTTTGTTTTAGAGAGTTGCCTTCATGATATTTGGCCAGTATTGCAGATTTTTACAACTAGCCGTATAAAATATCAATAGAGAAGATGATTTTCAATGTTGATAGTTTTGTACTCATTGATTTTTAAGTCTATTTTTTTTTTGTTTTTTCCCAAGTTTTTATCATTTGAATTATGAATAATGTAATAATATTCAGATATTTGAAGTTTAAAATGCTTGTGTTCTTTAGTACTTAAATATTTAACCCTAAAAATATGTTGAAAATTTCAAAGATCCATTAGAAAAATAATCATATGAATGCTTTAAATGCAGTTTAAATGAGATATCTTGAATATTATTTGCAATTTTTTGTACTATTTATTAGTGTTAGGAAAGCTGATTTAATACCTTACATAAAACTTAATTTATTTTTTGTTGGATAGTGCATATTTAATTTCGATTTAGGAGAGGGATATATTTTTAAAATTTTAATCATGGTATTCATGTGTTAAAATGTAAAATGTCGACTGACTAATGAAAGCTTTTTCACTTATTACTTTTGTAACATGGTTACTAGCGCCATTCTTACAAATAAAATAAAATTTCCCACTCCTTCTAAAACTCAGAATTTGTCACTCATTTGGATACATTTTACATAAGTTTTTATACACATTTTTCACATTTCTGTGAGCCCTTCTTAAAACCATTAGACAGATGCCTACAATTAACTTGATTTTCAATGATTTTTCCACTCAAGAATGCATTAAAATTCAAATTTCCCATTTATAACCTAACAGAGATAGTAAGAAAAAATATTTGTAAGTGAAAAAATGATATAATTGATCTATTCAGATATTAGAAAAATAAAATTATAAATTTTAGTTTATCAGATTTACTTTAATACACTTAGAAGGAAATAGTTTATTAATTGGATAACAGTTTCTTAGCATAAGCACGGAAAATATTTATTAATAACTAATCATAAATTTCTAGTCATAAGCACCGAAAAATATTTATTAATAACTACAACGATATTAATTTAAATAGCAATTACTTCTCCAGTAAATTATCCTTAGCAGTAGAAACACTTACTGTTTATACATAAATTATGTTCTTTATTTCTTGGATGACTTTATTAAATCTCAGTAATATCTTTTTTATTTTTTAAAAATCAAGATTTTAATTAGAATAAAAAACATATGAATATTCATAGGATGCTATTACAATCACACTGACGGATTATGTATATTTTTGTTAATTCACTACTGAAATTAGCAAGTTTTTTATTTTCATATTTTTTTAGAACACAATCTGTGTTAAAAAAGGACACGTCAAATTTTCTGTGTTTTTTGTTGGGGTAACATTTTTAATACCACGATATAGTTTTTTACATATTCATGGTGTTTTTTGTATCTGATTTATATTTTATGTGACTCCTCTACTATTAACTCATTGTAAATTAATTTTATAGAAATAACAGGAATTTCCAAATTTTTAAATCTTTACAAAGAAATATATTTTAGATTTTAATATATATATAAGGAATTATTTTATAATATTTTCTAAACAATAATAAAAAAGTAAAAAAATACTTATTTTGTAATAAATATTTTTCTTTAATGTACACTTTGATCAGATATTTTTTAAGAATATTTTATATATATATGAATGAAACTTTTGGATGAAACAATGCATGGAACTTTTGGTTGTGTAAATAAGCAAATTTATATCAATGTGTATTAATTTCTGCTTTTCCATATTTTTCATGATATTTTTGTCAATGTCAAATATAAGTTTTAACTTTTATTATAATACCATTATATAATTCATTTTTTTCAAGATTTGTTCATTGAATCAAATGATTATATTCTATCTTACAGTATTATAGAACATATTATCTTATAATAGTATTTAATAAATTAATTATATGGATAAAACTGCAAAACGTTTTGTTTCATAACTTAACAAATACTTATTACATTATACTAAAATATTTGAAAAACAAACAACACAAAATTTAGTGTTTGTTTAAAAAAGAATAAATATGTATTATACAATGTTATTGAATACGTTTTTGCTTATCAGGTTCCTAGTTAAATTGTACCAATGTGTAAGTAGAAGCCAAATACATGTTCAGTTTCTACAAACACTTGGCAATCATATATTAAAGACTGAGTGCCGTGAAAAAAATTCATTTCTTCAGAATATGGCAAATAAGTGTGTGATAATTTAACATGATTGTAATCACACATTGTTAACTGATGCTGTGATTTTTAAATGGTAAGAAATGTGTGTTTTAAGGATATTAGTCAACCCGCACAAATGTGTGTGTATGATACAGAATATATTTCCTATAGTTAACTGTTTCAGAAAATGTTATGGCATAAGGATTGCCTTACAATGGAAAGTCAAGAGAGGAATTTAACTAAAAATAATCAGGCAATTATTTTCTCTGATTTCATAAAGGACTAAATTCTAAGCATTTCAGAGATAAATATGTAACATTGCAATTTAATGATTTCATTAGATTTTGAATTGCAAATTTTAAATTTAATTTTTATCAAAAGGCAAGATTAATGGAAAAATGGTAACAGTAATCATACAGTACAGAAGACAATTAATAGCATAACATGTTTCCCAATTTATAATAAAATACTGTGTTTTGCACTTTTGAATATTTTGCAAGAGTTTTTGTGTTGTTCACAATTCATTTTTACAAATGTTTTGCTAGATAATTTTCAGTGTACACCGCTAGATTTTTACACAGTAAATGGTTAAAACTAGAAGCATTTTTTATAACATTTCCAAAGTCTGAAGAATAAATATAATTTCGGTAAAATAAAGATGAATTTAAATGAAATTTTTGAAAAATATTGTCTTTTAAGATTCAGAGGCGAAATGTTTTAAATGCTAATTTTTCTGAATTTTAACACAATGTTAAATATTAATAAATCAGATGTTAAGTATTATACATCAAAATGTTTGCAACAGTGTCCGTTATGAGATTCAATTTGGTTCCAGACATCTCTAGTCTTCTAAAATGTCCTAATCAGCCCTCCCCCCCTTTTAAGAATTCAAATTTTTGTGTCTTTTTGGTCGAATTTTAGAAAATTGAGGAGTGCACCGACTCCAACCATGGGATCTTAAATATTAATACATCAAAATGTTTGCAACAGTCTCCTCTACAAGATTCAGTTTAGTGCCAGACATTTCTTGACACATGGAATGTCCTAAGCACCCCCCCTTAAAATCAATTTTGTGTCTTTTTGATTGCATTTTAAAAAATTGAGGAGTGTTTTATTTTTTACAAATTTTTTAAAAATAAAAAATTCAATAAAAAAAATAGGGAAAAATTAACTTACTAAGAAGTATTTTAATTTTGTTTGTAACAAAGTTTTATTTCTAAAATATTGGAAATAATTTGCTGCAATTACTGAGCATTAACTTCTTTCAAGCTGGCTAAGAAATTGAATGCTATATTAACAATGATTTTTAATGTCCTCATATGTTTTGTTTATATGCATATATTAAAAAGAAATTTAACTTCGTAATATGGTATATTAAGAAGAAAAAGAAATTATATATATATATATATTATTAAAATCCTAATTTTGAAAAACATTGAAACTTTAATTGTATTATTATTGCTGTATTATATGTTGTATTATTATTCCAATTACACTCTATTCAAACTTAGGCTTATAACTAGCACAATTAAACAATTATAGCACAATTAAACAATTATATTTACTATTCAATGAGTTTCAAAGAACTTCTATAAAATTCTCTAAAACTTTATATATAAATCAATGAAATTTTATAGTACATTATAATGTATTTTATTTATCTTATTTATCTATAAGCTTCTAACATATATACATACATATATGTATGTAGTGCACAGATCCTGCTTCTATATATTCTATTTAAAATACTTATTTCATATAAGTAACAAAATATATTATTATTATATATTCAATATTTAATTATTATAATAAGACGTTTGGATATTTTAAACTTTTTAAATGATTTTGACAGTATAAACATACATCGCTAGTCAAATATTTTAGCATGTCTCATATTCTTGTCATTAATTATTATTTTTAAAAAGGATGTAATTATAATAATATGATTTTTTCTACGTTTATTTTTTATTATTTCATTGTATGCGATTTTGAAAACTTGTAATTTTTTTACATTTTCAAAATTTGTTGCATCTGTAAACTTCAAAAGTAAATCTCTCTCTTTGTTGAGGTAGTCCTTAAATATCTACTGCACTGTAAGACATTTGTTGTGCATTGAATATGTATCGATAAATTTGCATCTTATTACACAAATGTTGTTTGTATAAACTCATTAATATAAAACAAATTTTCGTTGATGTAGTTTAATTTTATTCCAATTTAATATTTATTCATGATTTTGAAAAGTAATTAAACTTAAACTTTAAATTTTAAATTTTATAATTTAAACATCAACTTATTAATAATATTTCCTTAGACTATAATTGATGGTGATATACACATAATAACTGTTAAATTAAAGTATTAAAATTACTTTTAGTTTTAGTGAAAATATAAATCCCTATTCCAAATATTTCTGATTGAAAGATTTCACGTAAGAAAGAAAATTTTGCATAAAAATTATAACTTTAGAAACTGACATCGTTCGCAATAAAAAATGTTTAGAATATAAGTATGAACCATTAAATTGCAACTTTAATTAAAATTAATTTGGTAAGTATATATTAATAGCATCTTAAGCACATTTGATATTAGATACTTTCTGATACAATTTATTGATAGTTAACATTCACTTTAAAATTAAATCATACTCAGATTTAACGGATTCTAAAAATATTTTAAAATTTTATCCTCAAAACTAATTATTTATAATATTCTCAAATTCTATGGAATATGTGTTTTTCGTTCTTGAAAAAATATATATATAAATATATTTTTTTTAAAAATGTCATTAAAATCAAAATTTTGTAAATTAATTATATAAAACACTTTTAAAATTATAATCTTTTACTGTTAATGCCTCAAATTTGAAATTTCAAATGCTTTATGAATAGTTGTGTGGATTAACTGAGCTTGTTATAATGGTGTAAATATATTTGTAGAATCATTTGGCACTATTTTAACTATAAGTGTTTTGAAATATTTATGCTGATTAATGGAATAAATTGTTCATACTAATGTTTATGTATATACAACTATATTTATTTCTTTTAAATTTTTCATACGAAAGGAAACTGATTGTAGGAATGCAGTTAAAAATAAATGCGAGTTTAAATTTATAAAGGATGTTAATATATAAATTTTTAAAAAATATAAATAAATGTAACAGAAAAATGTGTCTTTAATTTAGTTTGAATTGAAGAGTATATAATTAGATACAATTTTTTTCTCAATATTTGGGAGAAAACAGAAATAATAATATAACATTTTAATATTAAAATTTGAATATTTTTGTGGATTGAATCAGGCAATCAGAAATTAAAAAAGAATTTTATTAAAGAAAATTATTTTTCTAATTTTAAATTAATTGTTCATAAATAATCTTGTCATCCTAATTAAATAGTTAATTTATTTGAGTACAATTTTGTTTTGTTTTGTTTAAAACATTTGAGGAATTTTATTTATCTTTGAAATCAGATATTTTTTGCTTAAAATATTTCTTTAGTTAATTTTTTATAAATTCTTCAATAATGATGATACTCTTATATAATGTATTAAAACATGGAAGACAACTAACGTAGAGTCATTAATATTTAGTTTATGCTGAAGATTTGTATTATTAATTTTATTTTTATATAC